>VZRS01005667.1:388260-465460 GCA_013398055.1 Ifrita kowaldi | reverse complement strand
AACCCCAAAAACAAAAATCAAAAAAATAAAAAAAAAAACCAAAGGAAATTCAGAAAACCAGAGTTGCTACAATACCATGAATTTCTTTGAGAAGTTAAAAAGCCACCCTTTTTAAAAAATGAGCAGTACTGGAGCTGAAGTTGGCAAGGGATGAAAAGAATAATAAGAGGAGTTTCTACAGGTATATGAGCCAGAACAGGAAGGCCAAAGAAAGTGTTCCTCCCTGAAGAACAAGCCTGGCAAACTGGTAGCAGCAGACAAGAAGAAGGTTGAGGTACTCAACAACCTTTTTGCCTCAGTCTTCTCTGGAAACATTCAAGGTCAGGTTGGAAAAAACTCTGAGCAGCCTGAACTTGTTGAAGATGTCCCAGCTTATCGCAGGGGGCTTGGACCAGATGAACTTTAAACGTCTCTTCCAACCCAAATTGTCTTATTTTACACTTCCGGGATGCAGTTGGATTTGGGTTTCTTTATGCAGATTTACATTGTGCTTTGTAACCTCAGAATTTGCTCTATACAAATATTTTTTGTTCCACTAACAAGAAAAAATAATAAATCCCAATAATAATGTATTTTGTATTGGGTAGCCAAGGCAAATGGGTCGTGCCAAAAAGGCATTGTGATCTAGCAGACAGTGTACTGGGCTGTAATTGCAATGGTCTTGATTTAATTTTTTTCTCTAACAGAGGCCTACAAGGACACATTTCTGAAGTCACTTAATCTTTCCTGTGCCTGTTTTTGCTCTCTGTACAGTAGAAATAATGACAGAAGTCTGTTTTGTAAAGCACTGTGAGACTTACTGAGCTCTACTTAGGAGTTAGGAGATGTTGACATTAAATGCTAATACAACAATAATAAAATACACTTTTTCTACCAAATATAGGTAAGCTATAGATTTTTTTTTTAAGTGAACCAAGCCCACTGTGATAAATTTGCAATCATTTTTTGTCATCTTCTTTTACTTGTGCAGTCATGTCTGTGCTATGAGTGTTGAGCCTGGTCCAAAGGACAGACTTTGAGCACATCAGGTGAGAGGTGGAGCTCATTCTCCGCTTGAGTTTCATCCATGAAGTCTCCAGGTCATCCAGTTGGACACCACTCCTCAATTAAACTTGTGCATGATGAGATTCACTTTAAAACCTTACTCCTGAGTTGTATCTGTTCCCTGCCCATGGCAGGGGGTTGGAACTAGACAGTCTTTAAGGTTTTTTCAAACCCAACCCATTCCATGATTCCATGGCTGCACAAAGCATTGAGTCGCTGACAATCTGACACCTATTTCCTCCAGACCTATAAATATGACCTCTGTAGTCACATCACAAAACTCTATTCCAGCTGATAGCATTTTCTAGAAACGCTATTCTGCAGGAAATGTATTCTGCATGTAAATGAAAAATATGGAAAAGGAATGAATGATGCACACACCAAGCTTTAACTACGTCAAAGAATGGGCAGAGCAGATGAACATCACTACTGCCAGTCCTGAACACACTGTATGTACAAGCAAATTCCAGAAACCAAGCTCGACAGTCCACCAGTTTTCAAAATCCCTATTGCAAGGGCACCAGCCAAGAAAAGAGATCCAGGGCCAGAAACCACATGTGATGACCAGATGCTAAAGACATTGGCAGCAGCTGTGATTGGAGGAACCTACACGCACAGAAATGCAGTGTGAGGCTGCCTTTGCTTTCTTCGTCTATATTCTGGACGTCCTTTTGTTCTGTGATAGGACTGGGGACTATGAACAACTTTGAAGAAAATAATTTCAAAAGAAACAATCAGTTCCTATGGGCTGATGCAACACAATCGATGTTTATATAGTTTTCTAAGGGGCTGTAGCAGAAAAGTTTCTGAAGGCCTTAAAAGAATATCTGGCTCTTTGTGAAAGTAAAGAAAATGAGAGAAAAGTCCATGAAAAGTACCTACAGACATTTACTCAAGCCACAATTACAATAATAATAACAATAACAATAACAATAATAATAATGTATCTTTATTATTCTAAAGAATATTTTTTCAGTGTGTCTGAAGATTTCTCTTCTAATGTTTTCTTTTGTGCTATTCAGACCAGAGCTTTATTATTGTGACAGATGACAGAAGTTATGGGATCTAAACCCATTTAAACAGGGATGCCAAATACAACTGCAGAAGCAGCTTTTAATCCAGCCTACCATCTCTCTGAAGTTTGGCTCATTGGATGTTCATTGTACAACACATCCAAGACTGCCATCTAATGCTGCTCAGTGAAATTTTTAGTTCAGTCTTATATTTTTGGCATTAAATAGCACCAGTAGGAACACTGCAGCAACATGAAAACATTCTTAGAAAATAATTTGCTTTAATCAAATAACATTTTGTTTTGCTACTGCTGTTTAATTCCCTGCCGGTTTGGATATTAGGCAGTAAGTAAAAGCATTTTTTAAATGGTATAGCTGTGATGAAAAATCTATTAACAGAAAATTCTACAAAGTTGCTTTATGTAACATGATCAACATTGACCTATAAGTGTTTATTTATGCATTGTCTGTACACTTAAATTTATCAGTAGGCTGAACATTTGTGGCACTTGCAAATTATTATCTGAACTTGTTTCTAAATGCCTTACAAATAAAAGCTCCTGTAAATACTGTAGTTTGATCCAAAGCCTTTGAACTAGATAAGATCAATAAGCTGATGGGCTTCAAATGGCTGTAGACCATGTACTTGAATAATACATCAGTTACCTTGATTTTTGCCATGTTAGTACTTAGTCATTCATTATTAAAAATAAAATTTATTTAATCTTGCTAAGAATGTCCAAAGATTATTGTGTAATACCAGGAAAGAAATGCTTTTACAAGAGTGAATTACTATCTTCCCTAAAGGAATATTTTTAAGATTTATTAAATTGGTAGGTGATGGAGTATAAGGAAATAAAATTGATTTCTTTTGAAAGTTTATGCTTCAATCGTGACCCATTAATTAGTCTTAGTGAGGCTGTATCTGGAGTGCTGTGTCCAGTTCTGGGCTCCTCAGGACAGGAGAGACATGGAACTCCTGGAGCAGGTCCAGCAGAGGGTGAGAAAGAGGATGAACGGACAGGAGCATCTCTCTTATGAGGAAGGATTGATGGAGCTGGGTCTGTTCAGCCCTAAGGGATGAGTGAGAAGGGATCTCATNAGCCTGGCAAACTGGTAGCAGCAGACAAGAAGAAGGTTGAGGTACTCAACAACCTTTTTGCCTCAGTCTTCACTGGAAACATTCAAGGTCAGGTTGGAAAAAACTCTGAGCAGCCTGAACTTGTTGAAGATGTCCCAGCTTATCGCAGGGGGCTTGGACCAGATGAACTTTAAACGTCTCTTCCAACCCAAATCGTCTTATTTTACACTTCCGGGATGCAGTTGGATTTGGGTTTCTTTATGCAGATTTACATTGTGCTTTGTAACCTCAGAATTTGCTCTATACAAATATTTTTTGTTCCACTAACAAGAAAAAATAATAAATCCCAATAATACTGTATTTTGTATTGGGTAGCCAAGGCAAATGGGTCGTGCCAAAAAGGCATTGTGATCTAGCAGACAGTGTACTGGGCTGTAATTGCAATGGTCTTGATTTAATTTTTTTCTCTAACAGAGGCCTACAAGGACACATTTCTGAAGTCACTTAATCTTTCCTGTGCCTGTTTTTGCTCTCTGTACAGTAGAAATAATGACAGAAGTCTGTTTTGTAAAGCACTGTGAGACTTACTGAGCTCTACTTAGGAGTTAGGAGATGTTGACATTAAATGCTAATACAACAATAATAAAATACACTTTTTCTACCAAATATAGGTAAGCTATAGATTTTTTTTTTAAGTGAACCAAGCCCACTGTGATAAATTTGCAATCATTTTTTGTCATCTTCTTTTACTTGTGCAGTCATGTCTGTGCTATGAGTGTTGAGCCTGGTCCAAAGGACAGACTTTGAGCACATCAGGTGAGAGGTGGAGCTCATTCTCCGCTTGAGTTTCATCCATGAAGTCTCCAGGTCATCCAGTTGGACACCACTCCTCAATTAAACTTGTGCATGATGAGATTCACTTTAAAACCTTACTCCTGAGTTGTATCTGTTCCCTGCCCATGGCAGGGGGTTGGAACTAGACAGTCTTTAAGGTTTTTTCAAACCCAACCCATTCCATGATTCCATGGCTGCACAAAGCATTGAGTCGCTGACAATCTGACACCTATTTCCTCCAGACCTATAAATATGACCTCTGTAGTCACATCACAAAACTCTATTCCAGCTGATAGCATTTTCTAGAAACGCTATTCTGCAGGAAATGTATTCTGCATGTAAATGAAAAATATGGAAAAGGAATGAATGATGCACACACCAAGCTTTAACTACGTCAAAGAATGGGCAGAGCAGATGAACATCACTACTGCCAGTCCTGAACACACTGTATGTACAAGCAAATTCCAGAAACCAAGCTCGACAGTCCACCAGTTTTCAAAATCCCTATTGCAAGGGCACCAGCCAAGAAAAGAGATCCAGGGCCAGAAACCACATGTGATGACCAGATGCTAAAGACATTGGCAGCAGCTGTGATTGGAGGAACCTACACGCACAGAAATGCAGTGTGAGGCTGCCTTTGCTTTCTTCGTCTATATTCTGGACGTCCTTTTGTTCTGTGATAGGACTGGGGACTATGAACAACTTTGAAGAAAATAATTTCAAAAGAAACAATCAGTTCCTATGGGCTGATGCAACACAATCGATGTTTATATAGTTTTCTAAGGGGCTGTAGCAGAAAAGTTTCTGAAGGCCTTAAAAGAATATCTGGCTCTTTGTGAAAGTAAAGAAAATGAGAGAAAAGTCCATGAAAAGTACCTACAGACATTTACTCAAACCACAATTACAATAATAATAACAATAACAATAACAATAATAATAATGTATCTTTATTATTCTAAAGAATATTTTTTCAGTGTGTCTGAAGATTTCTCTTCTAATGTTTTCTTTTGTGCTATTCAGACCAGAGCTTTATTATTGTGACAGATGACAGAAGTTATGGGATCTAAACCCATTTAAACAGGGATGCCAAATACAACTGCAGAAGCAGCTTTTAATCCAGCCTACCATCTCTCTGAAGTTTGGCTCATTGGATGTTCATTGTACAACACATCCAAGACTGCCATCTAATGCTGCTCAGTGAAATTTTTAGTTCAGTCTTATATTTTTGGCATTAAATAGCACCAGTAGGAACACTGCAGCAACATGAAAACATTCTTAGAAAATAATTTGCTTTAATCAAATAACATTTTGTTTTGCTACTGCTGTTTAATTCCCTGCCGGTTTGGATATTAGGCAGTAAGTAAAAGCATTTTTTAAATGGTATAGCTGTGATGAAAAATCTATTAACAGAAAATTCTACAAAGTTGCTTTATGTAACATGATCAACATTGACCTATAAGTGTTTATTTATGCATTGTCTGTACACTTAAATTTATCAGTAGGCTGAACATTTGTGGCACTTGCAAATTATTATCTGAACTTGTTTCTAAATGCCTTACAAATAAAAGCTCCTGTAAATACTGTAGTTTGATCCAAAGCCTTTGAACTAGATAAGATCAATAAGCTGATGGGCTTCAAATGGCTGTAGACCATGTACTTGAATAATACATCAGTTACCTTGATTTTTGCCATGTTAGTACTTAGTCATTCATTATTAAAAATAAAATTTATTTAATCTTGCTAAGAATGTCCAAAGATTATTGTGTAATACCAGGAAAGAAATGCTTTTACAAGAGTGAATTACTATCTTCCCTAAAGGAATATTTTTAAGATTTATTAAATTGGTAGGTGATGGAGTATAAGGAAATAAAATTGATTTCTTTTGAAAGTTTATGCTTCAATCGTGACCCATTAATTAGTCTTAGTGAGGCTGTATCTGGAGTGCTGTGTCCAGTTCTGGGCTCCTCAGGACAGGAGAGACATGGAACTCCTGGAGCAGGTCCAGCAGAGGGTGAGAAAGAGGATGAACGGACAGGAGCATCTCTCTTATGAGGAAGGATTGATGGAGCTGGGTCTGTTCAGCCCTAAGGGATGAGTGAGAAGGGATCTCATCAGTGTCTATCAGTATCTAAAGGGAGGTGTCAGAGGATGGATCCAGTCTCTGCTCAGTGGTGACAAGGAATAGGACAAGACACAAAGGGAAAAAACTGATGCACAGGAAGTTCCACTTGAACATGAGGAAAGACTTCCATCCTGTGCAGTGAGCAGACACTGGAGCAGATTGTCCAGAGAGGGTGTGGAGTCTTCCTCACTGGAGATACTCAAGAATTGTCTGAATGCAATCCTGTGCCATGTGCTCTGGAACGACCCTGCTTGAGTAACCAATGTTAAGGCCTATCCCTCTGCACCACCAGTGTGAAACACTGCCGCCTAATTGCATACAGAATTTAATGTGTGATAACAAATATTCTCTGAGTAGCTACAAAGTCCTGAAAGTCAACCAGCAGTGCTGCACCCCACTGGCTTGGCTTTCTGGAATGGTTCATCCTGTATGTTACCACAACATGGTAGAGTGGTTCACTTCACAATATTAACAATAAAATCATCATTACCTGGTATCTCCACTATGAGGATGGGAAAGAGACTTCATGTCTCTCAGGGATTAGGATTTTGGTAGAATTCTCTCTACACCGCTCAAATTTTGTGTACATTGATAAGGGTCCAGTGCTATGGCCATAACAAAAGGAAAATGTAAACATTTCAATTCCTGAGAATGAAGTATAGATTCCATGTAAAGAATCCTCAACATGTCAGAACCCACTGGCTTAAGGACTGGAGTTTTCAAAATTATGTGTAAAGCATGTGATGAATAATTTGAGGGTGTATCTGTGACCAAATAAATTTCTTCAGCACTTGGTAATATTCTGGTGTGAGCTTCATTTGTGCCTTTAAAACCTGCCATTGAAATCCATCATTCAAGCTGTGCTGGTTGATTGGGTGTGGTCAGAATAAGTCATACTAAAGGTCTTCTGTTTTAAGAATTTTAATTATTAAATTCCAGTTAATTCTTAATTCCAATTAAATTCCAGTTAAATTCAAATTATGATGGACTTATTTAATTAAATGTAAACATATAAGGACAACTGAGTTTCTGCTTGAACACATTGATGAAATAATCTGACCATGGTCTATGGAATGTGTGGCATCATTATTACACAACTTAAAATGAGTAATACGTGTCTGTACTGAACATACATCAAACCATATGGATAGCTGCACTTTACACTCATAAAATTAGGCAGACATAAAATCTTGCCATGGTTTTCAGGCAGATCCAAGAGAACAGATATAAATTTTTTTTCACTTTTTATGAACTGTTTACTAATTGAAAGCTCAGAAAATTTTCTAGAAATTAAGTAATAAAAAGGTTTGAAATGGGCCAAGGATCGAGAGTATGGACAATTAAATACATATTTACTGAAATACATAGCAATAATCATCAAGGCTTAAAGTGAACTGAATGCTGCATACTAATGTCATTCAAATTAGTGATAACTTGGGGACCTTGGGGAAAATAAATTTTCTGCAATTCAAGATTCATATTTAGAGATTCTTTGAGTCTACGTTTCAGAGATTCAGGACAAATACACCCCAAACTATGGTGTTTAACAACCCTTATGATAATTTTGAGAGGCATTTGGACACTGCCCTTAAACAATAAAAAGTTTAAACTGTTGGTCAGCCCTCAACTGGTCAGGCAGTTGTACTACATGACTGTTGCAGATCCCTTTCAACTGCAACTATTCTATTCTCTTCTATTCTCTTCCATTCTATTCTATTCTATTCTATTCTATTCTATTCTATTCTATTCTATTCTATTCTATTCTATACATTTCTAATCTATTCTAATATACCTTTCTATATTCTAATTTAGTTTGTGGGGAAAAAGTGTCAGTTTTAACAGCATTAAGGATCTCTATGCATTATTCTTTGATCTGGACCTAACCAAGCAGAGGACATCATTGTGAGGAAAAATCCTCACCGGCAGTATTTACCTTCCTTCTCTGTTTCTTTTCCCTTCAGCTGGAAGAACTTTATTCTTTGGATTTTTGACATCATGTCAGCAAATTTTTGCTTGCTCATTCTCTTGAACATAGCCACAAGGCATATTGAGAATCAAAACTGCTTCAGTACTTGACAGTACGGGTTTTGTAAATCCCTTCTTATCCTTGATTTGTAGAAAGAAAGTCGGGATTTGCAAGTGAAAGTATTTGAGTTTTTTATTCAGGATTCATTGACTTAATTGGTGAAACTGTTTTGAGATTTGTAAGCATATTGCGGGTCTCAGAAATACTTTGTGAGATTTGCAAAATGCAGAGACCTTCCAACATCAATAACACACTCCTCAAGGCAGCTGAATATCAAAATAGTAGCTTAAAACAATTTTGGTTAGTTTTTAATGATGCCTGTTCAGCTTTTCAGAGATCACAGACTCTGAGACATTTCAGTTACTGAGATTCAGGGCTTTGTGAGACAGGTGCTGCTGTGAGTTGTTATTTTTCTCCTGACAAGTTACCTGGTGCCAAAGAAACAGACAGGCAGGTATCAGGTATTGGACAGCTGGAGAACAGGTAGGAAGAGAACTCCTGGCGTGGTTGGGAGATGTGGGGTCAGACCCTGCGCAAAGACCACTACGACACTTTGTTCTTAAGGTCACATCGTGGAGAGATTAAAAGTGGAAATGGCATTTCTATCACCACTGCAAAGAAATCTGAAAAGGTCTCTGATGGCTGTTAGGTGTTTTTCTTACTTTGGCCCTTTTAATGGAAAAAACCCTCACATTAAAGAAGTGCCTGGAGGAAAAGGACCCACAGGACCAGCACTGCCATTTGTTAATACCCTCATTGAGTATTCCTACAGGACTTGATCCAAATCTTGCTGAAATCAGTAGCAGATTTAGGATTCACCATTTTAAGAAAACAGAGATAATCCACCCAATATAATGGATGTCCAAATATAGCTTTGGTATATATATAGAATAGAATAGAATAGAATAGAATAGAATAGATTAAATAATTCAGTTGGAAGTGGTCTAAAAAATCATCTAATCAGACTGTCTGACTAATTCAGAGCTGACTAAGTTAAAATATGTTGTTAAGAGCATTGTCCAAATGCCTCAAACACAGACAGAGTTAGGACATCAACCACCTCTCTAGGAAGCAGTGTTTTATGACCCTCTCAGTAAAGAAATGCTTCTTGTCCAACCTAAACCTCCCCAGGGGCATCTTCAAACCATTCCCATGCATCCTATCACTGGATAACGGGAAGAAGAAATCAGCACATCCCTCTGCACTTCCTTCCTCATGAAGCTGTAGAAAATAATGATGTTGCCCCTCAGCCTCCTTTTGAAGGCCTTCAGCAACATCTGTGATCCCAACAGCAAGGGATCCTGATGTTATTTATGCAGCATGTCAGGATCATGGTCCCTGTCACTGCAGGTGCTTTACAGACACACAGGAAGATAAACCCCCTGTTCTAACAAGCTAATAAGATAGTAGCTGACCATAAATTACAGTTGCGGGATTGTAACAAAGAAGGATGACAGCAGCAAATATAGGAAGATTACACCGGTAGCTACTGAGCAAGTTGATGCCCTACTGAAGGCAATGGCGTTCCTATTTACAAGCAAAAAAAATGAAATCGATGGTCCATGGCTGATTAAGAGCCAAACCATCATATGCTGGCCAATTCCTCATAGGCATCACAGCACACACACCTCATCTAAATCTTACAAGGAGCAGGTAAGTGGGTAATGTACTGTTTCCATGCTCAGTGCAAGACAAAGCCTTTGTTGAAAATAAATGTGGTAAGTCTCAGGTAGCCAGAAGTAAAACATATATATGATTTTAAACCGTAGTAGATTTTTTTAACAGTAAAACAAAAAAATGTTAAATCCATGCTCAAAAGTTTCAGGGGTAAGAAATTTTGACTTATTTCTATGGAAAATGAAGGAATTAATCAGTGTACTGAAAGTTGTTTGTTGCCTTATGAAATACGGCTATACATTCTGTGAACTGGTATAAACAACCAGAAAAAAACAAATTAATTTCTGAATCTAATCTAAGCACAAGAGCCTCACAGCCACACCATGTTTTATGACCAGAGCTGTGGGCACCTCAACAGGCCAATTCCAGATCTCCCCTCAAACCACACCATTTACTCTGTAGATCCATTTACAAATTTTTCCACTGAGTGGTGTAAACGCTCCAGCATTGAGACCTGAAATACAGGTCAGTGTACACGGCAGACAAGGAAGACAGAGGTCAGTGTCACCTCTTCCCCATCCATGCATATTTCATCAGTCAAAACATAAACCTGATTTCCTTGACCAGAGGAAAAAAAAATAA
Organism: Ifrita kowaldi; assembly: GCA_013398055.1. Taxonomy (NCBI): domain Eukaryota; kingdom Metazoa; phylum Chordata; class Aves; order Passeriformes; family Cinclosomatidae; genus Ifrita; species Ifrita kowaldi. The sequence continues at coordinate 455,081 of VZRS01005667.1, read as the reverse complement.
TAAAGAAGGGAAATATATAAAAAGAGTTTAAAAAAAACCCTATGAAATCTGGGTGCTCTTTAAAAATAACTGAAGTATCTAAAAATCTCATAAATACACATCAAAAAGAGAGGACACATTAGTTATAACCCTTCCAGGCTCAACAAAAGACTGGAAGCAGAACTTAGAAATTAAAAGGCAATATTTAGCAAACAGAAAAGGGAAGCAACAGCTATCAACCAGGAGGGGAAGTTATAGGTTTTAGAAAATTAAAGCAGTAAAAGAGCAAAATCTGTCTGAAAGAAGGTAGGTTCTGAATAATAGCTATAATAAAATTCTGGTACTTAGGGGGGTGGCAGAACTTTTAATGAGATCTATGTTTTTTCAGTATTTCTGTTTTGTATCTTGAAAGAAGCAGGAGGATGTATTTGAATCATATGGACATGATAAAGTATTTTCCAGTCCATTAGTAGCTGTGGAGGGTGTTAAACATCTCTCAGACATAAATAATTTTAAATCAGCAGGCCAGGATACTTGCTTGGATGGATTCTGTGTGAGTTGATGGAGGACATTTCTAGTTCATGCTCTGAATTTTGAATAGACAGGATGAATAGACTGGGATACAGGCAAAACAGCAGCGGGCTGGACAAATCCTAGCACTGTATGAGAAGAATCAGAGAAAGCAAGGTGGTGTAGGCTACTATGGACACAATTAGCCTGATATCTGTCACAGACATAATTCAAGAAAAAGCTGATTCTGGTATAAATTCATAAATTATTAGCCTGAGAAGGTGATTAATGTCAGTCAATACTACTTTTTTTACACAGGAAAATCAATGCAATCAAACCAAAAACCCTCACATTTTTTGAAATGACAGGCTTGATAACTGGAAACATACTAAGACTTCAGAACAGTGTGGGATTCAGTATTTCACTACCTTCTGGTTAAAAGTTGTCAAGAAAGCACATTCGGTGGGTTGAGAACTCGATGACTGTCTATTCTCAGAAAGAGATTCAGTGGGAAATTGTCAGCCTGGGGAGGAAGAATAGACAAAAAAGATTTGCAAGGACTTGCCTAATGCCACTCAGTATTTTCAGGAGAAAATCAGAAGGAAAAAAAGAAGAGGTGACATCAGGACTGAAAGCAAGGAAAATGGTGAAGAACTCAAATCAGTTTGCAAGTGAAATTGTGTGTCCTTGTGAAAAGCCCTTCTCCAGCCTTCATGTAAGCTCCCTTTAGGTACTGAAGGGCTGCTATAAGGTCTCTTGGGAGCCTTCTCTTCTCCAGGCTGAACGGTCTGAACTCTTTCAGCCTATCTCCACAGCAGAGCTGCTCCACTCCTGTGATCAATTCAGTGGCTCTCTGGACTTGTTCCAACAGGTCAACACCTTTCTTGTATTGAGTGTCCCAGACTTGGATGCAGGAGTCTGGGTGGGGTCTCACAGGAGCAGAACACAGGGGGAGAATCACATCCCTCGACCTGCTGGTCACGTCTCCTTTGATGCAGCCCAGGAGGCAGTTGGCATATTGAGCTTTTTAAGCACAAACACTCCCAAGTCCCTCTCCGCAGGGCTGCTCTCAATCCATTCTCCGCCCAGCCTGTGGTTGTGTTTGGGTTTGCCCTGACCCAGGTGCCAGATATTGCACTTGGCCTTGCTGAACTCCATGAAGTTTACCGGGCTCATCTGTCAAGCCTGTCCAGGTCCCTCTGGATGACATTCCTTCTCTCCAGTGTGTCAGCCACACCACACAGCTCAGTGTCATCAGCAGACTCGCTGAGGCTGCACTCAATCCACTTCCATGTTGCTGACAAAGATGTTCAACAATGCCAGTGCCAGCACTGACCCCTGAGGAGCACATCTTGTAATCTCCACTTGGACATCAAGGTGTTGATCACAACTCTTTGAATGCAACTGCCAAGCCAATTCCTTATCCACCAAGAGGTCCCTTTGTCAAACCCATCTCTCAAGTTTAGAAACAAGGGTGCCATGTGGGACAGAGTCAAGTACTTTGTGCAGGTCCAGATAGGTGGCATCAGTTGCTTTTTCCTCATCCCCAAAACTAACCCCCTCATAGAAGGCCACCAAATTTGTCAGGCACAATTTTCCCTTAGTGAAGCCCTGTTGGCTCTCACCAATCATGTCCTCCTTTTCCATGATTAGAACAGTTTCCAGGATGATCTGCTCCATGATCTTGCTTGACACTGAGATGAGACTGAGCAGTCTGTAGGTCCCCAGGTCTTCCTTCTTATCGCTTTTTAAAATTGTGCTTCCCCTTTTCCAGTCAGTGGGATCTTCACAGGACAGCCATGACTTTCAAACAGGAGGGACCGTGGTTTAACCACTTTATCCACCAGCTCCTTCAGGACCTGCAGTTGCATCTCATCAGGTCCCATGGATCTGTGCACCTTCTGGTTCCTTAGATTTTCTCAAATCTGATCTTCTACAGTGGACAGTTCTTTCTTCTCCCAGTCCCTGACTTTGTCTTCTGTGATGTGGGCAGGGTCACTGGGGCACGTGCCAGTAAAAAAACCTTTTTTTTGAGTACCTCAGCCTTCTCTTTATCTCAGCTGGAGTTCAATTCTTTCCACTTGGCCAGTGGAATGCCCCTCCCTCAAGGAAGTACCTTCCTAAGTGCCCTCCCATGCAAACACTAAAACCCCTAAGTTTAGTTTTAACTAGATGAAACTGAATAAAAGTTAGACTTTTTTTTTTTTTTCCCCAAGATTGAGGATGTTTAATTACTGGAAAATAGTGATAAGGGAAACACTCAATCTCCTGATCAAGAGCAGATGTCTTGTTGGAAGATAGACTCTAAAACAACAAAATCACAGTCAGGTGGTAAGGCATACTGGTAAGGTAACATGGACATAAAATAAAAGATATTATTTGTTTTAAATTTTAAATCCCTAATATATTGTATAGTAGTGAACCTGTCAGGAAAGGTTTATAATCCAGATAGCACTAACACAATTCATAGGCCAGTCTTGATCTTGGTGGCCACAAAGGCAAAACTCCTATTGATTTTAATGGAATAAGCAATTAGCCAAGTCTGGTAAAATGCCAGGCTAGATGCTGGTCTGTGAGAAAAATCTGAAGTGATTTCTCCATATTTTCATTCCAGTCAATAATTTTTGGCTCCTTTGAAGTCCATCTCACCTGCTGTCAGTCATCACCAGAGCTACCATTATCTCACAGATCTGCCAAGCCCCCAACACAACTAGTAGAATCTGCTTAGTTTTGCGAGACAAAAGATTTTGCAGTAAAACTAGGGATTAATCAATAGCATATAAGCAGCACAGTTTATTTTTTCGCATATCTGATTTCTGAAATCTCCTCTTTTATGTATTTTCAGGCTGTCACAATTATACTACAGCACAGACTTCTGTGTCAGACCCAGGAAGAGATTTCTAATCTGTGAGGAAGAAAATCATGCAGGCAACCATGAACTGATAACGAATGAAAGAGAGAATTCAAATTCAGACTGTAAGCAGTTAATACAATAATTAGTCAGGCAATTTATTCAGCATAGGGGTAACATTTGCACAAGCTACTTAGCATATGGTGATAGCAAGTGCAAATATGGCTGTCTGAGAGAACTTCCACTGTGCTATCTCCAGTGATCAACCCAATGCAAAAGACAGTCAGCAAAGAATATCTGTGGAACAGATCTTTTCGTACTTGCAAATTTGTATTCTCTTTCCAATCAGGCACAGGCTAGAATATTGACACAGATTGTTAATATCTGTATCAAAGTTCAGGCATCATCTAGTGTAGCTCACGAATGGGTGGCCAATTTGATGAGCACAAAGATCTCACCACTCTACAAGATTACCTGCCAAGATCATGTTGACAGGATATATTTGAAAAGTACAAAAACTCATTAGCCAAAATGTTCTAATACATCATGCTACAGCTACTGGATTAAAAATATAATCAAATATCTCTTCAAAAACACAACAGCACTGCCAGTAATAAGCAGGAGTAGAGCAAAAAGTGTAGAATATTAGAACAACTTGCTATTATTGTCTTTGTGTGTCCTTTTTTTTTTTTAAGACATACCTGGCAGCTGAATATTTTTACTCTGTCTGCAATAACCAGTCAAACAGCTCAGAAAATGCAATGACAACTTGATAAGAAAAATGATATGTTCAGAGATATAAATAGTTCGAGCGCACACTGCTATTTCCATAGATTCAGAGAGGTTAGGAATACATCTTACATAACAGAAAAAAATGGTTGAAAACTATTGAGCATTCTGCAATATGCATCTTAACCACAGCTTTTTAAAATGAGGAAAAAGAAGAGAAAGGTTTCTTGTGGGTTGTTTTTTTCTATAAGATGCATACTCAGAAGCACTGCAAATCATACATCCTTGAGTGTGAATCAGAAGCACAAATAAAAGCTTAAGACTTGACAGATGCAAAAGTGCTATAAATTGCTGTTAACATTGAATTTGATTGTGGCTTTGTCCCAGTCTCAAACAAGGACCAAATGCATCAAAATCACAGAAGGATTTCCCCTGGTTCACTCTTCACTGTATTTCAAATGCAATCTCCAGGTCAGGCTTGGGGCAGAACTGGCTGTTTATCTGGATCCTTGTTTCACAGATTCTTGTTTGGATTTGGTCTTGTCTTGAACCCACCAGGATGCTGAAAGCATTGCACAAAGCAGGATAAGGGAGGCCTCCGTGGACAAAGTTTTAGTCATGGGATGTCTTGCTGATGGCATACACTGACTCAAATGGTGAAGTCACTTTCAGGGGATAAACAGAGCAAGAGAAAGGGAGAATGGAATAGTGAAATCTCTCCCCAGCGGCCAGCCAGGAGGAAAAACAATCTTCCAGTTGATGGTTTCTACCTGTGATCCTACTAACACTCACTTAACAAGCTTTGATTACATGTTACACACCGCTTACCTACTAAACTTTGTGCATATATACATATTTTTGGATAATAATTATTAGCTGTTGAAATGGTTTTTATGTATTGAAGTCATTCATTAGGTCTTCCTCTCCTCTACTATATTGTTATACACATAAATAAAAAGGCAGGAAAAGGATGGAGAGAATTATTCTCACATCTGTGACAATTTCTTACATGAAAAATTTGACTAAATAAATATATCTCAGGATTTGCAAGTGTGAGATCATGAGAACAACACAGGAAAACAGCACACAAAAACAACAGCATGAGATATGCAGGTGTAAAACTGCCACAGCAACTCTGGGGTGCACAGGTTAAGGTGGCAGAGCAGGAGAGTGGGGTCCCAAGTGAAATGAGAAGTTCCCAGAATGAGAAAGCCTAAGGCACTCTGTCAGGTGAAGGATACTCCATTAAAAATTAAAAGTGTATGTCTCTCTTCATTGGTACATCACACTTCATGATAAATAATAAACTTCTCTAAATGTATGTTTTGAATCTCACCCAGCATCTGGAGGTTTGTGGTAAGGAACAAATTTAGGCTGTGGGAGACTCCGCTTCAAGAGCCCTCCTGGAAGAGCTCTTGGGGAAGATCAGGTGGAAACAACAACAGGGAAGTGTTCAGTTCTTGTCTCATCAAAAGTACTCTTTGTCAACAAATAATAAAAGCTAACAATATTGTATTATATGTTATTAGCAGACTCCTGGGGGACATTATCATTTTCTCATTTCATTTTTGGAAAGGTTAGAGAAAAATACATCTTGGAAGGAAACTTTGGTTTCTTTTTATGAAACCCAACAAGCATAAAACTTTGCAAATGGTGTTTTTCACTTGTCCAATCATGGACAGTCATGTCATTGCTCAGCCTATTTTAAAACCTGACCCTGATGAGGCAATGAAAACCAGGGTGGTAAAAATACAATTCCAAACTGAGGTTAACCTACTTCTTTTAGCCACAGACATGAAGACTGAAAACTTTAAAGAGCTCAGCTCATGTGTCAGACATTGTCCTTATTTTTACATCTGCTACAAAGAATATCTGAGGATAAAACAGAAGCCTGCCAAGAGGAAGCAAACCAGCTACCAAAATAAAGAAAATGTTTTCCAAAAATATTAAAAGTCCATTAAAGTAAATCAACATATGCAATGTATCTTATGAAGAGAAAATACCCGTCTTTAGCACCTTGATTATTTTATACTATTTTATGCTATTAAAAATAAAAATTTATAACAGATCAACTTTCCAGTAGTACTAACGGAAAAATTATTTGCAGGATTCTGTCCAAATATTGAAAAATCACAATTTTCTCATGATAAGCCTTTTGTCACATGGCCAATGGCATGCTCAAAAAACATATTCAAGATCAAGGGCAAAGGGATATATCCCATTTACCAGAAATGAACCATGTGTTACTCTTTAGAAAATTCATGGTTCTGGTCTAAACTCCTCCCCATGGATGTGATTAGCAACAGAGTCAGACCACTTAGTGTACTTGGAAAATCCACCTATAGATACAACCATAACACTGCAAAAGGTATTCCTGAAGTACAAAGAATGAGAATTTTTTGGCTTTCAACTGAAGGTCATATTATGTTATAGGGAGTGGAAGGGCACATCTCACTGTGTGTCCAATCCCCGCTGAGGATTTCTCTGAATGACCTACAGAACACTTTGGCAAAAATAGCAATGCAAATTCAGCTACCAAAAGCACCATTTTCCCTTCTTGCAATTAATTGTTTGTACCTACCTCTTATGGAAAAAATACTGCATCCCAGTTTTCAGGTGAACGCTACTGATTATCCACATGGTCCCACAGAGGCTGAAGAAAGTCTTTGCTGTGCAGAACCCAGAACACGTTTGAATTCCTGTAACAATGCCATAACCTTGGATCTCAGATGAGTTTCTTCACAGATTCTGGAAAGGTTCAGTCCAGAAGTGTCTACAGTCATCGTCAATTTCTCACTGACACCAGGTTAAGGAAACAAAGCTGCAGCGGTGACGGTGCTGAAGAAGCAGAGAAAACGTGGAAGGCACAAGGCGCTCAGCTGAGAGGATGAAGCAAGACTATGGGTAATACTTCACAACTTAATGTTGTGGATACTTGTGCACAAGCTGCTTGTGATTGTGAAAATGCAAAAAGGGAAATTCATATGATAATAGTTCCAGCATGAAAGGGAAGAGGGAGAAATGGGAAGAAACATTTTCTTATTAATAATCATTGCAGCGTATAACACAACAGTCCTTCCCTGTTTCTTCTCTGTGACAAAATAAAAAGCCAGAATGACAGGTTTAAGCCATCTATTTCTATCTGGAATTTTTAGCTATTTTTTTCAGTGGAGAAACATCAAATTAACACATCTTCTTCACATTGCTCAGCATCCAACAGTTACCATGCTTTCCCAGAAGCAAGCTGGCCTAGCAGGTGACCGAGCAGAACACAATTTATCCACAGTAATTTTCTTCCCTTTCCAAGTCAAATTCTGAACTTTTTCTAAACCTGAAAAACCTTGTGGGCTTTATATATATACATATATATATATATATGTATATATCCTTAATATAATAGAGAATTTGAGAAGGGAGATGCAGAGGAGAGGGGAGATCTAAACCAAGTTGCTTAGAAAATATCACACAGTTTTAAAGTCACCACATAATATGAAGATGAAAAATTAGCCATCTTGAAGTATCATCCCCTTTGGTGCTCCCTGAAATTTTACAACTTTTTTCTCTTAAACATATAATTTATTTTTTTTCCTCTTTATTATCACTTAAGCAAATGAATAGAGAAAACTCATCTCAACTGAAGCAAATGGAAAAAATTTAATTTGACTTCACTGGAGTCAGGATGTCACCTAAAGAGCCAGGTCCTGAGTGAACAAAAAGTTTATGTTGCTTTCCTCCAGAAGTTGAAAAGACAGCAAACTCCACTGCTGTGGTCTGCAGGCACCACAGAATGAAATACATTTTCATAAAGGACAGACACAACTGAAAAACATCTCCAAATATAAGCTGGAATGAATGGTACTCAAAGCAGAATTTAACAACGTGGCAGGAACACCACAGGAAACAGTGTGAATATTAACAAAGGAACTTTAAACACACAGCCCACTCATGCACTGAAAGGGCCTGGAGAGACTGGTGAAAGATTTCTAAGACGGGTGAGAGAGGGCATGTGAAAGCATTTGAACGACGGGAAGAGTCAGTTCTAAAAAGGAAGTGATTCCTGTGACCAAGAAGGCAACAGGAAGCAGAATTTCCATTTTTTTAATGGGTAGAAATTAGAGAATTTGCATCAAGTCCATGGAAATTGCTCCATTACAAGTAAGTTGAAAGTCTGCATGTGCACTGTCAAACTGTATGTTGGCCTGAGGATGTGTTTTTCTCCAAGACAGTTTCAGATATGGCATTTTTCATTGCAGCCAGGTGATTGTTTAATCATATTAAGATCTTAATTAAATACTTTTGTTCCTCCAGACTTTTGTAAAAATGAGCCAAATAATTCCAAAGAAGAAATAGATACATCAGATCTTTATTACCTTGGTAATTGACACAGAGTCCTTTGGGAGAATAAAGCAAACACTGAATAAAATTGAGAGAAAAAATTGCTTTGTCCAAACTTAACCAGAAATTTTTCATGGCTATTTCTTGTTCCTTTTTAGGATGTGCAAACCACTAGGAAAGTGCTATATCTTGACTTAAAAATACAAAATACTTTTTCAGTAATTTGTCAGGAAAACCTGTGAAAGATAAAAGCAAACAATCATTTGGCAGAGAGTTTGGCTGTCAGGACCAGAATTATGCTGGCAAGTGGGTAAACAAGTTCCTGTCAAAATCTAACTCTCCCTCCAGCCTGATTTTGTGATCTCCTTGGGGTAGAAGACAAGACTTGCACTTTTTCACAATGACACGCAATGATGGCTCCAGGCACATGCAGTTCAGCTGCCTGAGCTCATCACATGAACCCTTTTTAAACTGGTTTATTGAGGATCTGCATCAGCCCATCGGTGGTGCAAGATCAAGACTCTTCTATTCTTGTACTCAGCCATGCTCCTATTTATTCTTAAGAATGAGGGCTACTTTTGAAAGCAGAAGAGACATAGTCTGAGTTTTTAAGTCTTGTCAACTTTCAAAGCCAGATAAACCTCTTCCTGTCTGTAGTCCATAATGAAAGTTTCTAGCAATCCTTGTCTCCTTCTGGTTGGGTTGGGAGGACACAGAATCTCACTAGGAAATTTCCCTGATGAATGGAAAACTCCAGTACTGCTTAAATCAGAAAAAAGATTTGGAAGTGTTTTATGTCCAGTGGCTTTGGTCCTGGGGTACTTGTTTTGTTCTCCTAAATCCAGGATTTCACAGAAGAAAACATTCCCTTTGCATAGTTTGCAGTCCTGTTTTTTTTTAAAGAGGTTGCATGTGGGGATTGTTTTTCCTGAAAAAGTTTTGTGATTGGAGTTCTGCATTCTGTGAAGCAAAGAGATAGTATGTGGATTGATTTTTTTAGCCCATAGAATTATCTCTCTTTCTGCAATATATTAAGTCTGAAGTATCTTATCCTGCATCCCATTCCTATTCCTTTTTCTTCCCACTGTTTCAATTCATCTGCAATTTCAAAAGCACTCCCTGTTGTATTTGTTACATTTAATATCTGCGAGAAGCACTTACAGAAAGGCATTTGCTACTATTAGAAGGAGAAAAAAAAGCACCCCATCCCATTTCTATTAAGAGGTTTAAAGCAACCTACTTAACTTTTCTGTCTTCAATTTTTTTTTCCATATTCAGTTTGCCTGACATAACCTTTTCATTAGTGTATTAGCTACAGCAGCACAGCCTGGAGAGGCACATGAGATTCACGTACACCCAGTGTCTGAGGGCTTTTATACCCTCCAGGATGGAAATTCACAATGGTAATTTCAGCCTAATCAATTGAAATACAAGATTGAAGCTACTGCTAATTGACTGAACAAAATTGAAATTTGGCAAATGTCATAATGTCAGTTTACTCATTCAAAAGTTTCTCATTGACTGTGGAGGGAGGTTGTTGGAGGAGGGTGCCAGAACAAGAGGTTACTCAGGAGTTGAGGTCAGGCATGCCTGGGGAATCACAGGATAAAGGCAATGCATTCACTTGGGTCAAGCTGGGTCACACCCTGGTGTGAAGTATGTTGGTTATTTAGTTCTCAGGAAAAAAAAAACACATTTATGGTTAACAGAGTTGCCTGGAAACATAAAGAAAGTCAGTGACAGCCACTGACAGAATATAACTTCATTCCCACCCATTCCTTTCCTGTTCCATTTGTATCTTTTATAAGAAAGTGAAAAGTTTGGTCCAATGGTAGGAAAGCTTTGACTACTCTCTTCAAAGAAAAGGGCTGAGGATAAGAACATTACTTGTTGAAAAAGGTTTTGCAACTTCTTGCTTTTGTTAATGACTATTTCTAATAAATCTACCTTCATCAACAGTCATCAAAGAACCCTAGATTTCTCAGATTCTGATGGTCTTGATCAATCAAAATTTTACTGAAAGTCCTCAGGTTTGTTTATGGGTGAGAATTAACTAACAAGCAGATATTTAACACCAGCTAAAAGCTCAGAGTATGTTAGGTGGGATATTAACTCTTGCAGTGGCTTTTTAGTGTGGTCAGAGGCAACTTTCATCAAAATTTTACTGTTCAAAACCAACTTATGTAATGATCATTTATGTAATGGAAAGACATTTATGTAATGAAATACACTGAAATTACCTGGAATGATACCACTCTGCCACCTCAGTTTTTATATCTCTGGATTAAAACTGTGTCCCCAGGTGCCACATTTAAATCCCTCTAGAGATGGTGACTCCACCACTGCCCTGAGCAGCTGTGCCAGGGCTGGACAACCCTTGTGGTGAAGAGATTTTTCCAAATATCCATTCTAAACCTCCCGTGGTGGAACCTGAGGCTGTTTCCTCTCATTCTGTCACTTACTATTTGGGAGAAGAGACCAATTCCCCCCAGCTGCATCCTCCTATCCGGGAGTTGTAAAGAGCAAGAAACCCCTGAGCTGCCTTTTCTCAAGGCTGAGCCCTTCCCCCCAGCTCTCTCAGCTGCTCCTCATCAGACTTGTGCCCCAGACTGTTCACCAGCTTTTTTGCATTTTGTTGGTAATTAATTTTGCTAAAGATAAGAATTCTGGCTCCAGAATAGTGCCACTAAATATAATTTACTTACAGTTTTCTAAATGAGACCTGGATTTTAAACAGAATTTGAGAAGTTTATGGGGCATAAACAGCCTTACGGATTTTCTTGGCTCAGACTTCACCCTGTCTATGTATTCCAGCCGGTAAATAAGGAATATACACATTATGGGATTGAAATTAGACATATTGCATGTTCAGACCCAAGAAATGACCCTCACATAACTGTAGACTTCTGATGCAGCTAAAGGTGTGATGGCCAAACTTTTCTTCGCAGTCAGTGAAACCAGGATATTTATTTGGGTCTTGGACCTGAGTGTAACCAAACAATTTCACATTTTTTTTAAACAAGTTTGTATCTTTTTTTTTTTTTAAACTTCAAACAGGACATGTTTCTTTTAATATGCATAATTCCTGTCAAATCTGTCAAGAGAATACACAAAAATGAAGGTCTGCAATCAGGGCAACACAGAAACTGATTGAAATGGGGTTGGCAATGCAGCTTCCAGGCAGGACGCTGTGTGATGAATTTAATTTTAAGTATAAATACGATTTCCACGATGGTAGAGCTCTGATTTGCATAGAAAGCAAAGCGGGGGATTCAATTTGTTTACACAAACAATTTAATTACTTTGTGAGAACGAAAATAGCCACAAAAATTGAAAGGGCTGAGCCATCCAGTAGAGACTCAGATACAGCTGTAGATTATATAGATGTAGACNAATGCAGCTTCCAGGCAGGACGCTGTGTGATGAATTTAATTTTAAGTATAAATACGATTTCCACGATGGTAGAGCTCTGATTTGCATAGAAAGCAAAGCGGGGGATTCAATTTGTTTACACAAACAATTTAATTACTTTGTGAGAACGAAAATAGCCACAAAAATTGAAAGGGCTGAGCCATCCAGTAGAGACTCAAATACAGCTGTAGATGATATAGATAGATATAGATATAGATATAGATATAGATATATAGTAAAAATATAGAGATGCAACACTTCTGATCCATGTCCTTCACAGGAAAGAAAGGTGTGATGGGAGGCTGCAACAAAGTGGAGGGAGCAGAACCAGAACCAAACAATTGAAGCTGAAGCTCCACATTTTGTGGCAGTGGATGTGAGTAGAGCAAAATGGACGTGGGATCCTCACAGCTTCCAGTGCTGCCTTAATGCCTTAGTGAGAGAGCTGTCCCCATGGGAGCAGTGTAAGATCTGCTGGTAGAATTTGCTGGCCTGCGATTCAGAGGAAGAGAGAGCAGATGATCTAATGGTTTCTTCTCCAAAAACCGGTGAATCTGTCATTGAATGCGTCGTACTCTCAAGCACCACAGGCAGTGGGAGCAGAAGATCATAAATTTTGCAGGAATAGAACACATTCCCATACCAGGACATCCTCATGCATACATGAAGGAGGAACCAGATCTGTGATTACCGTTTTCCACTTAGAGCAGAGACATAAAATTGAGCAAAGTATATTTTTTTTGTAGATGCTTATGTAAAGCAAAGGAATGCATTTCATGGCTGATGGCGAGCAACATCTCACTCTGGATGTCAGTTTGTGGACACCCCTTGAAGCCCACATTAGCAGGATGCTCTACTTTGTAGTTCATTGAGGAAAATCCCTTTCTATGCGCTTCCTATGATAGTTAATGTGCCAGGATGAGTCTCTTTCCACCACCCGCCCCAGTGTATAAAATAATGGTAAAGGCAGAAATTAGTCTCCAGGCAAAACTACTCCTAGACTACAGATAAACACCTTTTATTGGTTTAAATGTAGATTTACTGACCTATATTTGCCCAGACTACATTTCCTCTGCTAAAACATATTCTGTTTGTTCCCTGGTAATGTGTCCTCACAACAGCCCTTTGATGATTCTTGTGCTGCTGCTTAGTCATATTAGCATTTAATTCTGATCCCTGGTTACGTTAACAGATGAAGAGAAATACACAGACTGAAGACATTTGTTTAGCAATGACTTGAAAAGGGTTTTTATTAGCTGGAATTTTGAAAGTATCCCTTTTGTGCAGTATTTTGGGTGTTAACTAGCAACTCTGGGACCAAGAGCAGCTGTTGGCTGATTAGCTGCTCTGCATCAAGCACATCTTAGTTCGTGCTTTTTTCCTGTGAACTGCCTAATAGTCCTATAGATAGGTGTGTGTGTAATTACTATAATTAATATGAGATAACTAATTAGCAGTGGTGTAGGAAGTACACAATCAAATTAATGTTCCTGTGGTAATTTGGAAGAGAATGAAGATGTTCAGAGCAGGAAGATCATCATATTTTTCACCCCCAGCAGTGTTCTCCTATCACTTGGGCAGCTTGCAAGATTCTTTTCCCTGGAAAGACCTGGCATTTGGGCTGGGTTTTTATCAGAACAAATATGAAGTTACTAATTCAGGGTGAAAATCTGCTCAGGTATGCAAAATAGATTTTATGTTTTTTTATGTGCAGGTTTTGCTTGCGAAAGTTTTTAAATTGGTTTAGCCTGGCTTTTAGTACTCACTTCTAAATGGTGTTAAAGCATCTCCTGGCAACTCTCTGCCTGCTTTGGAGTCATGGTAGGTGTATTTTCTCACCCTAATACAACCCCTGAATTAGAACCTTGTGTCCCAACTACAGGATGCAAATAAAATTAAAAAAACCTTATTTAAAAAAAAAATCAAAAAAATATATACCAGGAGAATGAGTGGTCACTATTTTCCCAGTAAACATTTTTTCTTCCATCATGCTCTGATGTTGTCCTCAGGGATAGAAGTAGAGCAGCAACTAGGAGATATTATTTCGTAAGTCTACCCAATAATACAGAAGTGAAGGCCAGGGCAATGAAAAATAGTTCCCATAATCCTAAAAGGTTAGCTCAGGCACAGTGAGATTAGTGTTATATTGACCTTAAGTAAAACATTTCTGCCTGGCTGGTAAACTAAGACATTTTATTTTGATCTTATTTTGATCTTATCGTTGTTTTGAAGCATTCCCATAATCTTTTCCAAATCACAGTGAATTGGGGTAAGATTACTGAAGTTCCTTCAGGGGAAGTAAAACAATCTAGGTTTCCAAGGAAAATCTTCACGAGCATGAAATAGCTTTCACTTGGTTTTTTGTGGTTTGTTAGGGGTTTTTTTCTTCAGAGAGGCAAGATAAAAACACATCATGTTCCTCAGTTCATTCCATTACAGTGAACAACAATAATTTACATCCTTCTTTCACAGCCATGATTTTATACAAGTTCAGGAAGAGACTGGAAAGTTATGACAACCTTATACCTTCCCATATGTTCAATAACAAATGGAAGACACATAATCATTTTGAAGTGAGAACAACACCAGATACAACATTGGTGGTTTGGCATCAGTGTCCCCTCAGTGCAGCCAGCTCTGTCTTGCTCTGGTTTGGCTTTAAGACATGAGTGAAACTAAGTTTTTCAGGTTCAATCTCTGTTTTCCACCATCCTCATCAAAGCTATGTACTTAAGAGAATGTCACTGGGACCTGCATGTCACCTACAACCACATCACCTCTGCCAGTGTCCAAGATATCCAGTCAAGTATCAAGTATCTAAATGCATCTTTGATGCATTTACAAAATTTAAAGAAAACCTGAATGGTTCCTCTGAAGCTTATTAAACTACTTTGATTTTTTTTCCCCTATAAATTCTAAGGACATGACTGAAATATTAAAACTCACTTCCATCCTCTATGTAAACATATTTTCATAATTGACATTTTTCCCTACAAATCATTACTGGTTTATTTGACTATGAAATTTTGCATAACAAAATCTATTTCCCTTATTCTCACATATTTGAAACTTCTAAATGTTTATTTATGTTAATAAATGTATGCTATATGAAGACTTGGATTAAGAGCAAAGGTAACATTTCTGTAACGCAGGATTCAAACTGGAATGAGATGGGGAATTTGCTGACCTTCAGCATCCAGCCAGCTCAGAGGGAAAATAGGAGAGGAGGGAGAAATGTTTCCCAAAACCAAAGTTGAGGACGTAGGACAAAAACTGTTCAGCATAATAATAAGTGCATCTTCATATTTCATTCCAGATCATGCAGCAAAAAAATGTATTTCAAGGAAACAAAACCAGAAAAGAGAAAATATAGAAATAGAGAAAAGATAAAATAGCTAACTAACAATAAACTTTCCCATCACGAGATCACTAAAAAATATTGTTTGTTTCGATGCTGATTTGGGGTGAGATTCCACAAAAACAAAGGAAGGGAAGCCCACAGCAGTCAATTGCCTCTTTTTTTTTTTATTTTTGAGAAGTTCTCGATCACCATCTACTGGAAGGAAAAGCTCATTGCCCTGGAAAGATGTAAGCAAAATAAATATATTGGCTATTTTGAAGACATAAGGAGTTTCTGAACACTCCACTCTCTGAATTGAAGCAGATCTTCTCATCCTGACTTCTCTTTAAAGTGGTGTTACTATTCTGTTACCACCAGAAAGGTTAAAAAAATTCATTACATCTCATTAATTCTTATTCACAATATATTATAATATATAATATTATATACACAGGTTATAAAATACAATGTAAAATTTATTATAGTTGTAATATCAAACTATAAAATAATTATTAAATTATTAATACTACTTCTTTTAATGTAACCACAATTAATTCCATACTCGAGTATACAGAACTTTACTTAATATTCAGAGAAAAATTTTTGTCTGCTCTCATTCACACTTGGTTAATTATTCATCTTCCTGAATGAATGATGCTCCCTAAAAGTACTACCCAGAGTGGGTGAGTATTTTGGAAAACCCAAGCCAAGAGAAATTTAAAAAATTTTTCCCTAACTGGGAAGAACAGCATGATAAAGTTAATTTTGTGGAATAAGAGTTGCTTCAAGATATGACTAAAAATGCTTCAAAGACAAAAAAAAAGTAATTTGTGCTCTGTGACCCTTAGGAATAGAAGAAGAAACAAGGAAGGTCTAACTGACATGTCAGGAGAAATTTTCTGATGAGAAGTTAACCACAATAGGTTGTTGACAATTGCTATGAAATCTCCTTCACAGGGGGCTTTAGATCTTGTCAAACAATTCTCCGTGAAGAGCTAGAGAGTTGCTGTTGATTCTGCTTTGAAGCTGGCAATATCTCAGATTATTTCCAGTCCTCCTTATGGGATATTACCCATATTGAAATGTGTCATGTCTAAAGGAACCGGTCATATCGAAGTCTCAAGGTGCCACTCATCTCATAAACTGACTTCCCGAATGAAAATGCAACCATTATATTCAGTATTTATGTCTGTCAAAGTCAGTATTATCATGGGAATCCCGCAATGACCTGCACCCCAGGAGCAGATGGAAATCACAGGTGTTATTTAGAGACAGGAAGTTTACTTGAAAAGATTGTTTAATGTAAGACAAGGAATGGAAACTAAAGTTTAAGTTACTCCATCTCTAGATGCCACAAAATCAATCACATCTCTCCTGAGAGAAGAAGAGCTTCTCCCTCCCTAATTCAAGAGAAAAATCTAGAACCCTGGGCTCTTAATTCCAGAATACACAAACTGTTGAATAGGGAGGTATATAAGGTGTAGGATATGTGCAGCTACAGAATGGCAATAAAAAGCTCTGGATACTTTTTCTCTAGAAAAGTTGTTAAATCTATACACCAAAAGTTGTTTCAGCACCACGACAGATCTTTTCCCCATAGTTAACAATTTTTGTGGCTGAAGTTATGTGAACAATCTGATAAAAATTGATAGAGTTTCAGCTGTCTACAAACATATTTTTCAATAAGAAACAGCAGCAGTAAAATCAAACAAACGAACAAACAAAACCCGCCAAAACCAAAATCCAAACCACACACAGCGGCACAACTCCTCCTGCATTTAGGGACTCTTCCATCTTTCAAAGTTTAGTTTTAATTCATTCCCTAAGGAGCACTTCAGTGTGAAAGTATTTTAGTTATTGACTGAAGTTTATTACACTAACAGCATTCAGCTATGCCAAAAGCATTGCTAGAGAAGTTTAAAACTGCACAAACTGTACATAATCAACTGGCAGAGAAAAGGTCCATTACAGAGTAATACAACAGTAGTACATCTGCGTCTTTTATTCAACGTCAAAATAAACTGCTGTCTTCTTTACATGGAGTCCATTTCTTTTAGAGATGGGGTGACCAATGTATTTAAGAACGAGTTATTGAAATAAATTTTCTTCCTAAAATTTTGCAGAAGCAGAGATGCTAACTCCTATGTATGATTTCTTTGTAGTCTTCCCCCTCAAAGTGACATAGAAATCCCAACAGATGATGATCAAAAATCTCTGTTCCTCACACTAACTGTTATTGTGTCTTTTGGGAATATTAGCACTGTCTAAATTTAAGCACCTGATTGAAATGCTGCCCTGGTTTTGGCTGTGGTGGAGTTAATTTTGTTCCTAGTATCTGTTTTTAGATTTACTATGAGAATAATGTTTGTAACAGACTGATGTTCTAGTTGTTGCTAAGTAGTGCTTACCCTGAATCAAGGATTTTGCCTGAATATAGCTGTTCAGTACCACGTGTGGAGGGTGTC
This sequence comes from Ifrita kowaldi, assembly GCA_013398055.1. Classification (NCBI taxonomy): domain Eukaryota; kingdom Metazoa; phylum Chordata; class Aves; order Passeriformes; family Cinclosomatidae; genus Ifrita; species Ifrita kowaldi. Next base: position 437,461 of record VZRS01005667.1, on the reverse strand, counting down.
TGAGATTGTGCTGCCCCCAGCTCCTGCTCCAGGAGGGTTCCTGCATGCAGAGAGCCTCTGGGATCAGCCAAGTTGCAGTTCTGAATTCCATAGGTTGTTCAAAATGTTTTCATTTCAACATCTTAGGGTCTGGGTCTCTACACACAGGTGTTTCTACATGAGTAGTATCCACAGTGGGGTAAACTGAGTCATTCTCTAGGATCCTTTGATGGTACTGATCAAATCTCCATCATCTGTAGTGGACATTGGACTCCAGGAAGCCTACACACACAGACTCTAAAAGCAGCTGTCTAAAGAACTTGATTCAGATGCCTACACAAGGGCCAGGTGAAATATCCCAGGATGTTTTTCCTGGTCTGCTACTGGTGAATTGGTGAGCACCAGTCTCTCAAAGGTCAGCTATCACTTTGGCCACGTTTCTGTGGCTCTCACTGGCTGTGGCTTCTCAGATGGCACTTAAGCACAAGTCCGTAATTTTGTCTTAAATTTCACTTAGTTGACTCCAAAGTTAATTCGTGTATGTCAACAGCCTATGTTCCTGTTGGACTCAACTCGAAAGGTCAAATCTGAGCAGTTTCAATGGGCAATATATCCTAAAAATCCTGAACACCTTAAATAATCTCCTAAAACACATCATATTGCTGGGATATTTATTTCCCTCCTTTGATTAGAGTGGAAGGTGTCCCAGGAGCACATTTCTTTACAGGCTTAGACAAGAGTTATTTCTCCAATATCTCATGTGGTACCCCGAATTCTACAAAAACCCTAATTTTCACTCCTGCAAAGGATGTATTTAACCTTTTCCTGATAACTTAAGGGGTACATGTTCCTCCTTCTTCTTTACTTCCACATGCATACAGGCATTTGTTGGGATCCCACTCCAAAAATGTGATATTTATCACGTACTTGGGCGTCCTGGGATTTTCTAGTTGGCATCTGCATGAAAACTGATCTCTAACAGGTTTGTGTTCTGCATGCAAACCCACGTATACATGCTGGCACCCCTGCATTATTTCAAATGGTGGTAAAACCTGTGCTCAGGCAACTGAGTCAAACTCACACCTTTATTTTGTGGTTGTATTTACCAATATCTTTAAGAGTGATAATTTAAATGCTACAGAACCTTTATGAATTACTTCTGTGAAGACAGAAAGATGAAAATAAGGGAAAGATCCTGGACACAAAATGTGCCGTGATTATGGGAAGCGGTGAGGCGAAGAAAAAAAATTACAATTTAATTTTTTTCCAAAATTTCATCCACATAGGCATATGCATCCCATATGAGAAAAAACCACGTTAATTTAATCACTTTGGGAAAGGGAATGATAACAGCACCTTCCTTTACCTATAAGTTTGTTCCCAAGGGGAAAAACCTAATAATGTGCAGTTAGATTAAACTAGAAGAAAAGTTGGGCACTTGCTTACATCTCCTGTTCGGATTACCTGAATAGGCAGTTAAGATTGTGTATTTCACGTAAGGCATGGTTTCTGATGACTGCTAGACATTACCATATTAAATATTTCTGTTTGATTTATTGCTGTAAACAACCCATACTGTTTCCTTTGTGGAAGGTGCTGATTTATAACAGTACAAACCACCTTGGTGACTAACAAAGACTTATACAACCAAGTTTTAGGCATCTAATATTGTGGGACTATAAATCACACCAAGGATCGGTGTGTTGTCTGTGCAGGAAAGCAGCAGGGAATTTTCTGAGTTCAGGGGATTTCTGCTTTATTATGTCACTTTTCCCTTTTCCTTTGAATTAGCAGAGGCCATATAACAGCTCTGTTGACTCACAAGCTGTTCCCTGCAATGGGTTATTATCTGTTGCTCATCTCTCTTCTGATTTTCCTTGGCTGTCTGGCCCAACAAGGTGAGTGGAATAGTTGAAGAATATCCTGGTACAAAGCTTTGCTTTAAAACAGAAATTCTCTCTTTGCTATTAACTAAACCCAAGCAGAAATGCTTTGGTGGGTTGGGGAGATGGAAGATGGATACCTGGGTTCATCAGCAAATACCCTAGTTTGCATATGAATGCAGCTGTTTCTCATAATATTCTCCAATTATTTGTTCACATGAGCAACAGTGTAAAGAGGAATGAAAACCACAAAGCACCTGTGTGAAATCTGAATGCAAGTTTTCCAGAAATGTTTTTTTTAGTATTTACTCAATTCTACCCTGAGTGAACAAACACCAACGAAATCATGTTGGGGGGTTGTTGGTTTGGGGTTTTATTTTTTCCCATGAGTTCAAATATCAAATGGAAAATTTAAGGGAAGAAGTAATTCCATTTTTTTAGAGTTTTGGTGTTGTGGTTTTTTGGGTTTTTTGGGGTTTGTTGTTTTTTGTTTTTTTTTTGTGGTTTTATTTTTGGGGTTTTTTGTTTGTTTGTGTGTTTGTTTTTTTGTTTGGTTTGTTTGCTTTTTTTCATTCATGAAATCATGTCCTATGGCTCAGAGTGCTGGAGCCTGGGAGAATTTTCTGGGAAAATATCCCTTTATGATCTGCCATCCTGGATATACTCATGGCACAAGGTGTGGCACTGCGTGGGTGTTATAAACAACCCAGTCCAGCCCCTGTGTGTAAGGAGTGGCTGCTCTCTACCTTTGGCCACTGCTGGAGACAGGCTGGTTGGCTCTGAGGATCTCTGGTCTGACACATTATTACTGTCATTTTGCTCAGGCATTTATTTTTCTTCAATATTTAGCAAACAAAAAATAAAAATCTGCCTGGCATCCAGACTTTCGTTATTAATTGACTTGGGACTCAGTCCCTCAGACTCTTGGTGTGTAAACCTGAGCAACAACAGACAGATCTTTTATATCAGACTGAGTTACCCTATTTGTCAAATTTCTGAGCTCTGTAAGCACCTCTACATTCACTACTTTATTGAAGTATTTTAAGGGCTTCATTCAACTAACTGTGCATAAACAGTGATTGTCCCTGAAGACACTTCAATCTCTCTGTGAAAGCTACACATTGCTGGAGGACACAGACCCTGAACTAACCAAGGAACTGTATCCTCCCAGAGCAAGATACACCTGGTATCAAGACATGGTTTGGGTTGGAAGGGACCTAAAGATCATCTGGTATCAAATGGCTCATGGCTGAATCAAGACCTAAATGACAAGCATGAACCAAACACCCAAAATTAGATTCATTTCACCAAATGTAGACAACTCCAATGTAAATATTTACATGGAAACTAAATACCTAGGCTATTTTCCAGCCCAAAATAATTAAATCAATACTTTAGCCCACATCAGGAAACAGATATCAAAAGTATTGGGAGAACTGAACTCAGTTACTCTTTGTAGAAACTAATTTCTTTCCAGAAACTTCGTAAAGAAAAGTCTTTTCCACACAAAGGCGCCTTTTGAAGTGCCCCACCATTAAACACCAAGAAATGTTTTCAAATTTTCTCACATTCTTACCTAACATTGGGAATTCAAATTTTTATTAATTCCAGGTTGCATGTCAAGAGTTTGGAGACTATGAGCCCCATAGCAAACCTCCCCAGGCTGCTGGTTTAAACGACACTTGGATTTCCAAAAATTGCAAAATACTCTGGGGACCTGGTTCATTACATTTCTGTTGGGTTTTGCTGGCAGCTTAAGGAGCCCTCAAGAAAATAAAAATTTCCATAATAGGGGTTTATTTCTTAGGACTTATCTGAAATTCAATGGGTTGTGGACTACTGTCCTCATCTGGAGAGCAGCTACTTAGTGGACTTGGTGAATACAAAAATTAAGTCCATTTTGCCATCATTTTTGTGTCCTTCAGTGAAACTCTACATTTGCAGAAAAAGTTAATTCTGAGCATTAACCATAGAGCGAAAAAGAAAAAAGGGGAAAAATCTCAGGCCTATATCTTTAAACACCTTGTATTTTTGCCACTATCTTTGACAGCACATGGTTTGCTCAGCTGGACTTATCCCCTGAATTACCAGAACATTCCCTAAATAGGCTTCTCCAGGCACCACAGTTTTTTTCATCTTTGTGCATTTACAAGAAGGTGGGAGGTATTAAAGACAGCTTGGAGGAGACTTAAAAATAGAGAAGTTTTAGCAGCCAGGGGATCATTGTGGCCAGCAGATGCCACTGCTGCTCCATGCCATCAGTGAATTGCTGCATGTACTAGACCAAATAATTTATGACTGAAAGACAAGGTGTAGAGATAAGTATAGAATAGGCTGAGAACTACATTTTTAGTGGTGCTTTTTAATATCTAATGCATTTTTTGTATCCTATGTATTCAATACAGTGGGTCCTTCAGTTGTATAGTTCTGCTCTTTTGCTCAATACTGTGCTTTTTTATATACTTCCCGAGGGGAAAGTGCATGTCAGATCTTCATGTTAGGCATAAAAATAAATAAAAGAGAATAAAAAAGAAGAAATTTTGGAATTAGTCCCACTGAGAATCACAGACACTGACTATATGCTGTGTTCATAAAGTTAGAAATGCCGTTACAAGCTGCAGTAAAAACTGTTGAAAGCAACTACAGAGAAATAAATATTAGAAGCACTGGATTTCCTCTGTGGATGCATGTATATGTATAATTGTGTATGTGTATAGTTTTATAGGTATATTTTTATTTGTATATTCACACTCCACCTTTAGCCTATGGTGTCCCTGACGATGGCACGGGGTTGGAACAGAATATCTTTAATGCTCCTTACAACCCAAACCATACCGTGATTCAATGATTCTATGATTCTGTGAGATGAGGTACTTATTTGTAACTTAATGTTTATATGGAATTATCTGCTTTCTGGATTCTGTAGATGCACTGAATTCCTGGCTGAAGCAGTCTGTCCTCCGTACTTTCTTTTCCCACAAGATGTCAATGTTTCCTACCATTTATGCCACAGTAAGTTTGCTGGCAATGATTATCCACGGTATCTTAAGAGGAATTCAGTTAATTAAAAATGAGACGTTGTCAAACATGCAACTCAAAGCATTCCAAAATTAAAGAGTTTGCTTTAATTGGGGAAATTGAGCTATTGACTCTGTTTTTATAGAGAAAACTTGAAAGATTAACACTGTAAACCCCAAATTTTATCCTCTTACTTTCTCTGATCGGACAAAAAGATACAAGAGAAGTAGGGTACTACAAACAGTGAAAAATGAAAGTCCTGCATGGAAAGTTTCTGAGATGCCTACCCAAGAGCAAACATTGAGACACATAATATTTTAGAATATTATGTATATATGTATAAATGTTTGTTTAAACACTACTTACCCTGCTAACTACGACAGCAAGCATTTCTAAAATACAGTAAAAAAATAATGGTCATTTTCCTTGTGCCCACAGGATGTCAGAGTTCACTGTAGAATGCAGTCATGCAAAATTTAGAGTGAAAAATTCAGTCTTTGTCATCAGGTTTTGAAATATTTATAAATACATGTTTTGACCAAAACCAGTGAAAACAAGCAGAGTGTCTGGTGCTCAATATAATAAACACATCAACATCCAGATTTGCAATCCAAGCAGGCATATTGACTCCATTTTTCTACATGGAAGAACATATTTTCCCTTAATTCAGTTTCCCTTTCCTTCAGTGAGTTTTCACCACTGGAAAGACTGACTCCAGTAGAGTTCATGGCTCTCTGTCAGTTGGGTCCTCAGGTATCCAAGGTGCAGCACTGTATTACTTTCATTGTCTGGATAGTTCCGGAGAGTTTTTTAACACCAAAATATTGCAGATCAAACAATACTGTAACCATCTGCCTTTTAGCCTGGAGTAAGTGACTGCACAATCAATAGTCCTGCCTTTCTGTATCTAATCACGGCCATTCTTTTGTAATGACAAAATCGAAAATGCAATTTTTGAAGACAAAGGTTTATTGACTTCTTATTGGATCTCATCATTTAATATCATATCTGGATTTGTCAGACTGAGAAGCACATTGTACATTTACTACCCAGCTAACTTTAAGAGGGATCTGTGATCCATCACGTGTGCAAGCCAATATCTCTTGGAATAATCCTTCCCTCCTTACACCAGCAGACACGACCTCAGACATTGCTTCAGGCAGTGAAAGCTTTGTTTTCCTTAAGGCTACAGAATCCAAATTCTGATGAGAACATGGCAGGTACTTGTAGCAATTAATCCACTGGAGGACACGAGCTCTGTTTTGTTTGCAAGTTATCGGTGCTCAAGGCTTGTTTGGAGGGTCTGTTTGTTCTTTCAGATGGTTTGAACCTTTCATTTCAATACAGGGATTATTTGGCAGCTTTTGACTACTATTGGACAGCTGGCAATTGGTAATTTGCTATGCAGGTAGCAGGTTCCCCAGCTTGAGATTTTATCATTTATTTGATGGTATTTAGTGCATTTCTTCAAGCCTCTGCTTCTCATGAGGGTCCCAGACTCAGGTGAAAACTCTGAACGTCAGCTGAAAAATGGAAAAAACAAAACCCTCTTCTCTTGTTTCCAGGAAATGCAGGGCTTTAACAATGGTTTTTGTTCCTAAACCAACTCCTCCAAGTGTCAACAGGGATGGTACCTGAACGAGGTAACTCAGGCCCTTCTGCCTGTGTTACATATCTATGGTGCTGTGTACCAGTGCAGGTTGAACCATCATTTTCCCTGGTAAATCTAAAGAAATTTTTATAGAAATTTCTATTTACCTCATTTCCTAGTGTTAAGTCCAGGTGAAATCATTTCTAAAATAAATACAAACGTGGGATTTCTTGTTCTTTTAATAAAAAAAAAAAAAAAATCTTGAGAGAAGAGATGGAGTATTACTACAATGTTGTGCTGAAGGACCAACATATTAAACCTCTTGTGGGTTTTTTTATTTGTTCATTTTATTGAGTGAGCCAAGAGCCCTAACTTTCCTCTGAGCAATTCCATGAAATGAATAACAGCCTGGAGAAGCACCTAGATAAACACTGATGAGCTACATATAAACATGGGACTCTCTCTCTCCTTTAAAATGTCTCTCAATGCATTGTTTACCAGTGCGCTTATAGTCCACACCACCCTCTGATTTACAGTCTGCAGTGTTTGCTTCCTTGCAGCAGCTTCTCTGGAAGGTTCATCAAAGCTGAAAGATGAAGAAAGGAATTTTGAAATATGGTTGTAAATACATGAGACCCAATACCTGAAAATGCAGAGCAGAATTTCACTATCCGCAACAGACAGAGTTTGCAACAGGGTACTCAGATATCCTGGCACTCCACGGCAGAGACTTAAATTACTGCTGCCAAATTCAATAACCTTTTCTTGAACAAAACCACAGCTGATTTTAACAGTGTTACACTTAAAAGAAAAAATCAGAACATGGTTCATAATTCTTTGCCTTACATTTATCATTCACCTGCTTGTTCCTTTTAGGAACCTATTTTATGTGACTCATGGGGGACCTGACAAATGAGTGCTATCTCCTGTCTCAAAAGTCCTAATCTCAGTGGAACTACAGAAGTTTTCACTACCTGGATAGGAGGCATAAAGTACTTAGGGAGAGAAAAAAGATGATCCAACCATTCATTTTCGGCAGTTATCCTAAAGCTGTAACTTCTGACCCTGTTTCCATTGGGACTCAGCTCCCTGTAAGTAAAATGCCATTTTCAGAAGAAAAAAAATTGTAGCAACAAACACCCCAAAATTTCTGAGAAGATCAGATACAATGATAATTTTTATAATGGCTCCCTCCCTTACTATTGGCAGCGAAGCCCAGAGCCGTGGTCTTCTAGTTCTCATCTGGCACATCTCTCACACTTCTGTTTTATAATTCAAAACAGACCTTCATGTTTACAATTACTTAAATAGGTATCAGGCAAGGCATCATTAAATTCAAGAAATAGAATCTGTAAACTTAAGCAGTTGAACCTATTCTTGTTGAGATCAGTGACTTTTTGTTATTAATGAAACAGGGGACCAGAATCAAGTCTCCCCCGCCCCTTCCATTTTGCCCTTTCAAAGCTGGAGATAAAATGGAAGTAAATTCCCTTTGCAGGCACAGTCCTTTTCTCTGTGCTCCCCTCCCAGTAATATCGAACACTCCCTAAGAATGAGTAAACAACTAATTTGGGTTGAGTAAAGTAAGAGCCTTAGAGGTGATCAAAGTCACAGTTTGGGGTTTTTTTAATTCACCATTTCTTTGTGACAACACATTATGTCAGCCCTGCTAGCTCATTTGTCTGCTGCAGTTCTACTTTATCAGCCTGGAGTAAAAAGAATTGATAAGTCTGGTTAGATAAAGTAAATGGAAACTCAGGACTCATTCCAATTTGCTGTACTTAGATATATTTCATGAACCTGAGAGTGCTGTGTGTAACACTAGTTGGTATTTGTGTATAAATATTGCACATTAGAAAACCTCTTAAAATAATATTTATGTTTGTTTCTCCCCTTCCTGACTCCCCTGGTTCTGTGCTTACTGGGATTCTGATTGGAAGACAAATGTCAGGCTTTCTCACTACATTCTTTTTCAGTCCAGGATGCTGCTCCCAACAAGAATTCATCTTCATTGGGAGCTTGCTAGGCTGATAAAGCAGAAGGAGATATTTTTTCCAGGAGCACTGGATACTAATGCAGCTGAAGCTTATAACTGCAATAAGTTATTCTATGCTGTGCAAAATGAGCTCCTAAAGATATTTGATCATTGCCACCAGCCAAATCTGTCTTTGTTGTAATTTTGTTGGCGAGACTAGAAATGCACAGTGGATGCCTCCTAAACCAGCTCTTATTTATTAAGGGGTTTGCAGAATGTTCAAGTGTGAGGGTCCAGAGTCAACAACAAAGTTAATTAAATCTAATTTGCTTCTAGGTGATTTAAATCCATATTTTCCCACTTTCTGTATACACAAATTTTTAGGCAAAAAAAAGCACTTTGAAATGAAATGTCAGGAAATTTAGTTTTTAATATCAGAGAAGTTAGATTTTTTTAAAGGAAAGAATTAATTTAGAAAATATGACAGTATTCACTGCACAAATTCAGAGTATTTATTTTTCCTTGTTTTTTCTTTTTCAGCCAAAACCACTTACAAAATTTAATCTGAGTTTGCAAATAGTTTCTTGTACTCTGGAAGGAAAGCTTGATCTCTTACCAGTTTGCCTTTGGTTGAGGAAGAGCTTGAATTCAGAAACTCTTGACCACTGGGCAAGTTAAAGATCCTTTGGCAAGAAAGAAGCCCCCATTTTAGCACCTAACAATGCATGGGCTGCTCTTTCTTGAATTTTTATTTTGCCTAAATAAGAGCATTTACTAGGAAGTCTGAAATTGCAACCATGAATCACTTGTATTTGACTATGTTAGAGGCAGCATGGAGGCCCATGAATCCAAAATATTGGCCATTAATATTAAGCCCACATAACTGTGCTGCCAACCCACAGTGATGTTCAGCTCTGGGAGGGGGACAGCCCTGGAGGAAGGGTCAGGTGCAGGGGGGGCTACACATGGCAACGAGAATGTTGGAGAGGGACTTGTTACAAGGACATGAAGTCTTAGGACGAGGGGGAACGGCTTTAAACTGGCAGAGGGTATATTCAGATCAGGTACCAGGAAAAAGTGTGAGGGTAGTGAGGCACTGGAATAGGTTGCCCAGGGAAGTTGTGGGTGCCCCATCACTGGAAATGTTTGAGATCAGGCTGGATGGGGCTCTGAGCAACCTGGTCTAGTGGAAGGTGTCTATGGCAGGGGGTTGGAAAGAGATATTTAAGGTCCCTTCTTTGAAAAGGTCTTTAAGATCCCTTCCAACCCAAACCATTCTCTGATTCTATGAAATATCTTTGGAAGTGACTCTGTTACAATACACAAACATGTCCCAAAGCAAACTGGAAGAATTAATTGTATTTGCAATACATCCACCCTGAGACAAATTCTACTTCCCAGTAACACCTGAGGAACCTTTTTTGCACTCACTGGAACTGTAAACACAGAACCAAGAAGATGCCTGGAAAGCAGAATAATTTCAAACAGAAAGTGCCAGGTTGTTGTTTTATACCAGAGTATCTTGAGTGAAAATGAGAACCATGGCTGCCTTGTTCTGTTAGGAGCCTGACCTGATTCATGGTCTCAGAACACATCCTGGGATGTGCTCTGGAAGGCAGAGAGGTAGAGAACACATCTATGATTTTGCCACAAATATGAAGGTTGCAGGAAAAAAAAAAAAAAAAAAAGGTTTCATGTGAAATCTCATAAGCTTAACTAAAATTCTAGGACCACTACAAGAGCAGAGGTATTAGCACAGGATCCCTATTGACATTTTTGATCCCTTTGGATCACTCAGAGGCTTTTTTTTTTAATCTCTGAGTTTTTGAAGTCATAAGAATGACTAATATTTTTTCAAAATGCCAAACATAAAAAAAAAAAAATCATTCTGTTGGGTGAAATTCTAGTAAATTTCAGAACAAAAACATTGCAAGTTCTGAGATGTGCATTTCGGTGATTTTAGGGGCATTTTTGGAGGTGGGAGTTTGGACAAACCTAATCAATACAATTTTAAAAAAGAATTAATGTAAAAGTTTCAGTGGTGTGAAATCAGTTTCATTATATATTAAAAAAATTTTAAAAATTAGCCAGTCCTGCAAACATCCCTGTTTAACAGACAGGAAACCTGAAATACATAAGGTGTGCAAGGCATCATATCAGAGTGATTTTTCAACTCCACTAGAGAGCCCAAATAATAGGACTTTGATTGAGATATCAATCCTCACATAAAGTCTAAATTGTCTACCAAAAATACATCAGATTTCTTCAGTTTGTATAATATTAACCCAGTTTGATTTTACAGAATCACAGGAAAAAATTACTTGCAAGACTTGTATCTACTTTTCAATTTTATTTTCTTTTAGTGACAAAGCACTAGAAATTTACTTCAACTTCTTGGGGACGCACACCAAAAAATCCCCAGTCTTCTTAAAGAGAGACTAAGGGAAATCAGAACTTCAAAACAGATTACAGACTTCTGAGTCAATGGGAGAGGGATCAGTAGGCAACTGGGCAAGCAGGCTCCTCCAGGGGTCTGTTTAAGACCTTTCTGTAATATTTGCATCTCTTTCTCACTCTCCTGGTTTTGTCCTAGGACATGTTTCCCTTACATTTGTACAAAAGGAACACAGAACAGAAGAATAGTCCAGCCCTCTGTATACCGGTTTCACAACAGGGGAATCTTCAAACTTATTCAGCCATTCCACTAATTACCTGAGTTGATCATCTGCTCAATCTGATTCAGTCTCCACAGCAGTGAGTGATGAAAACACAATAAAAGCTTGTTAATAATTATGCTTTTCTTTTTCTCATGGTCAGTATGAAATAACCCAAACACAGCCGTGGAAAATACAGATCAACATTTCTCTATGTAATAGGCGAGAAAATTTCACCAGCAAACTCTTTTTACTTGAGAGTATCCATGAGGAAATTAAAAACTTGGGAATACTTTCAGTATTGACAGAGGGGCTTGTGCCAAAATTATTGGACAGTCATTGTAATTTCCATTGGTGTTGTCCAACCAGTGAAATTCTGCAAGGATTTTGCAGCTTATTCGTATTTTTACTAACAGCCTTTAAGGACACTCTTAATTTCTTTTTTTTTTTTTTTTTAAGGCTGTTTAGCTAGAGAAGAAAGGTAGAACAAGCATTCTGATACTTCATTTATCCAGCCATTTATCCCCAACAGAACAAATCCCTGGCACACCTTCTCAAGGTGGGAGTAGTTGTGCTGTGTGCACATGCTCATGAGGGTCTGGGGGGCGTGTCAAGAGAAGTGGACAGATACTGCAAAAGCAAGTGTTTTCATCCCTATCTGAGATTTTATATAGCAATAATGGCTGATAAAATAAAATAGAGATGAAAATACATCTTACTTCAGCTTTTATTTTTATATAAAGAGAGCCATGCTTAGAAAATGAAGTAGAAAAATCACTCAGAAGAGGCAGGTTCTTGCTCTGTTTTTAAGGGTTTTCAGTCTTTTTTTATGTGGTTGGAATGGATGAAGTGGATAATGGAAGTTACCTGCAACATTCCCAGTTTCAGCAACCAGTCCCTCAAAAAGATAAATGGTTTGAGGAACAGTATGGATTTCAATAGTTTTGCAGACTGCAGCTGTTGAATTTTCCACCTTTTTTTTCTCTAATTAAGGCTCCTTATCTGGAACTTCATATGGAGCCTCTCCTACATGCTGCCAGCTTCCATAAAACCCTGAGCCTTTCAATACACTTGAAATTTTTACCTATTGAATTTGGCTGACACTTTTATGGCTAAAAGCTTTTGAAAGAAACACGTGAAGAGGAGTGGAAAAAGAGACAGATGTTTGATCAAATAGATCACTTCTTTAGGAACACAAGAAAAATAACCAGGGATTAATTCTTTTTATCTGCAGGCCTCTACACAAAGGTTATTCCTTCAGGGTGAAGAAGTCTTTGCTACGTGAGAAGCTCCTCAGATTCTCCTGATGCCAACAAGGCTGGTACTGCCCCACATCACTGGCAGCTGTGAGAGCAATTCTACACCTCCGTGGAGAGGTGTCCTAGCTCCTTTATGCACAGGAAAAGTGCTTCCTTCTATCTCACCGATGAGCTGAAGGAGCTGTGCTTCTCTGTGGTTCCTCGATCATGGAGCCAAGCCTTCATGTCCCTGACCCAGCATGTGCATCTCCCTTCACTGCTTTTTGCCTGTGCATTGCCCTAGCAATAGATTAATCACAGAATCACAGAATCACAGAATGAACTAGGTTGGAAAAGACCTTTGAGGTCATCAAGTCCAACCTATGATCTAACACCTCCTCATCAACTAAACCACGGCACTGAATGCCATGTCCAGCCTTTCTTTAAACGTGTCCAGGGACAGTGACTCCACCAACTCACTGGGCAGACGATTCTAGTGCCCAATCACTCTTTCAGTAAAGAATTTATAATGTTGCTACTTAAGGAAAACAGAAAATTTCCCACTGCCTAGGAAGCAGTTATCATGAAATTCAGTCAGGGATACTACAATATTTTGAGGCCTATGTGCTATCAGACTTGAATATTGTCCTCAACATTTTCTTTGTATGGTCCCTCCAAGTCTCACTGACAAAACCATGAGTCCTGGCTCCAGAGAGATGACCAACAATTTTGGGGCCACCCAGCCTGACTCCTGTCTAGCCCTTCGATAAATTTTCCCGATAACCACCACACTCTGTGGATGTGTAATGACCTTGGTGTTCCAGGTGCAGCTTAAGGTTTGTTGAAAGGTCATATGTTGGAAAATTGCCCTCTCCACTCATTGCTTCAGAAAACGAAATCAGATGAGAAGATCTAACAGAATCAGATCACACCAAATTAAACTGGCACAATCTGTTAATCTTCCTTTCGGTTCTTCCAGCCTCCTGGTAAATAATAGCCAATGCTACACTTCTTGGCTAATAAGGTACCTTTATTAAGTCAGGAATGCATGAGAACATAAAATTGGCATTTTAGTAATTTATTATCATCTTGGGAAACAGGAGGGAGAACGGTCAACCTCAAAACGATTCACCAGCTTCAGTTAACAGGAAAAAACCCAACCCCCTGTCTTGGAACACACATGTTTTTGAGATGCCTGCAGATACAAGAGGGGACTCAGCCAGAAAGGGCTGTGTAGGTCTGATCCAGAGCAAGAGGCAGTGGCAGATGTATCAGGCAGAGCATCCAAGCAGGCACACTGTTCTCGTCTTTGGCTTGCCTTTCAGCCCTTGGTGTTGCAGCTTCCATTCTGCACCACAAGCTCATCACCACCACTGAGATTGGAACCAGTTCCACAGGTCTGTGTGCCCTCTCTCCCACATGTACAAGAGGGAGCTCAGTGCCATGATCACAGTGGTCAGTTGTGCTGGATTTGTTGTTTTTCTGAGAAAGAAGGAAGAAAAGCAGATAAAGTTTGCTCTGAAAATCTAAAATTTTGTGCTTGAACTGACACTTGGTACTCAATAAATATATGTTTTATTCTTTAAAAAATATAATTAATTGATACCTGAGCTAAAATAAAGACAACCTATCATGGTTCAGCCTAAGAATGATATATGCATATATATTATAAATTATGTATTTTATATACTATTAATATAATCTATGAATTATATACATATTCTATTTATTATATTTAGTTTGATGATATTATTAAATGCAAATGAAAAAATCTCTTTTCAGCTCTCATGATCTTCTTTAACATATCACAAATTGAGCTCAATTTCCAAAAGCAAGTGTTGCTTTTATATGCTTGAAAGTTGAAATTATTCATTTGGGGAAAAAAAAAANATATCACAAATTGAGCTCAATTTCCAAAAGCAAGTGTTGCTTTTATATGCTTGAAAGTTGAAATTATTCATTTGGGAAAAAAAAAAAAAATTGCATTTCCTTCACGTATGTTTCATAATTTTGGAGAATGAAAGTGACTGTTGAATTACATTCTGCCCTTAAATGATACAATTCAAATCCAAATTATAATTTTCAAATTTTCATGAAAACTAATTTCTAAGTTTTACTCTTTCATAACAACATCTGTCGCTTGTAGTTTTATGCATTTTTATACATATATATATATTCTGTAAATAGAAAATGCTTTGTTGACTTACGGCTGATGATTGTTTATATGTAGGATCCTAAATCGAAAATAATTATCTTTCCTTACATCTGCAACATTTGAATATTGGCCTTAATCTGAAATCCCCTAAGTGATCTCAGTAATGATCCTACAATGGCAAAGGGATGCTTGCAGTGATCCATAATTGTCTGGATTTTTCTAACTTTTGGTGTTTTACTTCTCTGAAGAATGTACTGGATTTCCCAGGAGCTGGGAGGCTCTCCAGAGAAGCAGAATAATCTTGCCAGTATAGATCCAGCTATAAAGGTATATATTATTTCTTAGCTCTATAAACTGTGAGTAGGTTGGGTTTTTTTCCAAGCTCGTATATACCTATTTCTATGCTTTACTGCTCTGGTGGCAAATTTTAATTTATTTTTATTTCCAATGTTTTATTATGTTTGCACTCAACTGAGTTAGAGACCAGAATGGGTGATTGTTATACAGTAGTTTACTTCTAAAAGAAATAGGGCTTCTCAAGCAGCTAATACAGGAAGATGTATCACCAGCTTGAATAATTGTGACAACCATAGACGGTATCAGTGCCTGTTTGTTTGCACAATACCCTACTGCATTAAGAAAGCCATCCCAGCTGTCTTGGGCTCTGGAGTCACCCATTTCATCACTTGACACTGCAGCAGATGTTATGGATTGATAACAGACTTCACTTCATTCACTCCACATCTAAGATTACCTCTAGAAAAAAAAAAATCAAATACATTATAACACCCCCAGTCATTTGTAAAAAAAAAAAAAAAAAAAAAAAAGAAAAACATCTCAGCAATTTATTCTCTCTCTTACAGCAATAAATGGCTCCTTTTGGGCTTTGAAAATATATTTAAATTTTAAATTTGTGGTTTTTTCTTTGCTTAACACATTCACAGTGATGGGTATGCATCTTACAACCTCCTGAAAGAGAGAGAAAGATGGAAATAGATCTAATGATTTAAATATTTTAAGACTCAGACAGGTTTTAGGATTATGAGTTCCATTCCCATTATATCAGATGCCTTATGTTTTTAGTGATAGTATGTTAATGCAGCTCATTTATTGTGCTGGTGGCAGAAATACCAGACAAAAAAAACGCTGTAGTTTTGAGTCTAGTAGATGAATAATGATATTTGGATGTGCTCTTCCTTCCTTCTGGTGGTGCTGGGCATTTTGTTGTTTTTTAAGGGTTTTTTTGAGATGCAGTAGGTGAATATGTAATTAAATACTGTAGTGTCGCACAGATAAACAACCAGAAAATGCCAGGGCAGGGCATAGGCAAGGTAGGGGGTGCCCACTCACCTTTTAAAAGCACAGGAAAAGGAAGAATTGAATAAAATACACAGTTGGAATGAAAAACATGGTGGTATCCTGACATAATCTGCAACCTGCATGATGAAGACGACAACAGTCATGATGCTCTTGCCGCCTTTGAAGGTGCTGGGGCAGTAGGTGTCTTCTGTGGGACTGAGGTGTGCGCCTAATGCTGTGTCCTGGGAAAGTCCAAGGGGTGCAAATGAAAGCACCAAGGTTTGTTTTCACTTTGCTGCCTGGGCAATTACATGAATCACCTGGAATGGGAGCAGAGCCATCCCGTGCTCCCCGTGCAGCTGCCCAGCAGGCTGGATCACACCCTGCAGAAGACCCCAGCTCTGTCTCTCAGCATTTGTAGGGCAAGCAGGGTCTAGCTTGGCTCAGCCAGTGATGTGGCTGGAGATATGTGAGAGAGAAGAAAGGTCAGGGAGGGGATTTCGGTGAATTCTAAGGTAATGTGGTGGGTTTGACCTTGACTGACAATCTTGTCACCTTTATCATTCAGGTCACCAAGCTGTGCTATCACTGCCCCTTCTCAATAGGACTGGGAGAGAAAAAACAATGAAAAGCTTATGGTTCAAGGCAAGAAGAGTGAGATCACTCAGAAATTGCTGTCACAGACAAAACAGATTTGACTTAGGGACATTAGTTTATTGCCAATGAAATAGAGTAGGTTAATGAGAAATGAGAACAAAGCTAAAAATACCTTCCCCTCATCCCTCTGTTCTTCCCAAGCTCAACTTCAGTCCCAACTATTCTACCCCTTAGCAGCACAGGGGAATGAGAATGGGAATGGGGGTTGTTTTCAGTTCATAATGCTTCACCTCTGCTGCACAGGCCTCCTCATGCTCTTCCCCTGCTCCAGAGTGGGTTTCCTCCGATGAGATACTGTCCACGAGTTTCTCCATTGTGGATCTTCCCCATGGGCTGCAGTTCTTCATAAAGTTCTCCAGCACGGATTGGTTTCACAGATCCTTTCCGGTTTCAACATGGGTCCTCCCCAACAAAAGTCCTGCTGGAAAGCTGGCTCCTGTGTGGGCTCTTCTCCAGAGGTTGCAGTTCCTGCCAGGAATCTGCTAAAACTTGACCTGCAGCTTCCTTCACAGCACATCCACCTGCTCTGGTGTGGGCTCCTCCATGGGCTGCAGGTGGGTCTCTGCTCCCCTATGGACCCCCATGTGCTATAGGGGCACAGCCGCCTCACCATGGGCTGCACCAGGGGCTGCAGGGGAATCTGCTCTGACCCCTGGAGCAGCTCCTGCCCCTCTTTCCTCACTGACATGGGCATCTGCAGGGCTGTGACTCTCATATTTTGTCATTCTTATCTCCCCCTTAAATATGTTACCACAGAGGTGTTGCATAGGGCTTAGCTTTGGACAGCTCTGGGTCTGTCCTGAAGATGGTTGGAACTGACTTTGTCCAACATTCAGACAGTTTCTGGTGTCATCTCACAGAGGCCACTCCTGCAGCCTTGTCTGGTACTGAAGCCTTACCACATAAACCCCATGCAGGGAAACATTTTCAGAGTTTGCATTGATATTTGATGTTATTTGGATGCTGAATTTCCCTGGATTCTGATAGAAAGTCCTGATGGAAAAAAACCCCTCTTTTAAAATTGCATTGAAATATCCAACTTTTGGGTGCACAAAGGGTATTGGCTTATCTAGGTGAGCTGATAAAAGTTACTGATTTCAAGGTGTCCGACACTTCTGTGGAGGCTGATCTTGTTGTAAAGCAGTTTCTGACTTCTTATCATTTACAGCTTCTCAAATCAAATCAGATGTTTTGAAGACAACAAGGAAGCCTAAACCAAGTGTCTGTTTGCTGGAGAACAAAAAACATATCTTTTACATAAAAGCAATTTTTTTGACAATTTTCAAATCACGCTAAAAAAATAACAACATCTTGACAAACTGCGTGTGGCAATGACTTTAGCATAAACAACTTCTTCCACCCCATTATTTATTTATTAATAAAGTGCCCTATCAACTATTACTTCTGACCTATACAAATGGATAATAAATACAAGCTGTGTAGATGCAGTTGATTGTTTATACTTGAGAGAAATTTATTATAAAGCCTGTAATTTGCAGAGTTTGAAGACATTTAGATCTTTTTTTCTGAGAAGAAAATGGTACATTTCTCAATGTGAGGAGCCAGTAATATTTGTTAATATGAATAAAACCATGAAGAATTTGCCAGGTATAAATGAGGTTTAATTTACCATATTTTTATTCAATATTTGGTTCTTATTCTCTTCAAAATCCTCAGAGCATGACTCTGCAGTGATGGAAATTTAAGCAGAACCTTTTTGGTTTGGTTTGGTTTTGTTGTCTTTTTTTTTTTTTTTCTGAGCTGAAGCAACACATTATCACCCTGACATGTCCTAACGTGTCCCTGCTAGCACTAAAATAGCTGCTGATAGATATGATAGAAATTCGTGCTGGGTCCTCAAGAAAAGGGTGACTTCTGGATACAGGCTCTGAACATCTGCAATTCTGTTTCACACGACTGCAGAAATACATGTTCTCGTCTGATAAAAGACTTGGCAGAGAAAAGCAGGTAGATTTCTCTCCCATCTCACATATAATGAAACATTAATATAAAGTCTCAATGAAGCTTCTCAACTGAGGAAAATACAGAAAATTTTCATTATATTAAGTCAAAGCCTCCCATTCATTTTGCCTGCAGTAGAATGACACGCAACAGTAACTTATTGTAGGCAACATTTCATAAGTTAATATCTAGATCATTATTCTTGTGTATGTTTCCTGGAAAGAATGTTAGATGTGTGGGGTTTTTCTATGAAATACATATTCAATTAGCTTATGAACTTTCTATTGTTGTTGCTTGTATTCTGCCTATTGGACTGTTCTGACACAGAAGTCAAACTCCCAAATCTCACTAGAATTATTCTCACTTACTCCAGTACTGTGGAAATTGGGATTAGTCTCTCTCTTAGGCTACTTCTCTGCTGTTTTTTAGGTATGAGATCATCCAAAGCTCTGCCTATTTGCAGCAAACCCTTATACTCTTATAGCAAACCCTCACTTTACTGCCCGAAGCTGTCCATCCTGCTGTTGGTACCCTGAGCATTACAAACCATTCACCTCCCATCCTGTTACTCTGCAGGGTTAACAGTGTTTGCTGAGAAATCAACCACAAAGACCTTGCATGAGAAAGCCTGGTAGCATCAACACCCCCTTACTCAAACTTCCTCTTTTCTGGCTACTTATATGTCAATCCTATTTCATATCTATAGGTACGGGAAGTGGGAAGTGAACAGGCAAGCTGTCCTCAGACTGATTATTGAAATGAAGGCTCTTCACTTTTATGACAGAAAATCCTAAAATTTGTGCCCAAGCATTTCTGGGGCCTGTAATAATATTTGCAATAACAAACAATTAATTCTTCATTGAAGAAGTCAGAAGGGGGTCAAAAAGGATTCCCTGCTGAAAAAGAAAATATTTATGCCCCTATTTGGAAAGAAATTTTAAGATTTTTAGAAGATGATGAATGTATTTTTCTCTCTAAGTTTTTAATATTTTTCATGGAAAGAAACTTTAGTTTTATATTGGATCATCTCAGATGGAAAATAACCCAGCTGTTATTAATTAATGACATGTATTTGTCCAAGCATACTGAACACGCGAATCCTGTTTTGCTTCTTATGATTGTAATACATATAATTGGCATTTTCTCAGTGAAAAATATTTTGCAAGAAAAGGTGGTTTTTTTTATTTCTTTATTTTCTATTGTATTGAGTTTTTTTTTACTAAGGTACTCTCTGTGTACCTTTCACACTTACCATGTGTAAGTTCCCAGTGATGATAAAAACATAGTTTTTGCCATTTCACAGACATGTGGGTATTTTGCTACTGGAAGGTCTTTGAGAAACCTTTCCCAGGCAATACAAGAAATCTGTGGAAAGACCAGAAGATGAAGAACGTTATTCTAATGTCCGTGTTAGCACCTACATGTGGAAATCTTTAATAATTTGACCCCATCTTTCTTTTGTTTTTAAAATCCTACCTGGACCTTGGTATTAAACATACAATATCTCTATTGTATTTCACCACTCCTTCCTGTAGATGGTATATTCTAAATAGCTCATGTTTTAAGATTGCCATCCATTCTTTTATCTCTCTTAAAGAAACTATTTCCAGAAAATTTATAAACTTTTTTGTTCCATTTTTTCTCTTGAGTTCCACAGAACAGTTGATGCAGCCCAGCACGGCAGAAAAGAAGCTGAAGATAAAAAGTGTCAGATAAAGTTAAACCTGATTGAAAGATGTGAAGCATAGCTTTCAAATTTTGACAAAAAACCTGTGTAAATCTCTAATTTTATTGCTTTGCTACCTTGTTAGGGAGCTGAGAAAACCCTGGTGTTTCTGCACAAAGTTTTGGGGTTTTTTAGCAGCAGGATATGATATTCTCATCTCAGAAGATTCAGAAATGTTGATCCAGTACTAAAATGCAATAGAAATTTCAACAGTAGCATATGGTGTGAGGTTACACAGAAGAAGCGGATCACATCACCAATCTCCACAATCTCTCTGATGCAAATTTCATGAAAATTAGATTTAGCACCAGTGGTGTGGTGCACAGTTGTTTTTTCAGCCATATAACCAGGAAAGCATGAAGACACTGAGAATGATGCTGAGCAGCACCAGCCATCAGGACACTGTAGGTGTGACAAGAACAGGACCCAGCTCCTTACTACTCGTCTCAGTTATTTTTCTGTCCTTCCAGGACGAGCAGTTCACTTAGACACTTTTCAATCTGAATACTGAAAAATTGTTCTTTGAAAAATTGTAATATGTTCCATGAAATGTGAATCATTTGACCAGTTTCTTAGGTGTTTTCACTCACCTTCGCATGAGTAAAACAAGGAGAGAGCAGAGATCATGCACTGACTGGGGATGATCTTTATCTCCTTTGAGGTAATACAATTTCTGCTGGGTGATCAGGGCTTTCTGGGAAAATTACCTCAAGCCCACATATAAACAATGTGCGGGGAGCTTCAGAAACAAGGTAAAGAAGAAACTGAAAATAAGTTCTCTTCAGTGTTGAGAATTTGAACAGAAAATAATGATTCTGTGCCTGATAGACTGGAAGAACTTCCCACTATGCAGACACTGTGCAGGACAGTCACATTGCTTAATGTTCCCAAGTATTTTTCTGTTTCCATTCGTCCTCCACAGAGATTGGAAGGTCTGTAGAACCTTCCAATTTGAAATTTCTTAATCCCTCATGTATGCCAACTTCATATGCCACTACTCAATCATAACTGAAATGATATATGCAAAATAAATGTGAGACTTTTCTTGCTTATGTAATTTTAAATTGTTATAATTATACTTAACCCTGAGAGCTCTTGAGAAGCTCAGCTAATTGCTGTGATGGAAACTCCTTTGGAAATCTTTTGGGCAAAAGCTGGGGAAAAGGAGATATGGGAAATATCTTCAGATAACCCTTCTCTCTGGGCATTCAGGCTCGCAGTAACAGCTCAAGGCACTATGAAGAGGAGCTCAAGTCAGCACTATTTGACAATTTACATTTCAGAAAGGAAGCCAGTGCAGAACTTTAGCAAACTAAATGGGTATTACCAAATTTTGATTTTTCCAAGAATAGCACTTTGATAGAAGTGAAGACAAGATATATTCCTTTCATAAAAATAAACTAAAATAAAGAGGTTTGTCCAAAGACTAGCTTAGTCCCTTTATTTATATATAATCTAATGATTCTAATAAGGCAAAAGAATATTCATATTTAGCTGAGTGATATCACTATTAGGTTTCACTTCAAAGAGTTAGCTGATTTTGTTTTTCCTCAGTGGATTACTCTCCAGAGAGTGAATTTTCTGCATCCTACTCTATCAAGTAATGGCCATACACAGTAGAGTCACCCTCCTTCGGAAAATGCTCTCATACAGTGACAAATCCCAGAACATGAAAAACAATAAATGAAAAACAATCACTTAGCTTAGGCCAATGTCTCTAAAAAGCAGAGATAATCACAGCTAATGCTGATCACATCAGTAAATTCCTTGGCTCTGTGGGCTGAAGTTCTAATGAGAAGTGATTGCTCCCATATAATTTGCTTTGCAGCCTGCAGCACTGAAATCCCAAAGAGTAAATAAGGGCTGCACTCAAAGAACACTCTGTAGGTGTGAGAAGGACAGTGGCTATCTGATAGTCATGACTGGGATCCTGAATCATGGGAAAATGTAGGTAGGCTGTGTGAGATAAATGGACAAGAAAAACAGAATGCTTGGACTAAGGAGTATGATTCTTTCTGTCCACGCACTTAAACTCTGAGTTACTATGAGAAAGAAGAGTCTCTGACCACACAGAAGTTTGCTTTAACTCTTCCACATTTATCAGATGATCAGTTGTTTTTCATTATTATCATTGCTACCATGAGTGAAGAATTCCTCCTCTAACATGGGGCAGATAAAACATTCAGAGGGATAGAAATAAACACAAGCGTAAAAATAAAAACAGGGGAAAAAATTAAAATATTTAAAATATTTTTTTATACTTTTCTCCTAAGGTCTCTAAAAAACATCTAGTGCCTGATATTTCATAAGCCTCCAGGTGCATGAGTGCATAAATTTTACCATTGTAACAGCGTACTACTTATCTGGTTACATGGCTAGTTCTTCATGTACTGCAATAAAAAGTCTGTTTTCTCTCATACCAGTGTCCCAAGGGGAAATCCGATTGCAAATGTAGCTGTGCTTCCTCAGTATCCTTACCAGAAATCAGAATTACTTTGGAATCCCTGCTCTTGCATACACCTTTGAGCATCAGGCTCTGCACATGTAGGAGCAGCCTTCTTATCACATATCAAAGCATTTCTAGGATTTAGGAACTCCTGACAGAAGGGACTTTTTACTACATATTGTTTTTAAATGCTTTTGGATAAGCTGCTGTTTACAAAGATCAGAAACAACCCAATGAATTATTTTCATTTTTCATGTGGATCCACTAAGATGTGCGAAGAGAAAAGCAACAAAAATCATTAAATCAAGTCTTTTTTTATAGTTAACCCGTCCCTTTTTAGAAAGCAAGTGGTTAAAGAGAACATTTTTAGTAAGATAGTTCATTTCAATTAGATTGAAAAGCTTTTGAAAATACATTTGCAGAATCCACTTATGTGTACACATGTTCTTATTTATTTAATAATTCTAAAATTGCATCAGGTCTTTTTCCACAACGGTGGACATACAGTATCTTTAACAAATAATGCTCATTATATTTTATGATTCTATCCAAAAATACACAGCAACTGACAGGGATCTAATGACTTTGTACATTTGTCTAACCTCTCTTGGGGGTGAGAAAAGATGAATATTATTGACACTGAGTTTTTCTGTTTGAAACTAATACAGTACATCTGGATTGGAAAATGCTAAATAATCAGTCTCAAAAATCTGACATACTGAAAAGTCTGGTCAGACTGCTCAGTTAATGGATAAAGGTATCATATGTGCCCTCTATCTGAAGCATTTACACATGACACGAGATCCCCTAACATGAAACAAAATCCCTGACCCTCATTTCTGACAGTAACAGTAGCTGCAAGTACTTAATATGATGTGGAGCTGTAGTTGTGAAATCTCTCTTTCCTTATAAATATTCAGGGAGTGCTGTAAAGAGTTTAACTTCATGTCCCTCAAGTCTCAAGTCGCAGTTTGAGATGTGCTCTCAAAATTTCAGGGAGTCTTCACATTATGAAGCATTTCAAAAGTTCTCAGGATCTCAAATATTAAACTTGGAAAATGTTCTTTGAGAAAATCCTGCCACAGATTAAACCAGAGATCCCATCCTCCGTTGATATAGATCAGATTAGTTGATTTTCCCCACTTGAGGATTTGACCAAGGAACTGTATATTATTTGCATTTGATTTGTAGGCACACACTGAAGCTCATATATTTTGGATGATTAAAGTTTCATATTAATTCTGCAAGCATATCCAATAATCTTTGCTGGCTTTAATTTTCTGAGCTGAACTGAAATATCTCCAGCCATGGAGTCAGTCAGATGAACAAAGATTGTGTTACCTGGGTGTAGAAAATTGTAGGGTACCCGTGGGCCTGTTCTCCTCAATCTTCCCCTCACAGTTTTCAAAGTGATAAATAAGAATGACCCTGAAAAAATAATAGAATTATGTTAGAATAATTCAGTTCATGATATTTATGTACCTTGTTTCATATCTGCATGAGTACTTGCAGAAATGTCCGATTTTCCCATATTAACCCTTTACTAGATTGTCTTGTGTTTATTATGTTCAACTCAATACACACTAATAGGGTTTTACCAAGTATAGAGAATTGTTTGGTTTGGAAGGGACCTTAAATATCATCTAAATCCAACAGCCCTGCCATGGGCAGAGTGTAAGTTACCCACACATATATATTTACATACATATATGCATATGTGATTCTTTCATAAATTTTCTAGATTGGACTGACACCCCCAGACACCCTGTAAAATATTCTATAGTACCCAATCCAGTACTATGGCATAAATCTCAGAATATACAATTCATTTCAGAACTCCACAGATGGAACATTTACTGCAAAAGTGTTTTGCTTGGCAAGAAAGTAGAATATATGCATATTTCTTATGCCACTGGCAACCACAAATTAAACATCTAATTTTTTTTAAATATTCATTTGAGTTTGATGCAAATGAACTTCAATGGGAACTCAAAAAGGACACGAGCATCAGCTGCACTGGGAATGCTCTTCAAACATGGCTTGCCCACCAAAGCTGGATGCAGCTTAATATGCATCTGCATAGGTATCCTCCCATTTGAAAATATATGCATTTACATGGGGATTTCGACTTTTCCTCAGATCCCTTTTCAAACAACCAATATGAAAGAAAAAGGACTTGAAAAAGCTGGCTTTTCAAGTAGAATAAAACTTGGCTTGCCATGCTGCTTCTAATATGTTTTTCCTCCGTCTGACCTTTGCTCTGAATTTCTACGATGGAAGTTTTAGGGTTGTAGGACCGGGAGGTAAATGTTTGTCAGCTTCATAAGCTTTTTTGGAGAGTACCCAGCTTCAGATCCAGCTTTATAAGGGGGGGGGGAAGTAAAGAAGTAAAGAAAGAAATATTTTTCATGCCGCTTCAATTAGGCCCCCGGGTGAAGATCATAGAGCTTTGAAACTGTTCCGTTTTGACAAAGTTCCAAAGTGCTATGCACATTAGGGAAAACTAGAGTTTGCTGTAATGTAAACTGTTTAACATGCCCACAGAGGTCAAATCTAAATTTTCCCAAGCGTTTGGGTTTGTTTAAACATTAGAACATGGTTTGGTGTCAGTGAATAGGAAAACTTTAATGTTGTGGGTGGGAATCTACCCATCTTTCTTTGTTAAAGTTCCAAAGGCTACTGCAATAAAAATATTCATTTACCAAGGGGGCTATTGTGATAAGCATCCAAAGACATTATGCATTGGTGTGAAAGAAGCAAGCAGGAATAGACATCAGCATTGTGGGTGAAAAGAAACAAGTCTTCCTTTCTATTTTTTTTTTTTTTCCTTTGTAGGAGTTCCAAAGTCCAGTTTTAAATGAGTTTTTTTTCAGGGTGGTCTGGTTATCTGCACACCCATATTTTTCTGTGTAAATGTGAGAGAGCTTGAATAGCTGTGAGACTTACGAAGTTGAACAATAACTGCATATTTTATTTCTGTTTTTCAATCACGGCCTTAAAATCATTGTGGACTGTATTTACCTGTAGAGCCTGAACCACACACAGGAGACTGCCTGATGTAAATCAGTACAGTATTTTTTAGGGCAGCATCACAAATGCTGAAAATCAGAAGTGGTTCTGAAGATTTCTTTTTTGTCAGTTCATACAGAACCTCAGACATTTAGCACTAAACTAGTATTATTAATTTGTCATTAAGTTTTGCAGAACCAAAGAGTAGAGAAGCATCATCAGTAGCACACCCTATCGATTTGGTTGTAAGGTCCTAGTCAGTGTATTATACATTTAATCGTTTTAGCAGATACTTTCATACTTTAGAAGATAAACCTTGTGTTTATTCCTTTCTCACTCTTTTCTGTTCTTTTAACTAAGAGTTAAAATTAGTTGTATTTTTTAGTTTATTATACCAAATGTAAATTAAATCATTTTGTCTGTAAATTTATCAAAATTCATGTGTCTAGTACTTACTGATTAGAGCATGGGAAAATGAGAAAATCCCCATCTTGTGTGGAATGCCAATCTGTGTGTTTAAAAACATACAAAAGAAGGCTCTGTCAACCTGGTACCTGCTCTTGTACCCAAAAGGCACATTCACAACAACTCAGCTTGAAGTACCCAATTACAGAATCACGGAAGAGCTGGGGTTGGAAGGGATCTTTGGAGATCATCCAGTCCAATCCCTCTGCCCGGGCAGGGTCACCTGGAGCAGGTGGCACAGCAATGTGTCCAGGTGGGTTTGGAATGTCTCAGAGGGAGACTCCAAGGTTAAGCAGTCTACTGGAGATATGCAAGCTCACCTGGCCAAATTTACTTGTCTACCTTTCCTTATGGTTCTCCACGCAGTGGGTGTAGAAAACTGAGGTTCTTCACAACAAGCTCAGAACATTTAGGAAAACTCCTTAAAGAAATTATGTTTCCTACCAGTGTGAAAATAACCTAGATCTAAAAGCACAGTGGACAGTTAAATTCTTTAAGAATTCTGATTCCTTACCCCAGTGCCCATTACATGCAAACAGTGAGCTCCCTAGCTCCATGTTTCAGGTGATAACCACTGCCATTAAAAAAAACCACCCAGAAAAACAGCCAAAAAAGCCCACCTGAAACTCCCTAAAAAAGCCACCCCAGCAGTGGGGGGAAATCCCAACCCAAGCTTGTTTTTGATATCTGCAGAGGCATTCTGGGATGATACTCAGGAAGGCAGAGTAGGTTTCATGTGCTCCCATCATAAATTATGGCTCATTGTTGACAGGTTTGGGAAACACAAAGTTGGAATATGAAAAATTAGTAGCCTTTTTTCTTTTATTACATTACCCAGTTGTCAGATTGCTGTCACAAGTGTAGTGAACTTTGTAGTCCTTTCCCCCACAAAGGTCTTGCCATGTTCTCACATGGAGGTGCATTCCTGTACTGACCAAGCCACCTGCCTGCACTCTTACAGCTCTCCCTGTAACCAGAGCTGCAAGGTCCCAGTTGAGCACGTGACAGGGAAATTGTAACCTAAATAAAATGTGAATACAGAAAAACTTGCAATATCCTTTATCTTACTACATTTCTTAGTGGAAGAACAGGGCCAGATTCAGAACTAATTTCCATGACTAGTTTTGACACAAGCAGGGTGTTTCCTACGTTGGTCTGACCAAATTAGTAGCACCTGAAATTCACCACCATCCAAAAAGCAGCACAGAGGTCTCCAGGAGAAAAGCTTCTTTATTCTTGGGTCTTTGGAATATGGTTTCTACATTGAACATTGAATGTTTTGCCTCCCAGGTAAATGTTGGTTTTACAAATTTGTATGCATAGATGAAATCTTGTCTCCAAAACACCTTTTATACTACTGTCCCTGAAATTTTCTTGAAGTGCAATTTGAAGGCTAAAAGTTCCCTATAAAATATTATAGTTATTCATATTAATACAGGCTTTTAACTGATGGAGAGGCAGCATAAATACTCTGCTTATAACTGGAGAATCAGGAAAAGGAAAACAGCTGGGGCAGGTTTTGGTACATGTAAACAGAGCTTGGATGCACCTTGCGTAGCTTTAATTATAAATCAGTTTTTCCCAGAAAAGTAATGGTTACATTGGGGTGTGTGGGACTTTCCAGAAGTAATGTGTTGATGCTCTTTTGGTCTCCTCCTCCAGATAAGGAATGGGGCATCTGTTTCTTCAGTGTAAAATAATTTAAGCCTTTATTAGGAAATAGAAATATAAAGATGATCATCTCTGGAGAGCTCCACAGACATTCTTTGTTCTGCATCCATGTATCTGCTGTGTGATTCATAGATAGCATAGATTCAAATCTTGGTCCCCATGGAAAAAGAGAGCTCTTAGATACTATCCCCTGACACTATCAAAATGCAAAACCAGCTGATCATGGGAATGGGATCCAGACTGGGACTCTGAGGTTTAGCCCTGAATAAAGAGAATAGCTTTGACCAGGTTCCAAAATGTCTTCTGTGGCTCTGCTCACTTGCACATAAAATAAGCATAATATAACACTGTCTTACAAAAGCGACAAATGGCATTTGCTAATCGATTTTTAGTAGGAGAAGACAAAAAAAGGGTACTCTGGCATTTTTACACGTATAAAAAGACAGATCATCAGTGAAATGTTGACAAATGCAAACCCTAACTGCCAGCTTCTGCCCCGTGTTTTGAGGTATAAGTGAAACTCCAACGACCATGTGTTCACAAATGTATATTTGAGAGGTGGGGGAGAATTCAAAAGACAACATGCATTCAAAATTAAGAACTCCTGTAGACTGAGGTTTGTTATCAGTAGGATAATGTAATGAATTCATGAGCTGCAGATACGTGCAGATTTGTTTTGTTATGCAAACATCAGCTTCCAAAACCTGGGATTAAAGAAGCTCTGTCTCAGTGCTTGAAATTAGGGGTCTTATTTCCTCTGTGAGGTAAACACCAGGCAGCCAACTTGTCACAATGCACTTATTGCAGAAAAGGAACATTGCAGCTTTCTGCCCCTCCAGGTTGCCATCCATTTTGCTCAGACAAGCAATTGCCTCTTACCCAGTAAGTGGGAGTACGCTGCAGTGACTCACACAAGCAACGGCAGACTGACTCAAGAACACTTTGTAGAGCCCTATTCAAGGCTGAGTTACTGCTTACCTTTAGGCACATGTCCCTGAGTCCCAAACCTGCGTGTGATTGCATAAACATATCAACTTTTGTTCAATAAATAAATAAATATATTTCTTGCTCTGCTAGTTGGGAAAAGACAGAAAGTTTGACCACATGAGTTATATAGAGCCAGTGTGTGGAAACTACCTGGATTTACAGGGAGGTTGGAGGCTTGGAGAAGACTTGCTTCAGGCATGATGAGTACAGCATAGTTTGTTTGAGGTGGCTGGATTAGAACCTGTATTACCATGGAATTTCAGAGTACATGGTGCTTTGATTCTTAAAGGTCCCAATTTGCTACAGAATGTAATGTTTATATATATAAACCATGTGTTTGGAGAATCAGAAAACTCGGAATGAAGAAAAACTTGGCATTTTCATGGGTTAAAAGGGATGATGTCTTTTAAGAGAGAAACATCAACCCCCCACTTATTTCACATGAAAGGGCGCTGTTTTCCATTCAATTCACAAGCACTATGAGCCGTTCTGTAAATATAGTTTCATTAAAAACATAGTTAATAAGGCAAAATTATTTAGAATGTGAATTCTTTAGCATATTATACCTTGACCAGAGCTCAGCTCCATGGCAGGAGTTGGAAGCTCCCCCACATGATGCTGCAACACTGAGTTAAACAGAAATGGTGATTTTCATCAGTATGCATGGTCTACGGGATTTTCCACGTCTTAGAAGAATGTTAAACAGTGTCATAACTCTACCAGGAAGAAATACTAGAAAGTCTGGTTGAAGAAAAGTATGTCTTATATGGGAAGCTCCAATTGACCTCAGGAATATCTTGAAAGATTAAATCTTGCTCTCACTAAGTCTGATGATGAACAGTATCTAGTGTCTAGTCACTTCACACCTTTACAATGTTACTTTTACATTTTGAGATCTCTGGTCCATTCTCATTCTGCCCAATGTACTGAAACAGTAGTGAACAAAGAGCATTTGTTTTCCAATTTCTCTTTTCAAGCTCACACATAATAAAGAATCTCCAGGGTGTGGCTGATCCAATTGAGATTGAGCTCCTTTAACTCTACATGGGGCTCCATTTTACAGCAGCTCCAATCAGCTGGATGGGCTGAATTAGTCAATGAACAAGTTTAATCTTGTTTAATAGAAGTGACCATGTCTTCAGCTCTCCTTGCTCCTTTAAATGTGTATCACCTGTAAAAAACTCTTAATTAATGCATAGGTTTTCCTTTTCAACCTCCAGATGGGACACAAATAGAAGTTGTAATGACATTCCTCATTTTCTGCTGTTGACGTTGCAAAGCAGATGTTTTTCTCTTGGTCAGATTAGCACAACTTGCATATAAATGAGGAACTGAGGAAGATTTTCATGTTACAACTAAAAGTGAACCCTGCTGTTCTTATCACCCTCATCTTCCTCCCAGCTACCCTCTTGTGATACCATGGCCTCCTACATTGATGAATACTGCAAGAGCAGAGAGGTGGATATTAAGGGTGTATGCTCGGCTTTTCTGAGGTCAAGAGCTGTTTTCACAACAACTTCAGTAGATCCAGAGTCATTTTGTGGAATAATTTGGCATCAGTCCTGCATATGGTTACAAACTAATATATCATGCCTCCCACTCAAATCCAATTAAGGTTGGTTCTGTATGACACTACAATCCCTTCCTCTGAACATCATCAAGGTCCTAAAAGCTTAGATGTTACCCTGGATGGCAAGGACATGGGGAGGGCTTTGCAGAGATCAAAGGGGAAATGAAACAAATGCTCCTAGAAATTCATGGCGCTGTTTGAATAAAGGGAAAGAATTA
The DNA here is from genome assembly GCA_013398055.1 of Ifrita kowaldi. Classification (NCBI taxonomy): domain Eukaryota; kingdom Metazoa; phylum Chordata; class Aves; order Passeriformes; family Cinclosomatidae; genus Ifrita; species Ifrita kowaldi. The sequence goes on along the minus strand of VZRS01005667.1, from coordinate 406,958 downwards.
TGGAACCATCATCTTATCTTTTATCCATGGCAACATGAATGAAGCCAATAGAATTATTATTATTATTATTATTATTAATCATCATCACCATCATCATCATCATTTTCATTATTATTATATGTACAAAGTAGTAACTCCAATATAAAATCTACTTTCTTCTGCATTTTTTGACCCAAAAATCAAAGCCCTCAAGATTTCATCTTGCTTCCATCATTAAAAATGAAGGAATTCTTCATTCAAATTCTTCTTTGTTTGTTTTTTGATTTATTTTTCATTTCAGTTAAAACTCTGCTTAATTAAGGGCCATAGACTTTAGCCCACCACTTATAATGTGCAAAGCCAATGCATGTTTACTGTGTGATGTTGGTAACATTCATTAGAGAACAAAGGAGCCTCATTCTGTAGAGATATGGTGATATTGCCATGAGTAAAACCTTGCATGGAAATTACCAAATCTGGATATTAACAAAATAACAGCTTTCAAAAGAAGGGAAATTAATTTCTGCTATTTTTCACAAGATGGAGAAAAATCATCCTAAAATGTGAGCAAAGTTGATCTCACAGGGCATGTTTTCCTCCGTCTGTAGTGTCAATTCCCTGTGATATATATTTTTTTCTCCAGTTACCAGATTCAATAGCAACAGAGGCAGCAGATGCCAGCCTGCTAACAGCAACTCTGAGAACAAAAATGTACATCAGAAAAACTACACACAGCAAAGTACAAAGCCATATAGACAATCATGTCCCAATAAACATAAGGAAGGCAGAACTTTTCAGTGCAGTTTTCTGATTAAGAAGAAACAATGTGTAGTGTTTCCCACAAAAGTAGTATCAGAGACAACATCTCCATGTAAGAAGGAAGAACAGGAAAATAATTTGTTTCAATTACATGAATCTGGACCTCTAAATTTCAAAATTATTTACTGCGTTAATTTTCAGAAACACGTCCAATTATGTTATATGGATATCAGATTTTTATATACTTAATAAAAACTCATAAACTGTGGTTATGCATTATCATTGAGGCACCGGAGAGAGATAAACAGAGATTGGTCTAGGAATCATACTTGAACTAATAACAGAACCCCTCTATCTAAAATCTTTATCCTGACTATTTTTTCCCCTCCAGTGGAGGCTACAGGATTATCATCATTCCTGCTAACAAAATAAATAAATAAATAATTTTTTGTTTATGCTGTTGTCTGTTGTTTTACCTAGGAGAACTTGGGAGTGTTGAAAACTGCTTCAGGAAACTCATGCCATCTGACCTTATTCCATGTGTTCCCTCATGTGAGCTGGAACAAAGGAATGGGCTGGGTGGAATTAAAGAGGGGAGTGTGTGTGTGTGTGCATGTGTGTGGTGCATGTGTGCCTGTGTGCCTGTGTGTATAAAGAAGTGGTGATCAGACGTTACTGATAAGAGAAGCCAGTGGTGCTTCTGGGTGATGTGTGTATTCAACTCCAGGCTGACTCCTCTTATGCTAATACAGCCAATTTCCTCTTTTATTTCATTTCTGGAGCCTGAATCTGTGATCTCTGATAAGGTTCCCAAGGATACCGCCTTCACTCACAAATGGGCAAGCAAAGGGGGGGCAGGTGACGGAGACGTGTAACTCGCAGAGAGCACCAGTGGATGAATAATTTAAAACTCCGCCCGGAGATTTGAGGCAAAACCGAGAGATAAGAGACACCACAGGGTCTTCTCTGTTTATTCAGAGCTTCATCTTCCAATGACAGGTGACCTCCGAGGTCAAGGGCATTATGGGAAATGGAGCCAACAGTGGGAAAAGGTACCACATCCCACAAGGAAGTCATGATTCACTTGGTGTCAAATGAAAAATTGATCCTTTCCCCCCTCTTTGCGATTTTTCTCTCTGCTGCTTTTCACAGGGAAACTTTGGGCCCAGGGCTGGCACAAGTCTGAGCAGCAAAAGTAGATCCAGGGTGAAATGGCTGGTAGCGATGGGATTGCACCAGTGTGAAACTGGTGCAAGATAAGGATCAGGACCTTTGTCTGAGCAGCCTGCTGTCTGTGTCTGTACACAGGGAGTCTGCTTTGCTAGCAGTTCTATCAAATCAGATATGTATAAAGGCAATACCTCAGAAACATCACAGGCTCAATCCACGCCATGTAAATTGTTGTTTTTTACTGGAGCGACCTGAATTTGTATCCACTCAGAAGCTGCCTCCATGTTTTTAAACAAAACACTCCCTCCCAACAGTTTTAAACCTTAATTTCATTTATTTTATGTTGGCCCGAAAGTGTTTACTGACATGGTTTTACCTGGTCTTTGGTAAAGATGCTGAAACAGCTGAAAAATTCTCAAGAAACACCTGGCCTTTCTCGGGTATTATGCAAAAGACAAGGCACATTCACAAGCTCTGGCTCTTGTTTTAGCCTCTTTCATTAGAGAAATCCTGAACTGAATGCCTCCTTTACAATTAGAAAAATCTGAAACTGTTCACTGTGGTCATATTTATGTTGTTAGCTCTAGGATCTTACAAATTCTGACAGTAAGAAGTATCCCTAGAAGAGCTCTGCTCCACATTATCAAAACCTTCTGCTCGGTCACTCCTATTTGCTTCAATGCAATGCAGCCATGACCTCTACAGTGAAAAAAAAAAAGGCAAAGTCAAATGTTTCTCAGTGCTGGTTTACATTTCCCTGCCTCTTAAACTGCTGTTTCTGCTTTCCTCTGTTTGAATGTTACCCATGTTTTCATTCCTGAGCAAGCACATACCTTTTATCTTTTTAGATAAACATGAAAACATACTAAGGTCACTGCCCGGTGAGAAGTTAAGGTTTTGCGTGACTGCCACCCGCATGTACCATGTACAGGCTTCCCTTCCAACTCCCCCACTCCCACTGCGAGTCAGTCCCACCTCAGAAATGTTTCTTGTAGGCTTTTGGAACTGTTTGGACAAGTCCTGGGGCTGACTCACATCACACCTCGCTCCCAAGTTAACCCAAGCCAAGCAGAGCAATGTGCTGGGCGGCACAACCTGCCTGGACTTCTGGGGTGGCTCACGCCCAGCCATCTTGCCCATTCCTTTTCATGTCCTTGTTTTCAGACTCATACCCTGATGAAACAAATGTGCTCATGAGCCTAAAGCTGAACATCTCACCCACAAAACCCGCACCACTGGGAGGGCTTGAAAGAGTTGGGTGAGCCATACAAGTCTGCTGCTATTTATGTTCACAACAGATGTTTGCCATGGGGGTCTTCCAGCTCAGTCAAAGAGAGCTTTCGCCTCCCATGTACCAGTTTGATTGGGTGCAGTCCTCCCAGTCTGAAATGGAGCTGAACTGGGGCAAGTGAGATGGGAATCAGCCCTCCTGGTCTCACAAGGTTGTTTCTCCCTAGCTATGAGTAATGGTGGTGGGTAAACAAAATATTCTCCTTCATGTTGCAAGTGAGAATAGGGAGGTGAGACATGCAGATATGGACTTCATCTTAAATCATTGCACCCCTTCAGCAACAGGGTTTTGCTATGGATGGCTCTGGACTAAATAGTCAAATATTATGATGGCCATGTAAGTGTACAATTTCATGTCTCAAACCTAAAGTATGTGTTTGTACATGTGCATACTTGTATACTGTCAAAGTTCAGAGTACTCCAAGACATTACACCTAATTAAGGTAGAAGTGTGTACATATCCACATCATGTCTAAAGAACATGTGTCCTACTTCGAGGAGGGAGTCATAGCCGTAAAACCTGTGTTGGTCTTTACTGCTTAAACTATTTCTCTCAAAGGCAGAGTGGGGGTTGAACTTTTGTTTTGAGATGCAGTTATAGTTTATGCTCAAAAATTCACTCGTCTTTCCACAGAAGAAAGCAATTAAAGAAAATGGACATACACGGTATGGGACTGGTACTGGTCCAGTTCCTCCTTCTCTGTCAGAGGGTTCAAACACACACATAGAGACTGTTTTGGCTTGGTTAAGTGTTTGGAAAAAAAGTTAAATATTTCCTTCAAAGAGAAGAGGAAATGCATTTTCACCCCGTTAGTTAGTTACCAAAAAATGGATCTTTAGCTGCTGAAACAGGACTCGGAATTTAATTCACCTTCTCAAAAAAGTGTCCTGATGACTCTGAAGCTCCTCAAATATATCTTATGTGGGGGAACCACCTCAAAAGGAGCCTGAATTGATGGAACCTGTTATCTGGGAGTTAAATAATTTTTGAGAGAGGGATCATATGAATAATCTATGATATGAAGTCAAGCATTTCCTGATATGAGCTTAATTTCTAGGATGTTTTATGAGGGCAAAAACATGATGCCATATTTTTTTAAGCAACGTGATGAACAGTGCTATATTTTGTAGATTTGTTCTAATGATGGTAAAAGAACATTTAAAATACTGCATTCCCTGGAGAACAGACAGGGAGAGGTTTAGATGACGAATCTTAACCAGACCAAGGCATGAACTGGAGAGGTGTTTAGCAGTGATATGAATAAAAAAATTTCTTTGGAGGACAGAAAACACAATTCTGTGTTTGATGAAAGAAAAGTTAGACTTGATACATCGTAGTATGAACATCTTTTCAGCCTCTTTATTTTTTTCCAGTTTTGATGATACAATGCTCTCTTAGTAATGGTGCTTCAGTTTTGAAGCTGTGATTTGCTAGATATTAAGTAGTAACAGCTCTTCAAAATGAAAGATAGTCTCTATCAGTTTTGGGCACTGAAACACCATGATGTTACAGAATCTTGAATCAAATCTGAAATGATGCATTCAGACTAGCATTCTTTGTAATTTTGGGGAAATAAAGAAGCATTTATGACAATGCTCTTTCTTAGTTATTCACAAATCAGGGAAAAAAAGGCAAAAAAGTGGAAAATCTAGCAGTTTTCACACTAATCTGAGTTTTTTCCAATGAAGTGATTTCTACCTCCCTTTACTCCATTCCAACCTGATACTGATTGAATTACCTTATTAAAATTTTAAAAAAGAAAAATATATAATCATGCTGTTTAGAATCTGTCATTTACAATTTCCTCATTATCCACACACTCTAAAGTTTAGAAAAATGTATTCTGACTCTGTTCTGAGCAACAGCCAATGGGGAAAAAAATGTTCCAGATGTTATTCAGTCCTGTTTGTTTTACCACACTGCAGTGCAGATTGATGTGGGACTTCCATTGCTGCATGAAAGGATGGATCAACCTGATAACATGAAAAATGGAACTGAAGGAAATACAGAGAGTCTGGGTAATTTTAGTTTTTTTTAAATCTCTGCCTTTCTTTTAAATACCACCAAATATCCCCTCTTCCAGATTATGGCTAGTACAGGAAATTAAAGTGTGAAGAGACTGGATACAAACTGGACCTGGTTCAATGAGGTGATTCGTAGTTCTGTAATAAGTGTTGATGGTTAAATCTTGGACCCATTAAAATCAATGTCAGGCTCAGTGATTTACTCAAGTGCTACAGTTTTCTGTCTCTGGCAATCATATTCTGCATTTCACAGAAATGGAAAGAGGAAGGACTGTAGACATTAAATAATAAAAAGATGACTGTGCATCAACTTCACTATGCAGCAGGTACGAGTACCTGAACCCCACAGGCATACTCCAGTCAGAAGACAGACTCAGCTTTTACTGCTGAACAGACCTTTCAGTCATCCAAAATTGGTTCACTGAGGGGTGGAGACAATTTATAAAATGAAGGGCCCCAAAAGGAGCATAAAAGTGAAATTAAAGGTTATACAGCATAATAGCAGCTCCTTTTGAGTCCATTTCCCACAGAAGAACAGTAGCAGGAAATAATGTTAAATTCTTTTCTTTTCTTTACATCAGTTTTACACTGACCTAATACCATTCAGTTTGGTACAGCTACTCCTGATTTATGACGAGGTAAATGAAAGCAGAGTCAGACCCCAAAGGAACATAATATAGACCACCTGTTTTGAGAGAACAACTGGGTTAAGAAGTGACTTATAGACTGTACATATAAGAAGCATGTGAAAAGGGTATGGTGGGAGTAACAAAAGCCTACAATTATCCAGGCCTAGACTGGATTACATTAAGTGGAGGAAATAAGGTTGGCAGTATGTTTGTGGATCTGGGACAGGATTGCTTCCTAATTCAATATGTGCCACAACCAACCAGGAAGGAAACCATATTAAAGTTGTGATTAAGCACTGAAGGGGCATGATTGAAAACCTTCCCTCCCCGTCAGAGGTAGGGGACACGCAAAGATCATAAGCTCGAAAGCTCAAGAACAAACTAAACTGAGAAACTGGAGCTAGGAAAAATGACCCAGTTGCTGAATTTGAGGAGATTAATATAGGAAATAGGTGCTGCATACTGGTTTGTTAAACATGTGTGTTTGGTTTCTGTTGTCAAGGTGATTACACTCCTTGATACCACTAAAAAGAACCCATTGCAAACTCCTAGACTGCAGCAACATCTCCAGTTTGTTTATAATAAAAGTAAAATCCACAAAGAAGCCTGAACACCAAAATAAAACAAAGTCTCATCTACACTCAACAACTTTATAGGGAGAGCTGTACTAACAACACTTTCTTTATGAGGACACTGCTTATACTGGCAAAATTGACTTTTTGCTGGAATGGCTTATACTGGCTCAGCAAGTGCAATGAACCAGGAAAGAAAAACTGGTGTTTTGCTGCTTTATTATCTACCCTGGAATGAGGACTCACCTCCCTTCACTTTATCTAACTACTGTTTGGTCTCAGATAGCTATCTTGGACACTAGATAGGTGTTTCTAGAATAGATAGTTTCCACTTATATTTAATACCAATTTCATGATGGGTTCAGTTTCCTCTAGGGTTTCTGGTTTTCTCCACTGACTTCAGAAATACTGGTGGCCAGCATTAAGTGTGCTGTCTCCTGCCATCAAGCTTTTCAGGTAACTGTGCTCTGCAGGGCTTTTAAAGGTACCCAAATTACTTGGGAAGGAGCAGGTGTGACAACATAGATTGGGCCCTACAAGTAGTAGGATTACATGACTGTGGCTAGTTCCTGGGCTAGCTAACCTGTGTCTCGGGTGGTATGTCACAGCAATGTGGTTCCACTGCTTTGGGGACCTGAGTTGATCCTAGTGTTAGGAAACCTCTGCATGGTGCTTCTTATCATAGTCAGATCCTTCCAGCAGATAAACACCTAAACAACAGCAATGGAAAACATCCCTGTGGACAACATGCTGTGAGGGAGGTTTTTTTTGCGAGGACCTGGCTTAAGTTGCTGATTGAGTCCTCATTTGAATTCAGCTGCCACCAAGAGCAGGTTCAGAGATCAGGCCTCCATTCAGGATCAGTCCTACCACATGAGGTGGGGACCAGCCTTATGGACACTAGAGATCAGATAGAAACCCTCAACTCACCCCCTCCCTTCTTACAGAGAGTTACTGCTTGGATTGGTGAAAAAGTAAGTGGTGTGAGTTGAAAGAACTGGACTGTGGACACCAACTTGTGGTTTTGACAGGACTGTACTTTTGGATAAACAAAAAAGGAATATAGCTTTTTCAGTGGTTGTGTTTTATGAGTAATTGTATCCTAGCCAGAATTTAATTTGAAAAGCTGCCTAATTTCCTTTCAAACTAGAATTTCAATAGGATAAGGTGACAAAGTTTCCAAGGGCTCTTAGAGGATTAAGAGGCACAGTTTCTTTTAAACTGAAGTCCAGAAGAAGAGTACACCTCAGTTTCCAGCATGCTTTTAAACTCTTCTCCCAGTATCCTTCCTTTCCTGTGTTAGGAAACAGTTTTACACCACTGTTTTCCATATCACAGTGGCTTCACTAGTGAAGTTTTTTCTAATCACCCAAATCCTCTGAGAACCACTGCTCATTCTTATAGTCACAGTAGGCCTTTAGATTTGGACTACAGACTCAAAAATGGGCAAGTACTGAGATGGTTAAGCTTCTCCCAAGGCAAGCCAGCATCATTCCAATAACTTTGCTTTCAAAATGAGATAATGATTTCTGTCCCATCTGCAGCCCACACATTAGTACTGATTTCCTTCTTTTCCTTTGGTTCCCAGATTTCACAAGGAAAATAAAGTGGCAGATTGGGACTATGAAAGATAGATGGGGGTGAACTGGAGGTAGTGAAGGGAAGAAGGATTAATAAAATGTCAGTACACAGAAGTGGAGATTCATAAAAAAAACTGACCAAAGAAGGCTAGAAGTAGTAGAGGGAATTGAAAAACTAAATAAAGAAAAATAATACATAAAAGAGGCAGATAATTTGAAAATGAGTCAGAAAGACTGCTAATGGACAACTGTGGGAGAATCTGTGACAAATGAGCTTGACTTTTGGCAAGAGTTTCAATTAATTCTCCACAGCAGAAAAAGATGTTAAAAATCAGATATCTGAGAATATCACACAGCTCTTTAAAGGGTAGTAGTAGTCATTTGTCCCCTTACTGAGTACTTGTTGATCAAACATTTGGGTCTGGTACACAAGCAACTAGATGAAATATGATAGTTTGTGTTTTAAAGGAAGTTAAACTGCATCATCCTGTGGTCCTTTCTGCTCTAAAAAATTTGTTTCTATCAACCCGAGGTTTTCAGTGGCAGATACATTCATTAAGCATCAGTTCATTAACCTGTTTAACATGTCTCCATCTTTAGTGTGGAAAACTGTATTGGTAAAAACATCTTTAAGTAAGTGCTTGACCAGCTTTCTGAATTAGGTTGTGGACAGTATGCTCTAAAACTAAGGTGAGATCAAAGGTTTCAAAAAAAGACCATTGCACAGGCAGAATTTTAAGTGATCTCTCGTGTCAGGAAAAGCTTTAGCCAGAGTGTACATTATGTGTAACACAAAATACCAGTTACTGGAAGCTCTATGTTCCCTTCCCAGCGGGGAATTCAAGAAGAAAAAAATTAATGAACAATAGATTTTTCATTCCTTTGTTTCCTTGAACCTAAAGAAACAAATATTCTTTACATGTTCTAGAAAATTGCCACCGTGGTTCCATAAGGAAGTTACCAACAAAAATAGTCCTCTGTAAAAACTTGTAATAAAACCAGAAAAAATGATAGAATCATAGAATCATTAAAGCTTTAAAATACCTCTCAGATCATCAGGTGCAAGCATTAACACAACACTGCCAGGTCCACCACTGAACCATGTCCCTAAGCACCAGATCCACACAGGTTTTGAACACTTCCAGGGACAGTGATTCTACCACTTCCCTTATAACTCTATGTGAGCACAAAGGAGTTGCATTGCTTCTGCAGGAATGTTGTTATCTGTGGATAAACAGATATCCAAAACAGATCCAAAATAGAGAGTGAACNGAGCACAAAGGAGTTGCATTGCTTTTGCAGGAATGTTATTATCTGTGGCATATTCAAAATAGAAAGTGAAGCCTCTGATGCTTGGTCTAGTACCATAAAATGCATACAACACTTCCCATCCAACATATATATTCACACATGGCTCCATATGCATAAATACTTTAGGTCAAACAATCTTGAAATTATGCAAGAACATTTATGTGGGACATTTCATACATCCCACCAATATTTCCAAATAGAAACATAGCCAAGCCAAAAACATGCACATTCATTCCCATGTCTATTCACTTTCTATTGTCCTTGGACGTATTTTATAATCAGAATATCAGGCATTGCAGAAAGCAATATGTATAAACATAAATTAGATCCTAAAAACCCTAAGATTGGCTGATGAATCAGGAGTTGTGCATATGCTTGCATGCTCAATTTTGATTCATTTTACATGCCTTGCTCCTTCTCTACGGCTATATTTTTCAGCTGATTCAAATGTAGCTCACAATGAACTGACATTTTTTTTCAAACTTCACCATACCTGAAGTCATCAACAGCTAATACAGGATTATATTATCTATGACGTATTTTTAAACTTGCAACAAAACCCCAAGGATGAGAACTTGCGATTTTTTAATTTACTTTTTAAATGGAAATTGAAATTTCCACCTCCTTGTGTACTTCTGAAAACCAGAAGTTTGTTTGTTTTGTAAAGTTACTACTTTACAAAAGTAAAGAATCTGGTAAGGTTAGCAAGATTGGAATAGGGTTATGCTGAGGTCTACTGCTTTGTCTTCTTGTGTGTTCATTTCCATTGCAATTATGGTGCATGGAGTTTTAAGCCTCAATTTTCCTTTGAAGGGCAAAAAGGATTATTCCAAAATTTAAACCCAAATGTAATCCATGCATAAAAACACACAGACATTCAAAGTGAAAATTGCCAAATTCTCCTGTTCTCAGTCTTTACTGTGGTGAATTACAGGAAACTAATCACACCTGTCTGATTGATCTAGGACCCAAATGACTCAGACGAAGATGTCCTATACCTGGTATTAACACAAAACTCTTTGATGAAGTATTTTAAAGCCTGGGGACAAACCAAGACCTCATCATGATCTTTTCTGGGGAAAAAAAAGAGACAAAAACCAACTCTGGGTGCTGCACCAATGTGGGATGTGCATAACATATTAAAATATTTTAAAATGTCTTGCAAAATGGTATTTTTGTTCCTCCCATCCATGCCACAAATTTGATATTGATTTCATTACATCAACACAATTTAAAATTGATTGTCTAGTTGAAGTATGGCAGTGTTAGCAGACACGACAAAATATAGATCATACTTATCTCTTCCTAATTGCACAGAGTCCTGTCAAAATTCCTCTAGGGAATTTTGGTAATGGTATTAGTCATAAGCAGAAACTATCCCAGAGGTTATTCAAAATACTTGGTTCACCATGTTACAGCTAGTATTGACCTGGTATTTTTAAAGTCTGTCGTTTATCAGCCCAATCTCCCTTTCTATCTGTTGATCTATAGAACACATTTAGGCTATTTCTCACATTCAGTGTAGTTTCTTAAATTTCTTTCACTTCCAATTGTGCAATGTATGTGTAATTAATGTGTTGCCTGTAATTCATTCTCAATCTCACCCTTTGCCTACAGGGAGGCAAATAATTGCCATTCAACATTCTGTTTCCATATGGACAGATGGGCACATGCAACTTTTCATTAGAGAAATCAAGTTGAGATGCACCTGGTGTGAACAGAAAAGAGAGGAATATTTGGGATAGTCTGTTGAACACCCCAGGGTCTCTAACTTTTTTCCAAAGGAGTTCTGTGTCTTGTACAAACAAGCTTCTCTCATAAATCTGCAAAATTTTGCTAGAGGACAAGCCTTATTGACCACAGCAAAAAGAGGTGGGGTAGCGTTGGACTCAAAGGTTTTCAGTTTTTCTCCTATCCAACAGAATAATTTTTCCCATTTCTTGACAATGTTTAATATCTTTTTGGGGTGACATTAAATGTCTAATTTTTTTCTCAATAACAAACCAAAGCAAACATACCTGGCTTTGAATGCTGCAGTGCGTGGACTGGATGTGTATCAAAACCAAGCCTCTCAAAACAGGAATAGCTGAGAACTAAAATGTTTTTAAAATATTTAAAGTACCATAATTTCTCACATAGATAAGTGTTTATAAAACCATCATGAAGGCCTTGAAATATTTGTCCAACAACATGCTCATCCTGATTATTATATCTAGAATATACAGTGTTTGTCTGGCAAGCATGGGGTGTATTGTCAAGCTGGAGGTGTTCTCACTCCTCAGAGTTCATGCAGAAGTCTCTCATATCACCAGAAGTCAGACCCAGAATCACAACTAACTTAAGCCATTTAGTGCCTGAATTAGCAAACATGACAAAATATAGATCATACTTACATCTGAATTAGCAGATGTCACACCAAATTCCCTAATAGTTTCCAGGGAAAACGGACACACCTTAAGATTGCTCAGATTTTAATGATATTCAGCTTTCTTCTGCAGGTGCTCGTGGTTGTTGTTCATTTGCTTTTTCTCAGCCAACTGCAAAACTAGGTATCTCTACTACAAACTGTACCTTGGCTATAATTTATATTTTGATGACTTTCCATGCTATGAAAACCTCAGTCATTCCAAACACATGATCAGGAGATAAATGCAGCTCCTAAACATCTGAAGCTGGATCATTTGGGAAGACATTATGACAGCAGCGTTGCTAAAATCAAACGAGCTTCCCAGTCCATATGGCATCCAGGGTCAAATTCATGAGCAAAACAATTCCATCTTAACCGATCTGGATGTTTCACAGCTGCTCTACCTCCTTGTCACAAAGCAAGTAGAGTGCACCAGCGAATCTGATGCCGACTGTAAATCTTATAAATATGACATAGCCCAGAGGGTCAAATTCATCCCTGATTGAGACACATTAACCTTATTCATTGCCTCGTGTCACTTGTTTTATGACTTTGAAGTGGTGTCAGTTTTGTTTAGGATGTATAATGGTAGGAAAATGGCATGAAATATGCTGATCAGTCAGATTTACAGAGGGCTTATGCTCACACGACTAGTAAGCAAGAGGGAAATCAAACTGCTAAATAAATGACTGTCCTAAATGACTAAATGTTTTCTCCAGGAAGCAACTTCCAGCTCACAATTTGATCACACTATCACAGCCAGCTACTTTATCCAGAGTCCTCCTGATTTAGTCATAACTTTTAATTGTCACATTGTAGGCTACTCCCCCCTTACTTCATATTCAGCTTTTTCTGTCCCTTCAATGGGAAATAATTTTTTTTCCCTGTGTCTATTTGTGCTCCTTTTCCTAAGTGGAGATTTGTTTAATAATGGGCAAGGACTTGGATTCTTCATAAAAGCACTAAAATATATTAATCACTTCACTTTTGTCTGTGGAAGGAGAGGCAGGAAAGGGAGAAAGCTTTGTATGAAAATGATTAAATTGGGATTGTTTGAACTCATTATTGGAATTATTGAGCTTTCTGTTAACTTGAAAGAAAAGTTCAGATCAATTATATGCACTCACTACATGTTCTTATTTTTCTAATAGCCTAAAGATAGAAGTGGGATTTCTTGCATACAATTGCAGTCAAGGCATAAAAGACACATTTATTTCTACAGCAGAAGAGAGCAGAAGGAACAAGTCTGATTGCCATATCTTCGTTTTTCCATAGACACGAAAAAAGTCAAAATCTTCTACCCAGCCCTGTGTAGATGCCCCACTCAAATCCTGAGCAATATTTCAGCTCTTTTAGACCCTTGAGATGATGCATCCGTGCTGTGGAAGTCTTGTACCGGGGTGAAACATTTTCTGTGACATGGTGCACGGAAGGTTGTTCCATCCATATGCAGTAGCCTATGGTACCACTGGATGGCAATGGTTACATTTGTCACTGGCACTTTTAACTCTACTCCAGTCACTGTGATCTTCTGTACAAAGAATTGCAGCATTTAGGACCTGGTTTTCTTCCAGCAAAGCTATTGAGAACTTTTCCATTGTTGTCTGCCAGAGCAAGATTAGACTTAATATCTTTTAAAGAATGGATAAGTACTGCCCAGCTTTCTCCCATGTTCTTACTCTTTGCAGTGTAGGGAGAGACCCTCACAGAATGGATTTTAGGTTTCTGAGCCTTGGCAACTTATATCCTATATATGAGGTAGAATAGACTTTGGGCTGCTCTAACATTGTGAGAGGGCAGGAGAGGAGAGCTTGCATGTCACTGTCACCTCCTCAGATGTCTCACCTGCCACAGGTTTGGACTCTGTATTAGGGACACACAGAGTCATGGAATGGTTTGGGTTGGAGAGAACATTAAAGGTCATTCCAAAACCCACTGCCATGGGGAGGGACACCTTCCACTAGACCAGACCTTTGAGGGATCTGCCTGTGCTGGTCTCTGCCTATACATGAAACAACTATCAATATCTTCCTTTTCCTTAATCTTTTCTTGCTGTTCAAATGAGTGGACTCACCAATTAAACATGAGTTCTGCATGAAGATTTTCCATGGCTTATTCATTTTTCTTCTGATCTCTGCAGTGATACAGCCAATATGTTTGCAAACCTATGCGCTCAGTTTGGCAGCAAGAAGGAAAACAGTGCAACCTCTGTGATGCACCCGATATTTATTGAGTTTTTAGCTTCATGCAGCTGGAAAGCAGCAGGTCTGCAGACTCCAAGTGCAGAGACAGAGATGCTCATAACAGTTTCATGCAGCAGTGGTAGGAGCTCAACCGACAACTACTCTTGCAAACCTCACCATACCACATTTATGGTGGAGGTTTTTATTGTTTGCTACTGATGTCTCAATTGTCTAGTCACAAACAGGTATTTGTATTTCTAATCAGGAAAGTTTGTTGTTGTCACTCCAAAATTCAAACAAAATTGACCATATATAAACATTATACATCTTATTTTGCTGTGATGGTGCTTTAGCTCTTCTGTTGTTAACTAGGGACAATATCAGCTGGAAATTTCAACAAATCTTTGAGAAATTTTGCAAATCTAAAAGTGTAATACCCACCTCCCTCAGCATGTCCTCACAGGGCAAGAGCACAACTCACGACCATCCTGAAGGCCTGCTAACAAATTGCTCCAATCTATCAATGTCTGACTTTATTCGGAGGCTCAAAACGGTACATTGGAAATATTTTTCATGACGGAAACATATTTCAGTTTTGACCTACATACCACTGTGAAGAACTAAAATTCTTTCCTTGGTCCTTCGTGATCGGTCCTGAGACTAAATCTGGGCTGAAGGCACAGACACTGGGTTGTTTTGTTTTGTGTCCTGTGTGGAAATGCAAAACACTCAGAGCTGAGGAAGTGGAGTTATGAAGTAGCCTTTAAAATGACAGTTGTAAAAAGGGTAAGGAAAGATGATGTAATTCACGATTTTTTAAAATCAGCAGGAATCACGTTCCTGTATGAATGATCCCTCAAAGAAAATTTTTGGATACCATTCTGGAAACTGCAGATAAAACACTTCACTAATGTCAAAATGATCTCATCTCAGGAGTGGAAATGGTCACTGAAAGAAAATTGCTGACTGCTTTCGCCTCTCACTCTCAGACAGTATGCACAATTTGTAACTGGGGAAAATGTTAGATCTTCCATAGCTCACTGGGGAAGCCATGTCATCTAACTTTAGGAGACTGTCTCATGAACTTCTGCATGTGAATGACTTATCTAAAACCCCCTGACTGTTAATGGGGAGAGAAAGGCCTTTAGGGGTGCAGTTCACTTCATCCTGTGGTGGGTATTAGGCATCATGCTGGCAACCCCACTCTGTGAAAGCTTACACTTTTATTGTAGGGAGAGCAGTCAGTGACTGATTCAGGTGAGTACCTTTAGTATCTAAGAGGTTTTAGGGACTTTTAACAGATATAAGATTTAGTGTTAATTCACCTGCTTCATAAAATCAAGAGATGCATCATAAAAAAAATAGAACAGTGTGGAATCTGATTGGGCATGAGAACTCAAGAGGAACAAAAAAGAGATGTGAGAAGACAGGAGGAAAACTTGATGATGGGAAGAATGAATGGAAAAGGTATATGAGAAATTGACAAAAGTTGTACTTGACTATATCAGTGTTCTCTACTATTTCTTAGGTTTGGAAAGTTCTGTGTTTTGCTTTGGTGGTTTTTTGTTTTTTTGGTTTTTTTTTTTCCAACCGGTTTCCTCTTAATCTAGATTTTTTAAATGTTTTCCTTAAGTTCCATCAGCAGCCGAATGCAACCTTCCAGTTCCAAACTCCTCCACACACTCACTTTTCCCTCCTCCCACACCCAGGATGCATGACCTTTTACTGATATTAACCATAAATTAGCTGACCCAGGGCACAACTTAATCATGAGAGCAGGCTTTAAGGAAATGCATAGCTGGGCAGAATTGTGCAAGTTTAAGTGTACCTTTTTTTAGTTCACCCAAAAATGATGAAATTGTAGCTTTATTTGAGGAAAAGGTTGTTTGCCACAATATGAAAGAAGGACTGAGGAATTCTTTCCAGTTGGAGGATGGACCATCCTATAGACTTTGTAGGCAGATTTTACTCAGCCTCCAGCATCAGAGGAAGATACACTTGCGATAAATAATTTAACTATAGCAGATTAGCCATGTAGATGACCATTTTCAGGGTTGAGTCTATTGAAGGTTTGGAAGTACAGAGATGAACAAAATAATGTAGGTTAGGTATTATTCATTTACGATAATTTTGGATGATATCCATTCAGTGTTGTCCTCACAAGGCTCCATCAGCACTCACATAACTTTGCCATCAATTGTAGCAGGTTGTGTTCTATTTAGGTGAAATCTGGGCCCTCACCGCTGTGATTCTAACACAATAAGATAGGGAAAGACTTTCTTTTATTTGTAAGAAAAATTAGAACTCAATTACAATGACTGCCCTAAGGTGATTTAGGAGGAAGATTTTAGCAAATGGTTCCTCAAGAGAGCCCAGTCTATTCCAGAGGGGTTCCCATGACAGAACATAGTACGTATACTTGGATAACAGCATCTGCCTAATCAATCTGCACGGTTCTGGTGACAAACTACACTGTGCTCTTCCAGTTCTCTCTGCTAGAGAAGGATATGCGCTGTCCCTGGAAGTGTCCAAGGCCAGGCTGGATGGGGTCCTCAGCAACCTGGTCTAGTGGATGGTGTCCCTGTTCATGGCAGGGGTGTTGGGATGGTCTTGAAAGTCCCTTCCAAGCCAAACCATTCTATGATTTTATGATACAGAGTCTGGACTACTATGTAATTAGCATGAAACTCAGCCTGGTCTTGCTGTCTGCACATTATGCCTTTTCCCAGTTCCAGCTGTCCATATTCTTTCTCCTGGGAGCTGGGTTGTGTATGCTGGAGATCTACCAGTGAGGACATTAAATGAATGAGGGTTGCTCTGGAAATGAGGCCAGGCTCCTTTCCCAGAGTACTGACTATCTGTTATGAAATCCTACTGAGATTAGTCACATCTTCTCGGTGCAGAAAATGTTGTCATCTTGGGCACCCCTTAAAGGGAAGATGGTCACTTATCTTTTTAGGTATCTCTACTCATTTTAAAGTAATCTGACAAGGGCTGGGATTCTGACAAGGAGTGGGTAAGGAATGAAAAGTAGGTTGCTTTCCTTTCAAAAAAAACCCAAAACTTGAACTAGAGAAAGCTGAGGATATATATTGTCTTTGCTCCCATGAAGATCATGTGTGGGATAGAAGAAGCAGAGATTTAGTTAAGAGTTGGTGTGCAGATCCCATATAACAGGGTTGGGTTAAACACGGTGTGGAAATACTTTTTGAAGTGAAAAAAAATGAATACATTTTACAGACCATTCCTTCTGTTTAACACCTTCCATCCATGACGATAAAAGATTATAGTATACAGAACGTATTAGAAAGCAAAGCCCAATAGGTCTTTTTTATAACCCTAATCTTTCCAAAGAAGCCTCTCCACAGCCAATTCCAGTGAGACTTTCTAAGTCCAAAAATGAATATACCTCTTATTTCTATTTATGATTATATGTTATATTATTATATTATATGCAACAACTTTAGAGTTTCTGGGCACACACGGGGCATGTAAATTAGATATTGAAGGAAAAACCCTGGTGGGTTACCAGAGTTAACCAAAATTGAAGATGCATCCTTTTGCATCAAGTTAATAAACTATTACCACCTAAAGCAAAGGGAAAGACTTTATAATTGAGACTTGTGTTCCAGCTACATGTGTTCTGCTGCTTAGACATAGCAAATGCTGTAGAATAGAGAGTAGACATATATTTAAGTCATTAAAGCCACCCCTAGACCCTGTCCTGCAGACCTGACGTCAGAGGGCTCGTTGAATCTCTCCCCCTGATGGACTTTGTAGTGGTTACATTTAATGCTTGCACTTCTCAGAGAAAGAAAAAAAAAAGATGAAGACTAAAATCTCTCACATGCCTTCAATTACATCAGCATTCACTACAGAAACACTCCTTATTCTCCATGCTTCTGAGTGATTGAATTCAGTCGGTGGAGTCTGGCCTTAACTTTGATGTTTCAAAAGCTTGCGGAGAAACTATGCAATCAGAAAAAAAAATCTAATTAAAAGGAAAAATGATGAGATCTGAAAAAAAGTTGCAAGAGTCAGAAAAGAGGGGGAGGGAGGTGCATTTTAAGAGCTTGCTTTTAACTTTGGGAGAAGTTCCCCTTTAATGTAAAAATAAATAAACTAAAAGACTTTGTTTTTAAATTCATTTTTTAAATGATAGTGAAGCAAAATTTGTGCAACTACATAGAAAAATAGAAAAATTCCAATTTAGAATTCCATCATGAAACGACACCATTCTAATTTCTCCAGGCCACGGTTTGTTAATATTCCACAAAGTCCCAGGATGCAACTATAAGACAGCATTCAAATCTATGAACATGAGGCAATCATGCTCAGCAGAGTATAACAATAATTATAATAGAGATTAAATAAAAATAATTAGAAAAAGTTCATCTAGTTTTGATGTATTAATTATTCTGACCCTGTTCTATTCAGAGTCTAATTATCTGGTTCAGTGAAAATGCCAAGATTTCTACGACTCATAAAAATTACATTCCAGTAATTATGTCAGCAAACTAAACAGTATTCATTTACCATGCCTTTTTATGCACACATTTGAATATGCTTTTTTAACTGTTTTTGCTCTTTGTTCCTATTCATGGGAAATAATACCTGTAGAGAAATTTGAAAGTCAGTAGCACTCTAAATGTAATGTGCAATTCTTGCTGATATTTTTCCTTTGTGAGGCTTCTGTAAGTCTCATATAACCTTTGTTTAAAAAACATGAATTAAAGTTCACTCTTCAGTTGTTTCAAAGAAGCATTTTGAAGTCTGTGCTGTTAAAAAAAAAA
>VZRS01005667.1:70000-388255 GCA_013398055.1 Ifrita kowaldi | reverse complement strand
TTTTTAAGTTGTGTCTTGTTAAAAAAAAAAAAAAAAAAAAGGCAAAAAAAAAGAAGGAAGTTTAAAGTGGCAACACAAAGCAGAATTTCCCTTCAAATATGTTGGCCATAATGAAAGACTACAAGCCAGCCCACCCCCATGATGACCATGGTTAGTGTGTTTCTAGAGGCACAGATTCTCATCCTTGTATGTCCTTTTTTTCTGTTTTATGGGAATGCAAATAAAATGTGTATCACCAGCTACACTACATAAAAGGATATAAATCACTGAACCACAGCATGATGTGAAAAATTTGCAGTAGGGTGGGGATGTGGCCCTGATTTTCATGAGACGGAGGATGACACTAAGGTTGCCTTTTGACACAGAAAAGAACTTTATCAGAGGGCTATTGAGATCTAATTGGAATTATTTAATTTTGAACTATAAAATGTTACTTCAAGCTTCAACCTTGTCCCAACACTTCTTAAACTGTTGATCTCTATCCAGAAGAAATGATGGAGTAAATCAGTGTCACCCACCCAAGAGGCCAGTAAAATCACCCCTAGGTTAAGAAAAGGATACAAAGGGGTCACAGTAATGTACTATAGATAGTAGTATGGTTACTCTGTGAAGGGAAGTAAAACAGGGACTAAAGCTTTCAGCGATAAGGGAAAACCTTCATTATGTGAGGTTTATATTTACCCGAGGGAACAGTATAATGATCAACAGACCTGACTGAAAGATACACAACAAAAACAAAATGTCCCAAAATAAAATGTTGTAAATACTCAATTCATTTTTAAAATGGTAATCCAAGTCATTTTCTGCAATCAAGTTCCTTCAGCTTCCAACTGATATTTTTTCACCTGAACAGTGCAGGATTAGAAATATATACATTTCAGTTTTGATTTTGTTTGGATTTGGGTTTTTCAGGGTTTTTTTCAGGAGAAAAGATGACAATAAGCTGATATCCCTAAACTAATCCTTACAGCTTCTAAAAGTGGAAATTCACTTCTGTTTCTTCATTATTTGTTGCACTGAAACAAAATTATATTTAAACTTTCATAATGCATTTCAGTTTCAACAGTTTCAACTGCTGATGTTTTGCTTCAAGAATGGTAAACGCATACAATATTCTAAAATTTCCTATTCTAAAATAGTTTAACTGCTGCTCCCTAAACACATGTACCTTAGGAAATCTCAGCCTTTAGGAGTTTTTTAGGGCTTTTCTCATAGTATAAATCACATTTCAAGTACACAGTTTTCTGGTTCACAATGTAACAATTTCCAGCAGGCACAAGCCAGTCCAAAATCTATTTTGTCAAATAACTACTTAGATATTTTCTGTTCAGCAACCAACCACTCTGGTTTTATGGTTTGGGCTTTTTTTCCTCTTAGCTTTCTGCTTTTTTGTAGGTTGAAAGACCTTGTAACATTGGCCAAACCAAAGGAACCATGAAAGAACACAAAATATTACAAGGAAAATATCCTAAATATACAACTTCTATTCAAATTCTGCAATTGCCACTTGTCTGATTTGTTCAATTATTTTTGAAATGTCACAACACAAAGATTTGTCATATTTGTAAACTATATATTGCTTTGACATAAGTACCTGGACAGTCACTTCTGCTGCTCAGGGAGGGAAAAATCCATGGCATTGCTTATTTTAATAATTAATTTGTTGCCTGAAATTCGAAGTCTTGTTCTGGTTATACAATGAGCTTTCAGGTAGGACAATGTATACCTGTGTTGGGAATATTTAACACAAAAGATTGTGTCCTGGAAGATTGAAATGGTGCTGTTGTCATGTCTTGTAGAGAACTGCATCTCATAAGGAGTGACTTTCTGCCTTAATCAGCAAGACAAATTCTTAATAATACTATGGAATCAGAATAAAAACCATGCACCCTTACACCATAGCCAACTTCTAAATTAAAGTACATCAGCTGATTTTGTAAATAAAGATGTCAAGTGTTTCAACTGATGAAAGAACTTTCTCTTGCTGTCAGAAAAACAGATGGATTGACATTCAGCTTCGATCTCCAGCATTACCAGCACCATTTGCTGCAAGAGTCTTGCTGCTCCTATGTATTCTCCAAAGGTCGTGCTACTATTCTGTATAGAAAATGTGAGAATATTAAGAAAGTGCTGGATATTTGATGTACTTTGCTAATTTTCATACAGTTTTGGGACAAAGAAGGGAAATAAAGCCAGAACTTTTAGAATTCCTCTTGCAAAAGGCAAAAGGCAAGAGAAGAGAAGAAGAAATAATGTTAATATGAAAGGTTCATAGCAATGCTATCTCCTCTATAGGAAAATTTTGCTTACATTAATGTACTAAAAATCAATTAACAGTTCCCTATACTTCAGGAGAATAACTCTTTTTTTCAAAAAGAAAAGAAAAGCAAACATCAAAAATGCTCACCCAAAAATTCAACACAAAGACTTATTTTGCTGAGATCTAAAATATATCTATTTTGAAAAGCATAAAGAGTGATTCCTTATAATTCCAAAGAAAAGCTGATTTATTTGCCAGTGAAATGGAAACTTTTCTCCCAAACAATGACCAAAATAATAAACCAAGGTTTCTTTCTCTCTCCCTTCTGCCTTCCCCTCTGTCCTTAAGCTGGAAAGACTCAGATCATCTAGCAGTACCTATGTCAGACCACAGCATTTTGATTTAGTGTTGAGATGTCAACTTAAATTATTTCTATGGATAGTTCCCTTATGAGAGGAAAATTATCTCCATCAAAAAATGTATCAGATGGGTGGGCTGCAGCTATCAATTACCCTCTGAGTACAAGCTTTGGCTAAATCTTGTTTGCTGCTTATTCCCTTGTGGGCCAGAGGTTAACCTGTTAAGTTGAGAACTGATCCCAAAGTAGACATTAATGTCTTAATGCATTTAGTGGCTGTGGATCTTTTTGGCGGCAGGCCCCTGGGATTGCATTGTTTCTCATACTTGACTAGGTCACCAATTGCAGAGGGCACCTGGAATGCTTGAAAAAATATGGCTCGGTTTACCCTCTTCCCCCAGTTATTATTTCAAAGCTGGATGTCTTTCTACTGTTCAAGAGGTTCATGTGTCATGAAATATTTTCCAAGGAACCAATAAGAATAATACAGCCCAGCTTTGAAGCGGCACGGCCCGCCTTTCTTCTTGTTGTTTCAGGCACATTATTGAAGCTTTACAGGACTGTAATTTTTACAAAAGGAAATTATTTGGGTTTCACCTTTCTCTGCATCACACTTCAGTATTGGAAATGAGCAAAAATGCTAAGACTGCTCACCACGGGTCAGACTCTGAGGTCTGGTTCTGGTTTTGCCAGCCAAGACTTAGCTAGTTTGGTTTTTTGTTTTCCCCACTAGTATTTACATTTAGGCATTCTCAGGCAAAATTTGAGGATGGAATGATAATACAAAAGAGGTGAGAACACAGAGGTGCCTAGCCTAGCTTAAAGAACATGTAGGATTTTTTCAGCCACTGCTATAAGTCTCATAATCCTGAGTTCTTAGAGCTCATAAAATATTTTCACTGTAATATCCTCTGTACAGAGGTTTGGGAAATATTGTTGTGCAGTGTCAGATCTTTATCCCTGCCCAATCACAACCTTGAGTAGAAAGGCCCACAGATGTTCTGTGAGTGCCGTAATTTGTACCTGAGAGCAAGGTTTTGCCTCTTGGAGTCACAGAATTATAAAATATCCTGAGTAGAAAGGGACCCACAAGGATGTTTGAGTCCAGCTCTTTGGGGTGCTGTGTGGAGAATTAACTGGATGGCTTTCCCAACCAGTAACACTTCTGCAAACTTGATTTCATTGTTTCCAGCTGAAATTGAGCATTTACTGGGCTTATTACAACAAAGACAGAGAGAGTTTTTCAAACCCTGTGCCAGATTTTCTAGGCCCACCAAATGTATAAAATTAAGAAAGAAAAACTCACACAATGATTTAACCACAAATTTCACAACTGGAACTATGTCTATAGGTATTTTATATCAATTACGGTGGCTGCTGATGAAAGAAAATTGCAGTAAAAAAAAAAATCAGACTTGAAGGAAAACAGCAGTTGTAGGAAATAAATAACTGAGAGACAGTGTTTGCAAAAGCCCTGTAATGAGGGGCTTCTCTTCTAAAGAACCATGTTATCTCCCTGCAAAGTCCCAAGCTTCTGAGTCCTTTTAAAGGACTCAGCTGCTCATGGGTGATATCAACTTTTAGCTGGATGAGCCCCAAAATGAGCCACCCAAGGATCAGACCACACTGTTTGCAGCCAGGACTGTGCATGCATAGGCAATTACTCCAGGAGAAAGTGATGAGAGAAAATGTAATGTAAACTCTGCACTCAGCCAATAAATCTTACAGTAGCCTAATTTTTCTAGGACTGATGCCTCGAGCAATACCTGTGTGGGCCGGAAAGGAAGGAAGAAAAAAAGTCTTGAAGTTTCTAAAATTCCCTTATCCTGTTTATCAGAATACTGTTGCTTCTCTTAAATTGTGACCTTTCCCTTGGGGATTTTGCTCTCCAGATGAGGCTTCAAAGCTTTTGCGTTACTGCAGGAGACATCCTTGACCACGAGTAGACCAGAAACACATATTATGACCAACTGCAACTAATTTCATGCTGTCAGAGTGGAGTGTAACCTCTGAGTCAGCAGTCACTGCCTGTATTCAAGTGACTTTTGTAGCTCTGACCAATGTCAGCTGACTGAGGATGAGAAATAAAATATTTATTTGGTCAGAACATTTACTTTCTAGTCAAATATTGCATATTCAAGATTTCATACAAGTAGCCAGCTCAGCTGCAATCTGCTTATGAACATTAGACACTCAATAAAGAAAGTTAGCTGAAGTCTTGACTCTTACTTTGAATTCCCTTTTCCTGCATCAGGGGGAATATACGGGATGGTTTCACCTACCTCAGTCAACGAGGAACCATTGATTTTCAATAGTTACATCAGAGGGGGTAAAAAATGGTAAGGTAAAGAAATAATAATACCAATTCTTAAGGGTTGAGTCTGTTTGTTTTTTGCAGAGAAGAAATTGAACAGCGATTTGCTTTGCCTAAATTTCCCCACAGACTTTTTCCCCCTCAGACCCACCTTCTCAATTTTTTTTCTTTAAACAAAACATGAGGTCTTCAGTTATTGACTTAGCAGGCATCTGGTTCCAGTCAGTAAAAGAAGAATTTCAATTGACATTTAAGAAAGTTTGCAGAAAGTTTTTGCGAAATGGATTTTAAAATATAATTTTGTTTTTGCTAGGGTTGTTTTCGTTTTATAGAGGGACTTTTTCCAGTTTAAATAAAGTTTTAATGGGGGGAAAAATATCAAACAGGAAACAAGTCCCCCTAACTTATATTTGGCTGTAATTTCCCCTAAAAAGACAACAAACCTCTTGCGCCTCCTGCTAGAACATAAGGATATGCTTTTCTAAAAAAATAGAAAATGCACTCATTTCACATGTGCATCATATTTATTTTCAGTGAAATATAAAGTTGAATTAGCAGAATTCTCTTCCCTGCATTAAGCCTAAATTTTGCCTTTTTGTTGCAATTTTCACCCATTACAGCTTAAAATCACATTCAGGGACAGTTAAATCATAGGTCAAGCAACTGATTATGCAATGATAACCACTTGTGAGTCCGAGCCCAAACTTGCATAAATTAGCTACATTAAATTCATATGTTTAATTAATGGAACTGTGCCTACATGGATAGTTATTGAGGTTTTAAAAAAAACTATCCTGAGAATACTTAACCCTGTTTTGCTATTAATTAAAGTCAGAAAAGGGATGATTTTTACTAAATAATGTATATTGAAGGGGTTTGAACAGAAAATGAAACAAATCCAAAGTTTTGATTAGCTGTAATTTTCATCCAGGAAGGTGCAAATTGTTTTCAAAATTTGTTGGGGCTGTTGTGACTTTATTGTAAATTACTTAACTTTTCCTCAACTATCATGAAACACCCCAGCTATTTTGTGATTGTGGTATAGTTATTTACCCCATTTTTTCATATATTGAGTATAAGGTGAATTAATTGTCAGACCATAAATATATTTGTCTATATTTGTCTTCTATTCTTGGAGCATAGAAGACTTGAAGTGCATTTTCAATCACCACATTAGCAGCACAAAAATTAATTTGTAAAAATTAAAATAAATTATTTTTGTTAGTGAAAGACCAGGTCTTACCTTTCATGTTCCCATTTTTATTTCTCGCCCCTTCCCAGCCTCACTCTTTCCTATCACATAATTGTGGTGTTACACAGTGAATAATCATATTTTATCCATTTTAGACATTTTTTCATTGCTTGTGGTGTCATTTTGACTTCTTATTTTCCAGCAGAATTGGTTGCTTGATCCAGTTTTACCCACGGTCCCATATCAGTGCAAATTACATGAAAACAAGGAAAAGCAGTGAGTAGGGACATGGCAGGGGAAGCTTCTCTCAAGCCTCACAGCCTCCAGCAGGAAGGTAGGTTTAACCATCCCCAGGAGTTTTATGCACCAGCAGGAAGGAGAAAGACAAGGCAGTGCCTGAGCTCCAACTTTGAAAATGTCATGGTGGATTTAGGTATGTAAATCCCTTTAATAGCCCATCCCTGAGTGATTTGACTGAGGTCATAGTGACATTTTACAACAAATCAGGGAATGAAGCCCAGATGTGCTGTGGCCCATACAGGCTCCTAACTCCTGTTCTAGGTTTCCCTTTTCCCACTGTAACCTTTCCCTAACACCTTTAAGATGGTTAAAACTTGCAGCCTCCATCTTTGGTGGTTTAAAGTATCAAGGACCATCATAAAATTACCATGGGGGGTAGGATTTGAAACAACAACAACAACAGTGAGCATGCAGAGTTTTTTTCTCTATTTCACTCCCAAGGCGAGGAATTTTTACAATACCCTCTGGAGTTCCCCTGGCCTCAGCATCAAACATAGAGTGAAGCAGCCAAGAACAGGCCCACACCCTGCACAACTTGCCAGCAATAATTAATTAACTAAGGAGCAAACAGCAGCAAATATTCGCTGCATAGGATCACACAGTTTCATCTGGTTACATTCCAGTGATTGGAGTGTCACTCCATCTCTTTGTTTTGCTTTTATTTTCCTCAATGTGTGGGTGGTTTTTTTGTTGTCCTTGTTGTTGTTTTCCTTTAAATGAAAACTCAGAATCTGATTTAATAACCTAAATCTCAGCGCTGAGCTCCAGGAATAAAAATAGAAATCCAGAAATTTAATCTTTCTTATACCTTGCTAAACTTGAAAGCTCAGTGTCTCATCAACAGCCTTTCAAACTGATTATTGGTCCTGCATGGACAGGGCAGACACTTCTTGACAGCAAGAATCTGTTCCTGCCATGAACACTGCTGGAACATCTCTGTCAAGTGATTCATAAGGAACTTCAGCAGTTTGTCAGCTTGTCTGGTGTTGCTGCTACCCAGTAATAATGTTCCCCTGGAGCCACAGGTGCTTAGAAGCACCACCTCACCAAGACTTTGGAGTTTGGCTTGTCTGCCAGTCCTAACCCAGGAAAGTAAATATAAATTATATGTTTGCCTACTTGTTCACAGGAGTCCATCTGGGAGGTTGTTTCAAAGCACATCTGCCAAGTTAGGGGTGGGTGCTGCACTCCCATTTTGTATAAGGACTCCCCAGATAGAGTGTGCCCCACTGTTAAGGACTTACATTCATTTCTGTCCCCACTTGGACATTAGAGACTCATGAAATCACAGAATCATAGAACGGTTTGGGTTGAGAAGGACTGTTAAAGGTGACCTGGACAATTAGCAGGCACATTTTCAACAAGATCAGGTATCTTAGAATCCCATCCAACCTGGCCCTTAAAGTTTCCAGGGATGCGGCCCCTCCACCACCTCTGTGGGCAACCTCTGCCAGTGTTTTACCACCACCTTTGTAAAAAGCTTCTTCCTTGTAGCTAATCTAAATTGACTCTATTTCTTTCAAACCATTTTCCTCTATGTCCTATCAAGATAGATCCTGTTAAAAAGTTTGTCCTTATCTTCTCATAGGCCCCCTAATCTCTCATTTAACAGGTGGGACACCTGAACCAGGAGGTCTCACGTGCTCCTCCTTTCAGAGGGTTCACACCTCTTGCAAGACACAGAGGATCTCACTCTGCATCTCACATCACTGTCCTGCGAGTGTGGTGTGATTAACCAATTAGGATTGATTTCAAGCTAACTGCAAGATAAATTTCCCAAGGATTTCTAGGGGTATGGGTGACATTTGGCCTCTTTGCTAAGGCCATTCCAGTTTGCAGGGAATAAGTCAATATTCCTTAAACCCAAAATAAGAGTGTGTCAAAGCACAGAAGGGAAGCTGCAGTTCCTGTGCACATATGAGCTGCTCCTGAAGTTACCCCTCTCCTTGTCTCTCCAAGGTACATGTTGTGTGTGGATCTCAGCTATAAAGAGAACTTGATAAGTCACTGGGCTGCTTCATAACCTATTTAAGGCACTCACCTGACTTTGGGGTGGGGGGATGCATTTTGGAATCCAGCCTAGAGGTTGCTAAATATTTCAATATGTGTTATTAAGTATTCAATGCAGTGGGAACTGGAGTCTCTTCAGTCATTAAACTATAGATCTGTGTTAAAATACGCTTTTCCTTCAACTGAACTGGTGGAAATTCAAGCTGAGTGAAATAGACTTGACCAAATAGGTTATGGCAACTTCCCCTGCACTTCTCCACCCAGGACACTCATCAACAGGGTGCTGAATATGGATTAAAGCAGTTCCGAAGAGTTAAGAGATTCAGCTAAGATTTCCACTTTTTCCATAAATAGACTCTATTTTGAAGTTTTGTGAAAAGAAAAGATTGATGCATTTATTTCACGTACCTTTGGAAAGAAAAGGTCTGAGTGTTTAATTTAGAAATGTTCTGGGATGTACAACTTCAGAGCTGGGAGGCTTGAAACACTCAGGAATGTGTAGGAAATAAATAAACTTTAATTTCAGCCATTTCTTTCTGGCAGAATTAGGCAAGTTTTTGCTGAATATGATGGCTTTTTTTGCCTCTATTGACAGGCAATTAGAGTTCCAGCTTGCAGGCAGCTACATGAAAATTGGCCACCATACTGCTCAGCATTGTCATGCCTAAGTTCCCTTAATGGATTTTCCTTCACGAATTAAGAGGAACATAATGAAGTGCTCTGGATGTCGCTATCATGAAGACAGGGAAAAAAACCTGTGATCACATCCTTGTCATTTCACACCACATGTGTTGGGCAGGTGGGAACCCAGGGCTGGAGCACTGGGACCTTCTCAGGTCTTGTATTTCTGTGGATCCTCCACAGAATTCAGCCCATGTATGTACACAGCAGCCTACTCTAAAATTGTCTCCTTTTTTCAGCAGTCATTTTGCATGTCTAAGGGTTTCTGAGGTTGCATTACTCCTTCAGTGAGGCTACAGACTCATTGGCACAATCTCCATTGCCCGGACCTGCCCTTTGCATAATTGCTCCCATCTAGGCAAAGCAGTTGTAAAACCATCAACAGTTCCAGAAAGCCCAGGTTTGCTACATAATTCAGCTCCCAAATTTGGCCTTTCCTTTACTGGATAACTCCATCTGTTAATGAACACAAAGCAGATATCCACTCCTCTTGAAACACTCATTGGGCCAACTCATATTTAAAAGTATGTTATAATATATAGCTTGTTTCATCTTGACCGGATTTTTAAATGCAGGAGAGCTAAGCAAATGAACATGATTTTTGCTCTGTGCTGATAGGCTGAAGAAAGCCTTAGTCACATAATGAAAGTGACCAGAATTTACTCAATGAGACGTTCTTGGGAAACGTTCAACAGCTGCAAGTGTAGCATTTGAAAGCCCAACTCTTGTGGTTGCACTTTAATAAACTGCTTCCTATCTGTGCAGCGTGATTGTTAGTTATGGAGAAAAGGATGAAATATTCTTTCCTTCTCAATAGAAATTAGGCAGGGGAGCTCTTGCTCTGTTTTCATCCCAGCTCCTTCTCTGTGTTCACAATTTTTCTCCTTCATTGTTCTTGAGTTAAATTTCGAATGATGGCACATAGGGAAGATTTGCCAGACCTGACTTATCAGCGACTGTGTGTAAGGAATTTCAGAGTAACCCAAGGACCCATCATCCCAGTACAGGAAACAAAGAAAAGAAAAAAAAAACATTTAGACCTGTTTTCAGTGCAATTCGTTGCTTATCGGGGAAGGTTTGGCAGCCAAATGGCAAACTTGTTTCAATTGAAAGGTGAATGGTAATGGTGGGAAAAAAGAAAAAGAGAAAAAAACTAGGGAGGATAGAGTTTTCTGGAAAGGAAAGCAGCCGGCTATAGTCTTTCCTTTTGCTTTCGCTTGGCGCTTTATTTACTTATTTATCATCAATTAATTAGCAGCACTGCAGAAACACTAGCTCCTAAACAGCTTGCCACTTGTGCTCTGAGTAAATACCCAGTACACACAATGTAATTAAAAATGTAAATAATACTATCATCAAATGCTAGCTTACGTGTCAGTAGAAAGGACACTGCAGGACTCGGGAGAAGGAATAACAACAGCGATCTGAGGGCTACAGATCTGCTCATTGTGTGTGTTGACCATAGGGTAACGCATGGGTCTAATCTATTTACTCATCGTGGTAGTACCTCATTGTTGATCACCATCAATATGCACGCTGAGCACCAGCCAAAAAGAGAGCAGTCACTGTTGTCATGGTGATGTTGTGAAAAGAGGCAGCAAAAAATGCTCATCCAGTTACAGGAGGAGTGGCTGGGGGCTTGGAAAAAGTGGGTTGGAGTCCCTCCCTTGTCACAGGGCTTTGAATAGGATGCCGGCAGCTCAGTCATTGGCTTGAGAACCATTCACCTCATTGAAACATGTATTTAAATCCTTCTGAGAGTCCTGCCTAAGCTCCCCATCTTTACTACTCCACTACTCAGTGGCATCTTTGCTACTTTGGTGTCTATGGGCATTTATGTTTTCCTGCGGTTCACCTACATGTAAGATTTCATTCCCTTATTAACTCTTGCATTTCTAACTAACAAGATCTTTCCTTTGAATGGGAGGACTTATATCCACTACGTTCTCTTAGTTACCTTGGGCAATTTATCAGAAAGTGGACATTCTTGAAAGATCTGGCAAGACCTAAAAAAATATTTTCAGGGATGTACTCTGACAGATACATATACACATTATAGAGATTCCCTATTCCCACTCAAAAAAACCCCAATCCAAAACAGAACAAAACACAACAAAAAGCAGATTGAAAAAGGGAGGAAACAGGTCTCTCAAATTAAAGCTACTATGAGCGAGAATTGCTGAAATCTCATTGCAATTACGAAAAGCCAATCACAGAATCATAGAGTCATAGAATGGTTAAGGTTGGAAGGGACCTAAAAGATCATCTAGTTCCAGCCTCCCTGCCATGGACAGGGACAATTTTCACTTGATCATGTTTTGAACCTGGCCTTGAACACTTCTCATGCTATTGAGGCATCTTGGTAAGAGTTGAGATTAACACAAAGGCTGAATGTATAAATACAAAGTGTGCCTTTGTCAAATGTAGAACAAAATTATGTTGTGATTCCAGCATCACCACTCATCCCTTGCCGAAGGATGAGAGTACCATGAGGTTCTTTGACTTCTGTCTTGCACCAGCCCTGCTATGGAGGTGGGTCCTACCCACTGCTTCTCCTCAATTTCTTGAAAAAGGTACTGTCCTTTCTTTTTCACTAGAATGCACATTCCCTCTAGCACTCAGTCCTTAAAGAGAAGCAATTTCCATTGCTGTAAACTCACTGAGAAAATCCTTAAGCATTTCTGTATGTAGATATACGTGCATGCATGCGTGTTAATATATGTATATATATAAAACATTTAATCCAGTGCATTCAGTATCTGATCTGGGCTGCTAATTGCAAATATTACTTTTAATAATAACAGTATTACTAATAATATTGGTATTGATATTGATGATGATAACAATAATAACCATAGTTAATCTAGGCTATAGAGAAGAAATAGAAAAAGAGCTTTGAAGAGAAGTCTGCAAGATTAACAAAAACACTTTTTCTTCATTCCTTAATGCAATCTTAATTTAATATTCTGATCAGGAATGAAGAAGGAGTTGTGCAAAAAGCTTTGCTTGGTTTATACAGGGGCTTTGCATCATTAACATTATTCCTTCATAGTAATATTTCCTAAACTGAGGACACTGGATTTGTGTTCTGCTAACATAGCACATTGAAGGGTTTCTACTGCTTTAACAGGTTTGTGGTAGCTGCCTTAACAAATGAAAGGTATCTTTAAAAAGCTCAGATTTCTTTTTAATATCTATCATTGTATTGATCAAAAAATATTGCTTGTGATTAATTCTAGACGGTAGCCAAATTAAAAAAAAAACATATCATGATGTTTGTCTTGGCTTATGCTACACATCAGTAGGAAAAATCAAATTATGATCTCTGTTCAGGGCCTTCCCATGATCTCTTAAAATTTTAATAATTAAATAAAGAAAGCCTGAGATTACTGAAAGCCTGAGATTACTTTGAGGTGTAGTTTTTTGTAGACTGGTCTCTGAGATATGTCATTTGAACACTGATTTCTTATTTTCTTTCTAAGAAAGCAGCAGAAAGATTTGTTATATTTCTTGTTGAAAAATAAAATGCCACATTTAGTCACTTTTATGCATGTAAAGCCTTTCTTCTTCCCCTTTGACACTAGCATTCTTACTTTTCCCTTCAGTTTTTTTTTTCCTAGTGCTGTTTATATGCCATATTACACTCTCTAATTTCCTTTTATCTTTTCTTTATTTTGCAATGTCTCAGTACATGTCTCTTTAAGACAAGTTAATTTAGTCAATTACTCCAGTTTGGTTTCAGATAAAATCTTTAATTTATCCAGGCCCCTCTTTATTCTTTCTAAGATCCTCTTTCCATTAATTTCATGAAACATTCTTATTCTCCATTTTAGGAAAAAGCTAATTTCACTCACTTGCACAGAATTCCTTAGTCTTTTTCCTCTGTTGCATGTTTTACTTAAACCAAAGTATGTGGGGATTGGTGATGTTCTTACGTACTAGAGCAGCTTTCCTTTCCTTTTCTGCCTGGAAAACTGCCACAGATCCACTTGCCATCTCCTGCATCTCTGTACAAGGCAGAAAAGGATGCATTCCAAAAAGGATGAAGAATTTTTCCTGCTCAATCACAGGAGAACACCTATGCCACAGTCACCGAGGCCATGCCGTGTCTTGCAACAGGCTTGCCAAGTCTTGGAGCAGGCTGCCCAGGGAAGTGGTAGAGTCAGCATGCCTGGAAGCATTCAAAAAATGTGGGGATGTGGCACTTGAGGACATGGTTTAGCGGTGGGCATGGTGGTGGTGCTAGGTTGACAGCTGGACTTGATGATCCCAGCGACTTGATGATTCCAACCTTCCTGACGCTATGATTCCAGGATTCCATACCCCTGGGTGGTGGGTGTGGGGGATTTTTATTTGGGATTGGCTGGAACACTAGTGGGACAATGCTGGGGCTGCCAGTAGGTCAGCAGGCAGAGGCAGGTGTGCAGCGCAGTCATGCTGGAGTTTCCCTTCACTAGGACTGGAATTTCCCTCCATAGTGTTGGAAATGGAGACTGCAACTCTCTTGAAGCCTCTCTCTCTCTCCTTTCGCCTCGGATTTGTTTTCCACGAGTATTTCACATCCTGGCAGTTCCCCAGGCTTGTTTTGCCTCCTCCAGCAAGTTGCTCTCATTTTCCTCATTTATGAAAATGGGAAAGATAAACCCATTGCAAAACAGCTTGACCACCAATAGCCCCAGAGGGCACGAAGCAATGAAAAGGCAGAGATTGGTCACTAATGCAAATAATTATATTGTTTCAGAAACAGCTATCCTTGTTTAGTAATTTTCCTGTTCATCTGCACCTTGCTTCACTTAACTGGTCTTAGAGACAGGGATTGACATGTGACAAGTCCCTGACAATAGTCAGTCCCCTTGTATTACCCCAATATAAAAATACTGCAATGTGCTGCTGTATTTGTGCAGAAAAATTCTTCCTGATTTTCCATGCAGAGGCATAGACAACAAGATCAGGAAATTGAGTTTGCTGAAATTCAACCAAAAAATAAAACAAAAGGAAAGAGACTGAAAAACAAAACAGAGAAACATGGCGTTTAGGTGGCTTGTCAAGCTTTTTAGGTGGCTTGTCAAGCTGACCACAAATCTCATCCTGAATACAAGAACATGGAAGTATCTCAGTGGCCAGTGTTCAAAACATGGAAGACGTGGAGGACTTTTATTGTTAGCAAAAGTTCCTGGAAATGGGGATTAAAAAGATATCCTTTAAATAAGTAAAGAACAAAAACTTATAGCATTCAGAAAATGGACGTGTTTTATTAAGAATGAGTTTACTCCTTTTGCAGCATGTTTTAAAATTTTTTTTCATCAGAAAAAAACACAAAAAAAAATCCTAAACAAAACCAAACAGAAGACCTCAAAAAGAACTGGGTACATTTTGAAACGTCAGCATGTTACCCCATAGGAGTTGTGTTTTGGTTGTCTTCTGGTCCTTGTCTTTATAAATTAGAGTCTGATGAGCCAAAGTATATTTTTGATAAATTATTTCTCTTCTTTGTATTGGCATATGTCAGAACCCAAAAATATATTGCAAAAGATTATACAACTCTAACTCTACAAAGTATTGGAAAATGTGATCCAGACCCTCAGCTGCCGGGTAGAAGGGTATTTTAGACTAAATGCATTTGGTTCAGTTGAGTAGTGTTTACACACACAAAATCTCTCTATTTCTGTGCAGCATATTGACCTGAACTCCCCTAAATTAAACCCATTTTTGCAAAGGCACTTCAAAAAGCAACCTCCTTATAGAACACCACCAATGTGAACTACATTTGCAGAGATAACCCCATCACAGTGGACTCACATTTGGAATAATATTTACATATTCAATTTTTTCTATCATGAAATGCTCTATCAACTGTTACATTCCAATAACCATGAACGTAAATAAGTGCAGACTTCAAATGGACAATCATTAACCTATGCTGTAATGATTATACAACATCCTTCAAATACTGAATGTTTTGAATGTGATCAAGTGATTCTTTCTTGTTATTTTGACTTTCATACTAATTATTAAACTTTAATTACCCATTATGGGTAATTATTAATATTTATTGTGCATTATTGTCATTGTTCATGGGCTTTTATAAAGAGAACTATACTTGATATAGAAAAAACATCATTAAATTAAATATTCATTTACACGGTTTTGCAGCAACCTATTTTTAAAACAAATGGGTATGAGCCTGTTTTTCTATTAGCTGTTATGTTTATAAATATTGATTTAATGCCCATTATTTTTCTTGACTACATTTTGGTGACTTTCTATACCTTTATGTTTTCTCTATAAGCATTTTTCCCTTGTTAAGATTACAAATGTGAACAGGAAAAAAAAAAGTTGTTAGAAAAGCAAGCACATAAAAAGTTTCTACCAGTTACATTAGCAGTAAAAATTATTGCCAGTGTTGGTACCTGGGGTAAGACAGAAGTACAAAATGCAATCACAGTGTGTTTAGTTTAAAATTAGGTAAAAAAAAAAATATTTAATGTATTACTTTCTCTAGAAATTGAGATAGCATAAAGCCAACTGGCTTTTTGAGCAGCACACAGAGGTTTAATCATTTTAAATGTGCTTAAACACAGTAAGATGCCTAGTAGGATTTTCAAAATCTCCATGCCTGGACCAAAAATACAAGTGATACTATGGTCCGGGGTCAGTTTTAAATTTAAATGGGTAAAGTGTGCCTTCACAGATGTCCCAGGCTGGACAGTAAGGTAGCACATAGGGTCTGAAATAAATTTCACCATCAATTTCCTTGAAAAATATCCAAATTTGAGCTGAATTCTTTGAGATCTTTTATTCAAAAGCATTCCTTAAAATACAACTGCTGGTTGCTTTTGGCCTCCAGCAGTTTACTGAGGCAGTCTCCAGTTGAAGGCTGACATATTTCAGTGCTTCCAGGGATGGGGCATCAACAGCTTCTCTGGGCAACCCGTGACAATGTCTTAGCATTATCACAGTAAAGAATTTCTTCCTAGTACCTAATCACCCTTTTTCAGTTTTCAGTGTTTAATTGGTGTGTGTAGCTCCTAGCAGGACTGAGCTCAGTACACACATTCGCTCAGGACATTCATTCACTCAGTACAAACAAATTCATTCCCTCAGTGCAAACAAATTCAAAGCCCAGCCTCAGCCCCAGACATGGCCACCATGCACTTGCTGAAAACGTTCCCAGCAGGAAAAGTCAAATTTGAATATTTATAAAAAGTGAGCAAAAAATGTGTGAGTGTGTGTGGCTCCATTTAAATGAATTTTTCAGATGATCTGGACTAATAATATAAAAAATAAATTTTTGCAGCATCTCCCCTTGTACATGCTATTGTTTTTCAGAAATGTATCACACATTCATTTCCATGGGTCTGATGTGACTTTACACCCAAGTAAAACTAGACATACATATTTAAAATCTTACACCCCCTTAAAGAATTTTACCCATATTGGGAACAATATGATACAGGACTGTATCGTCTGTGGTTTTATTTAAACCTCACATAATCAGATGCCATATTTAGGTTTGAAAAATCTTGGTTTTCTGTCTATATCTGGGTTACTCCTGCTCCCCTAGAAGCCCATAAGAACATTGATTTGAAGCAAAGCACACTCAGCATGCAAGGAGGCAGGAGCAGCAGCTGGTTTATGCACACTTACATGCATACCAATATCATTCTTACAGGTTCATGTAAAAATAATCTCAGGATTTACTTCCAAATAGTCCAAATCCCTCTTTCCCTTTATGATAGGCTCCACAGTGCCTGTTCGGATTTCCAGGTGTCATTTAAGAATGTAAAGTGCTCGTGAAACAGGAGGCTGAACAGCTAAACCTGCTTCTGAAACAGATGACCCTGTCTCCTCTGCACATCAGAGCTGGCCAGTGGATTGACCTGGATGTGTATTCACCTGTTTTTCTGAGGGCAGAGGGGCAATTCTTTTATTGTGATTTGTTGTTTTCTTTGATTATAATTCTGATTGAAATCTGAGTAAAATGCATTAAAAATAATGAATGCGTGTTGCCAAAAAAATACTGCAGAAGTGTAATCTTTGACCTGGTTTCCCTGAAAATGTGCGAGAGAAATTTAGACATTTCCATGAGCACAGCAGGATTTTTAAAGCTCACATTTCTGCTCCGTAGTGCTCTCAGAGGGGCAAACTGCATAGAAAAACATTAGATGCTCGATTAGATAATAGCATTAGCATTTAAGATAAACTTTTCTTTCTTCACAAAGATAAACCCTCATTATTTAAAACGCTTTTCATCCTCTAGTTCTTCCATAGGAGATACTCGTGCAAGCTACCTGCCAATAGCAATTAAAGCTTAGTTTGCAAGGAAAGTGGGTTTAATTGCCAAAGCACTATTTATAGGAAGTCCCCCATGAGGATTACTGAGCTGCAAGAATGCAGATTAAGCAAAATGAGGGCAGCAGGGAATGTGATGCAGTTTGGCTAAACAGCTCTGTCAGGCTCAATAGGTGTGGGAGCCGCAGGAGCGCTGGTGACAGCCCGATGCCACTTCCCCCACGCAGAGCTGGGTGTTGCAGACACTCTGCAGTGTGACAGCATGTCCTCAGACATTTCATAGCAAAGCATCTTCTCTCTCCAGGTATTTATCCCCTCCCTTCACCATCCAATAACCATCACAGATGACAATATCAGCATTGGGGTGTTGCTGGCTTTATAATTTGGGGGATTATGGTTGTGCCCGTTCCCAAAGGATGTACAGGGGAGCCACAATTCTGCCCCTAAAGGGGCTGGAATACTTCAGGCAAGGGAATTAGTCCTGCATTTCACTCCATGCCTTACAGCAGCAAATGAGTGAGTTGATCTCCCGCCTTAGCATTGTCCAGAAAACAAAATATATTAGGACAGGTAGTGAGAGACAACCACAGCAAACCCAAGGGTAACTGGGGTACTGTAACAGTAGTTGGGACAGGATTTCCTGTCACCTCCTGCCTTCCTCATGATCTACACCTGCCTATTGAAGGGACAAAACTGGCTTGTGTAAAAGGGTGATCATTGAATAACTTGGATCTGAAAGAACTCTTAAAGGTCATCTAGTGCAATCCCCTGCAACGAGCTGGGACTCCTTCAAACAGATCAGGTTGCTCAGAGCCCTGTCCAGCATGACTTTGAATGTTTCCAGGGATGGGGCATTCACCAGCTCTCTGGGCAACCTGTGCCAATGTTTCACCACCCTCATCATTACATTTTCTTCCTTACGTAGCCTAAATCTGCCCTCTTTTAGTTTAAAACCATTATCTCTTTACTTATTACAATGAACACGCTTAATACCCTCTCTACCTCTGTCTCTGAGACTCTTGAGCTGCCCCTTGGTACTTGCACAATTCACCTGCCCCATTTACCTTCTCAAACAACATATTCCCCTCAGTCAAGTGACAAACTGCTGTAAAAATGGGAAATTTTAGGCTCTCCTGTTAATTCTTGATAATCTTTTTATCATCATCATGATCAAGCTCAGCAAGAACATAAATGTTGGGATATTTGGGCAAAGAAGGGACTGAAAATATAAATATCACAGCCTAACACTGATTAAGATCAAATGCTTCACTAAGCTTTAATATGATTTCTAATTGTTTAAATACATTTTTTAAACAATCTTAGTTAAAAATTCACGACAGTTAATTATAAAATGTTAAAATATTTTATTTTTCCAAGATATTTTCAGCTTTGGTTAATGAATAAATTAGCTCATCTGACAGAAATTCACAGGCAAAATAGATGTTGTCAAATCTACAGTTTCACCGAAGGGGTTCCAGCTGAAAAATTACATCCTTCTCTGATTAAATCCCTCATTAAGATTCAGGCCTGTTCTGTCAGTAAATCAGTAATCTGGTAAAAAAGGATAATATCATCATACTCCTTGTTGGCTTGTCCGTGTCCATCTTATCCTACCTTTTTTATACTCTAAATTCCGTGCAACAGGGACTGTGTTCATAACACAATCCACAACTTGCCCAATTCCCAGAGCTCTGTCATTGCCTATTAACTCTTATGCTCCCTGACCTGCAAATGCCATAATTTCTACACTGATGATAATAGCAGAAAAACATGAGATTTAATCTCTTTGCAGGCTTCAGCATTGCTCAAGCATATGCCCAGATCTAGGCTAAATTTTCAAGATTTCTCTCTGACTGAGAAAGTTTGACAGCTCTGTTTGCACTCATTTTTAAAGAAAATTTAGTTATCTCTCATAACAGCTTGACTGGAGTAAGAGCTTTAGGAGAAGGAAAACACATAGGGAAGGAATTCGACTGAAACACGGGTTGTCTGCAGTAGGACCAGCTGTCTCAGCTTTTGTTATAGACCATGGAGATGATGGTCTCTTGAAAGTCAGCAAGACCAACACCAGAACCTTGTGAGGCCATAATACTTAATGATTAGTTCCATAATTTCCACACGGCCTTTTTTTACTTGGACACAGAATGCCTTGTGAGGTTGCATGACATCATATGATTAATTTATCAGTATCTACAAGAAACAGCTCCTCTTGCAAAATAGACCCTAGCACGTTATGTGGAGTGGGGCAATAAACACCCTGGATTTACCCCAATCTGAAGCCACCCATTTAAAAGTTGAGAGAATTGGGATTGTTCAACTTGGAGAAGAAAAGGCTCTGGGGTGACCTGGGCCTTTCATTTCACCAAGGGAGCCCACAAGAAAGATGGAAAGAGACTTTCTGCAAGGGTGTGTAGTGGTAGGACAAGAGGGAATGGTTTTAAAGTGAAAGAAGGCAGGTTTGAATTAGATATTAGGAAAAAATTCTTTACTGTGAGGGTGGTGAGGCTCTGACACAGGTTGATCAGTGAAGCTGTGGATGCCCCATCCGTGGAAGTGTTCAAGGCCAGGTTGGATAGGACTTGGAGCAACCTGGGATAGTGGAAGATGTCCCTGCCCATGGCAGGAGATGGAATGAAATGGCCTTTAAGGTGCCTTCCAAACCAAACCATTCTGTTATTATTCTATGATTCAATGATCTCTTCTAATAAGGCAGAAGCAAAACCCTAAAGAGTTCAAGTTACTGGAAAATTCCAGTGCTACGTCTGGACAGATATTTAATGACCTAGATACTGAGAAGCAAAACAATGGCTCTCAGAAGCCAAAATCTTAGAAGAGTGAGCTATTCTTCTTCTGTTTTTCTCTGGGGCAATCTGGGGAATGAAGTGTGTATGTGCTCATGAAGTGAAGCAAGAACCAAGTGTCTGTTAGTTAGAGGAGAATATTGGATCTTGCATCACTCAGCATTTCAAAAGCCAAAAGCGTGTCGCTTACTGTTTTTCACAAACATTCATTCTCCTTTCTTTTTACTCTATCTCTTCCCTCCTTTTAGACCTACTCTGTCACTGGGATGAGTGATTCCAGGGACTCCCTGACTTTGAATCTGGGTTCAGAAACAGATGAGCCCACACTGAATCCAGGAGTCTCCTAACTTTGAAGCTTGAAGATATCCAGATCTTATCAAGGCTTGGCTCCTCCTCATGCAGAATAATAATGCATTTTCCCATCCTTCTGACTGGATCTTTGTTCTTAGCTGGCAGACAGACAACACGGCGATGAACAGCTGAAACACATTCCCCAAACAGAAGGCTAACAAAAAAACAGGGTCTGCCTCTACGGCTGACTCACAAAGAGCAGGCACAAACAGTAACATGAAAGTTTTGAGAGGGAGCATCCTACTTAGAACCCTATGAACTGTGCTCTCTGTTGGGTATGTTCCTGCAAAAATTGTCACTTCTAAGTAATCTTAGGCAGAAGGACAACTATCTTTTAAACAAACTTCAGAAATTATTATTTTTAAGGCTGGTAAGTCTATGCTAACCAGTCATTGGTGCCATGTTCAGAAGCTCAGACAGAGTTAAATTATGCTTCAGATTAATGTATTGAGCAGTTCAGGGGTTAGACAAACAGCTGTTTCTCAAGCAGGCACACTACAAAGCTTAACTGTTCATTGGAAGGGCAGATACAGCCTAGCTAAAGTCCCAGTGGGCCAACTTTTATTTGTTTCTGATTGGGAGATATCCAAAGCTGACTCCATGCTACTGATGACCTCCCTTAGCAGGGGCAGAAAGTTGAACCTCTGGAGCCAGTGTGATTTTACCAGTCTCTGGGAAAAAAACCACAACAAATCTTCAGCGACTCTGAGATAATCTGCAAAATGTTGCACTTTCACTAACGAGCTTTAAAAATTCTGGGAAAAAAAAAAAGATATGCAAATAGAGACAGACTACAGGGGAAAACCATATAAAATCCCTGAAACAAATATTACTTGTGACATTTTCCAAAGGTGTTAGTTAATCAAGTATGTTAGTTAATTAAGTATAATCTAAACACCAAATTACTCAATGGGAAAAGCCCAACAGAGATTGTTTAGTTACCTGATATCAGTTTAAGTATTTCAGCAAAGCACTGAGTTCTTTATTCAGAGCAGCAACTACCCAGTTTGGAGCAATGATTAAATGCTTACTCTGTGTAAAAGAACTGGCTATAAGGAAAAAAAAATCCCAACATAGAATTGAACATTCTTTTAAGAAAAACAAACAAACAAAAAAGCAGAATTAATGGATTCAGTATCAAAAGTCCTATTAGATTCAATGGCAGAAGTCCTTTTAGTTTCAATAAGTGATTTGACCCCATTCTGACAAAGATCTGCTTGCCAAAACTCAAGACACCTGGAGGTGGCATGTGGGGACATGGTTTAGTGTTGGACCTGGCAGTGCTGGGTTAACGATTGGACTCTACAATCTTAGAGGTTTTTCCAGCATAAATGATTCCATGTCTTAATAAGAATTATGGAGTTTTCTGAAGCTTCATGGGGGCACACTCAGAAGAGTTCACTAATGTGTTTTCTGTGACCTGTAGTGGATTTTCTGACAGTTCCAAACTTCCTGTGGACCCACAGTGTCTGCCTTTCAGAACCCGTTCCAGCAGGTAGAGCATTTGCAAGTCTCACTGGCGACCAGTGATGGGACCAGAGGTAATGGCCTGAAGTTGTGTCAGGGAGGTTTTAGGCTGGATATTGGGAAAAGGTTCTTCACCCAGAGGGTGGTTGGGCAGTGGAACAGGTTCCCCAGGGAAATGGTCACAGCATTGACAGGGGTCAAGAAGCATTTGGACAGCACTGTCAGGTAGCCTGGTAGAATTTTTGGAGCTGTCCTGTGCAGGGCCAGGAGTTGGACTTCGATGTTCCTGGTCCCTTCCAACTCCAGATATTCTGTGATTTTATGATCAGTTATAGTCAAATTAACTGTGCAAGCTCAAACCCACCAAAACTGACAAATCTTAAAGAATAAAACATGTTTTATGGACATCAGGAGTGTACAAGTTCTGAATGAAGACTGTCTTCCATCAGAGTAATGGACCATCAAGGAGCACCATGGTGATGTTGGATGTGTGTCTGCAGCCTCCTTTCCATCAGGAGGTCACCAAGAGGTCTAATGGGGGGTTTGATATTACCATATGACTCTGCTGGGGTGGCTTGGAAATCTGTCTTGTAGCTTAAAAGCAAGTAACACAGAGACAATTCATACTGAGAAATCCAGGGGGAATAACTGGTTATTAGTTCACTTCTTGTGGGCAGTATGGAAGAAGTGAGTCATTACAAAGGATAAACTCAAATTGCAACCGGCTTTACTTTTATATTGATAACATCTATTGCTAAATTAGAACAATAACAGTGACGTTATCTTGAGAAAAGGGCTTCAAAGTACCACTTCCCATCTTATTTGTGCTCTCTACCTAGGGGAACACTAGTCGCCTTGCTAAAGAACAGAAGAGATGTGGGTTTGATTCCTGGTCTTGCTGAGGGTTTCCTGTCTTGCCTTGGGCAAGTCCCTAAATCTGCCTGAGTCTCATTTCCACCTCTGTGAAATGGGGATCATAGCACTGTGTGCCTTTCATCCACCTCAGTTTAGAAGGTAAAACCTTTGTTTTACAGACGGTCTTAACAGGTGAACTTCGGCATGGGTACATGCACAGAAAGAGAGGAGAGGGCTTAAAACAAGACTTGGATTTTCAGGGGGTCACATAAGTACTGAAAACACTGATAAATGATGGATTTTATCTAGAATGCACAATACAAGCAGAGTGGGATTCTTCTAAACAAATAATAATGTTTCCACCTGAGTTGGTAGTCCAGAATCACGGCCAATGGGGAGGACAAGACCCTTCTTCCCCAAAAGTATCCTGGGCGGCATGACAAGAATCCTGACCAGTAGGTAAAGGGATGTGATTCTGTCCCTATTCTCTGCCCTTGTGAGACCCCTCCGGAAGTGCTGTGCCCAAATATGGGGTCCTCAGTGCAATAAAGATTAGGACTTGTTAAAGCAAGTCCAAACGAGGGCCACACGAATGGTCAGAGGGCTGGAACACCTATTCTGTAAAGGTAGGTTGAGAGAGTTGGGGTTGCTCATCCTGGAGAAGAGAAGGCCCTGGGAAGACCTTGTTGTGTCCTTTCAATACCTAAAAAGGTTTGTAAAAAGACAGTGAGACTTTTTACCAAGACAGGACAAGGGGCAGCAGTTTTAAAATGAAAGAGAGTAGGTTTAGGCTAGATATTAGAAAAAAAAAATCTTTACTGGAAGAGTGGTGAGGTTCCGGCACAGGTTGCCCAGAGAAGCTGTGGCTGCCCCATCCTGGAAGTGTTCAAGGCCGGGTTGGATGGGGCTTGGAGCAACCTGGTCTAGTGAAAGATGTCCCTGCTTATGGTAGGGGAGTGGATTAGATTATATTTAAATGTTCTTTCAAGCCCAAAACATTCTGTGATTCTGATTCTGTGAATCTAAAAGTAGGTATTGTGAACAGTTCAGTATAAAGTCATCTATTTCTTTCCACTACTATAAGGGAAACTTTTCCATCACAAGTTAGGTGAAATATCCCCCCCTGTCAGCACTGTTGTTCTTTCTTTGCATATGGCAACATCACTGGAGACCATTACAGAGCACGTTCCAGGCCCAGGGGGTA
Organism: Ifrita kowaldi; assembly: GCA_013398055.1. NCBI lineage: Eukaryota > Metazoa > Chordata > Aves > Passeriformes > Cinclosomatidae > Ifrita > Ifrita kowaldi. Next base: position 364,170 of record VZRS01005667.1, on the reverse strand, counting down.
ATGGTTGTTTGGTGCAAGTCAGCAAAGAGAATTGTAACACAAGAAGGTTGAAAGCTCTGGCTAAAAACAATATTTTCATTTGGCAAAGCTTTGTTTCCATTAGTAACATGAAATGGGCAGGGAGAACCCCTTACCTCCAGCACTGTGCCTCTGACAAAGCCAGTACTGCCACACTGCTCAGAGGAGAGTGGGAAAACCTGGAAGCAGGTAGATTCCTGCAACATACACCCTGCTGTATCCCTAAAAGCTGGAGAGGAGGCTACATCCTGAAATACAAAGTTTTTAGGCCGTTATTATGATGACACATTGTTAGTTTTACTGTAAACCAAGATATTTCCTTGAACCATTGGATCTGATTGCATATGAAGATCTTGGCCCAGTGTTCCTTAAAAGCCAAGGACTCTGTTGGAGTTGACCGTATGTGCTTATCAACATTAGTTAAAATCACAGTAAGCTCCCCAGGTGGGTGTTAAAGCTGCTCTGAATGAACCCCACTACTGCCACTTATGGCAGCTGTCCCAGGGACAGAGCTCCTTTAGCTTGTGTCCTTTCTTGAGGGAGTGGATGGTTCCTCTTCCCCTTCCTGCTCTGGCTGAAGCCCAAAGGCTCCTCTCTCAAGGAGGTAACACTTGCCCATCCATTTGTGAGCAGGTTGTTGGAGCCAATGTTTCACTGTTTGGATAAAAATAAGGTTCACACACCGATGTTCCTCCCCTGGACCCAGCTGGCCTGCAGAAGTGTGAAATTCAGCACAGGGGCAGTTTCTACCCCTTTCTACATATGCCATGTTTGCTAGGGAAATGCTCCTACACCCACTAATTCACCAGAGTGCTTTTTACTGACCTCAAATCTTGCACATCGAGACCTAAGTGGATTATCTTATGCCAGGAAGTGATGCTACTTCAGCCTGGACACTTAAGCAGTTCAATTTAATTTTATATTTTTTTGCCTCCTATAATGGAACATTTCTCTTAGAGCTGCATGAGCTGCTGAAAGCTGTCACCTCCTGCTGGAGTTTCTGAAGGTTAAAATGTCAGCACTCACATGAATTTGTACACTCTTGAAGGAAAAAAAAATAAAAGGGAGAAAAAAGGAGGAATTTTGTGATTTTTCTCACGTCATTGCTTCAGTTTTGTTGAATTTACTTTTTTGCAGTCTCCAGGTTCCTAACATTCACCACAGCTAAACAAAAATAGAAAATAATATAAAAACCATGGAGTACTGGCTCAGCATCTGGCTAATGTAATGTAGCTTTATTGTTTTTCACTAAAATTAGACTAAATCCTTTTGCAGTAGGAAAAAAGATTCTCTCTTGCCGATTCTTGAGTTTCCAATCAAACCACAAACTACATACACCTGAAATGACAAGACTCAGAACCATCATATTCACTCTGAGTTATAAAACATTATTGTAATTAAGAGTCGGCAGGCTGATTATGAACAGAAGTGTCCCCTCAGGGCAAACCAGTGGATCATGCAGCTGAAGAACCCTTTCCCAATGATGTCAAGTCAGGATACACTTTAGTATGAGCACAAGATCCCAACAACTTTGTGCAGTCCATTATTCCAAATCACATCTTTCAAAGTGCTTGAAGAGTGAATAGCCCTGAGACTAGGCCTTAAATAATTTAGTCAACATCCAGCAGAGACTCCCAAGAATATTGTCCAAGGTTAGATGCAGGTTCTGTACCAGGCAGGTGCATTTTCCCACATGTTTTCCTTCAAGCTAATGTTTTATCGGAGAAGGGACTTTTTGTTCTCTTGAAGTCATAATTTAATCATGTTACCAGAATTTAATCATGTTATGACCTCCTGTGTTACCCACTCATGTACTTTGCTTTCAGCTGCAGTGACTGCAAAGTCATGGATTTGCTCGATACTTTCTCTAGAAAGAGAACACGGAGCCTATAATGATGGTAGAGTCTGAAATCGTCCTTCCCTAGGCCTCATTTCCTTAGATTGGCCTCTGCAATCACAATGGACACCCAGCCCTGATGATTGTGGCTTGCAGAACCCTGCAGGTCTTAGCGAGAATCTGACCTGCCCTTTCTTGCTCTGTGACCATGAGTTCCCTCCTGGATTAGAGAAGGGTGGATGGGGATGGAATCTGGCACATCTTTTCCTCACTCTGAAATTATGCAATGAAGCAATGTCTGACCCATTAAAGGTGGCACAAATTATTTTCCCATGAGCCCAAACGGAGGGCCAAGAAAGGAATTTTATAAAAAGCATCTGTAAAATGTAATGTATTTTTANCTGCCCTCCTCTTTTATCTTTTCAGATGTGGAAGACCCATTTGTGGTTGCAACCTGTCCAGTGTTTGGTTTGAGATTGAAAAAACTCATTTCATAAACAATACACAGATAGTAAAAAAAAATTCCTGTTTCTACAGGTTCATGGAAAACAAGGAATCATTCATCCCCAACTCAATGACTTTGAAGCAAATAAACAAGCAAATAAAATGAATGCATTTCTGGTTTGTTGTTTGGGGGGAAAAGTTCATTACTGGGATCACACTGGGGGGAAAAATACAACTTGCTTATGAAAATGATGAATTCAAGCCTGGGGCGAATGCATGACAATTCTTCATTTACCTGAGAAAGAGAAATAGATCTGAGAGATATTGCAACCAAGGAAAATCCCAGTTCCTATGTATTTCCATAACTTCTTTGCCATAAAGCAAACATATTTTAATTAAAATATTGGACTGAACTTGACTGTTTTTATAGGCAGCCTCCTGTCATTGATCAAAATCACTTTCTCTTCTTTGAATGTTTTGTCTTATAAAAAATTAACCAGTGCAGGCTTTTCCCCTCCATCTTGCCTGAAGCAAAACAGTAAGTTTACCTGCCAAAGGCAACCATTTTTGAATTTGCTTTCTTATGAAAAGGAGCCACCAGTGTTCAAAGCAATCAGCATGAGTGCTTTTTCCCTTGAAATGTTTTTCTAAGCAGCACACACCCACCTGACATCTGGAAAACTCCACCTGTTCAGCTCACTAGCTCATCACTGTGAGAAGTATTGATAATAAATAAGTAGATTGAAGTAAAGATGTGAATGTGCATGAGGTTGCATGCGTGAGCAAAAGGGAATTGAGGGAAAACACTGTAAATAACAAGGGCCAAAACCTTATCAACCCATTAGAATATATATATTTTTTAACATTATTTGTCAGCAAAACAAAGAGTTGTGAACAAGAATGCCAGAAGTATTCCCATCAATTTATTTACTGATGCAGTCAAAGAGATGCCTTACTAATTCATCAGGAAATATCTTCCTCAAGCCTGTGACCAGTTTGGGGTGTTCAGATCCAAGTGTTGCCTGGTTTCCGTTTCTCTTACTTTTTCTCATTTCTGATGTCTTAATATCATATTGAAGAACTTAACTTGTGCTGAATAGTCAAACACACTGCAATGCTAACAGGAACACAGGGACCTGATCCTTTCCCTGACTTTTAGTTAAAGGCACAGTAGATCAGTTCTGAACAACAAAATGGACTTTACTGAAATAATCTGGGGCTTTTTTTATTTTCCTGCTGTATGGCTAGGTTCTCTGCAAAGAGATCTAGTAACTCACCTAATGCCTTTGGGGAGCATGAAAGCACCCGGATCTGATGAAATGCTCAAAATTAAAAGTAGCACAGTAATTCATCTAATCAACAGGTATAGCAGCAGCAAAATACCTTTTTAGGATTGACAGCATACCAGGATCAGAGCAAATGTAGGAAATAAGTACCATAAGAAATCTGGGAAGCAAACAGTCAGCATAGACTGTCTGATTAACTCACAACACAGCGGTGATTTGAGCTGACAAAATGTTATTGGAGGGATCACTCACTTCAACACTGTTTGCTTTGGGAAGTCAGGGAGAGATTTATTATGGCTGAAAGCCTTTACAGCTGTCAGATATAAGTGCTAGTTAAAAGGAGAGAATATAGAGGCTTGAATTAACAGTGGGAGTTTGGGTCTGAATACATGTGAGAGCTTGAGGTTTTAACCGAGTGAGGGTATCATCAAAATCCTGCTTGGAAATGCATTACTTTCAGATCACCTTACATACTGGCAAGGTGTGTTTACTTTTCAGGTATTGTGCCTTTATTGGAATACGTATTAGTGATAAAGAAGTAATGTTACCATCAGGCTAAAAGCTCCTAATGAGATCCCCAAGCTCTGTCTTTTTTACAGCATAGCTTCTTCACCACTGACTTTAAAGAGGCTGAAAGATGTGGATAAACATATGTCACTAAAACACAGTCCCTGAATGTTACCTGGACGATCATTAAAATGTAGCTACTTCTGCTTAACACTGATTAATTTTTTGGGCCAGGCCAGAGGAGCAAATATTTTTGGGTAAATGAAGCATGTTCAAGAGCTTGCCTTCATATAAATTCAGCTGCAAAATGTATAGATTTGTATTTGCTTTGGAAAAAGCATAAATCCACACATAAGCAAACACTGAAACTTGAAGCTGTATTTTAAAGGGAGGTGGATGAAGGAAAGGGGTGAGTCTCAGTTTATATTTTAATGGTCCTTAGACTCTAAATATATCTAAAGACCTGGTAATCAATCCTTCTCAGAATATATTCAAGTTTCTCATGAATTTGATCTCTTTCTTTAGTCATTCTCCCTTACTCGGGTAAGTTAATCCAGACTACCTGAATGTAATGACTAGCTCTCTCTTCCGACAAAAATGTTTCATTAGAATGAGAGGGTGGGGTACAAATGTACTCTAGAAGATGACCCAGAGAGACTAATTTAGGGTTATTCAGGAATTATTTAGGTTGAAAAGAGCTGCTGGAGGTTTGAAGTGATCCCTCTCCCAAAGAAGGGTCAAAGTAGATGGCATTAATTTACTGCATCCCAAAACAAAGTGAATATCTTAAAAACTTAAATAAGTGAGTGTGCGGCCATTGGCTTGACTTGTTTCAGCTGCTGTGTGTGCTGCAGAACCAAGTGAGAACTGTCCTTTGTCTCACAGAAACACAGTTCAGCTAAGGTTGGCACGGGCCTCTGGAGATCAACTTGTCCAACACTCCTGCTCAAGCAGGGCCACCCAGAACAGGCTGCCCAGAACCACATCCAGACGGCCTTTAAATAAATCAGTCAAAAAGCAGGAGAGCGGAAGAGCAAAAAGTGATAAGCCCTAGAGTCACCACATCACATGATAGTCATATGATTAGAAAGCAGTCCAAAGTCTATCAAAAATCAAGGTATTTGTAAGCAAACTGCATTAGAATCCTCTTTTTAAAAAAACAACATTCATCATGACAGATTATCCAGCATTAGAAGTTCCCTTTTATAAAGCCTATTTCTTTTCCATCATACTTATTAACACTTCCAAGAAATAAGAGGGCCCTGAAGTCTGCAGCAAAGCGATGCTTTAGAGCTCATGAAACGTCTGTACGTTCTTTATTATTAGAAGTGACACCATTGTGCCATCCAAATGGAGGACTGCCAGAACATGCTGCCAGTCACATTCAGAGCAGCATTGAAAACTCTAACAAAATGCTCTCCTCTCGCAAGTGCTCTCCCAGTTCAGCTCACAAAAATAATTTAGCGAGAACAAGGGTTGTCTGAATTATTAGTGAGCTGTTGAGCAGAAAAAGATAGCTTATAGTTGCAGCTGGCATTGCAAGCTTTTGAGGTCATGCAGCAAGCTGCTCTCCTCACACAAGCTTGCTTAATGTGCTGGGTTTGCTTTATGGCAAAAGTCCGTTTTTAATAATATAGACATTATTACAGACTTTATATGAGAGAAGGTGTGTGGTCTAATGAGTTGAAAGCTTTGGCACAGATTTCCTGTGTGACCAGGCAATGTGTCTATGCCCAAAGATTGCCAGCTCTTGGGCGAGGAGGGAATAGCATCTCATTTTGCATTTATATAGTGCCTATCACAATGGGAGCTCTGTCCCCTGACAGCTAGTAATAAAAAACCCAGTCTGCTTCTCACTCTGGGAGTCTGATCAAAGGAGGTGCCAGCTAGTCAGATATATGTTTTCTGTTAACATGTGATGCATATGATTGTCATATTCGCTTGCATAATGCCTGCTTATGTTTCCCCAGATTTCTCCCTAAAAAACCAATACCATGACCATTATTTGAAGTGTTGCTCATGACCAGTTGAAAGGTGAGGTTATACAGCAAGACCATTGCATGTGTGAGGCTGTGTTATTTTGACTTGCAGCTTGGCTCAAAACACTTTGGCAAGAATTAATTTGAGTTGTGGTAGATGGCAGTAGATTGAGTCCAGTTGGTGGCCTGTAGTTGCAAAAGTATTAGAAACAATTATAAAGCCAGGCTGTGAAGGGTTGGGTGTTTCTCCCACCTATTGAGGACTGAGAGGTTAATAGTGTAAAATCTTGATGCGCTTTGTTATTTCTCATTTTAATAGAGAGGAAGCTGGGAAATCTAGTGGAGAATCAGAGCCCCACTAGACAGGGGATGCCATAAACAAGTGAGAGAAGACAGTCCCCAAATTGGCAGCTTTACCATCTCTATGCCAGACAGGATGCAACAGTGGATATTAAATGGACAAGTGGGGGCTGGCCTGGGAGTGTGGGGAATGAGGCAACAATAAACCCAAGTTAATTTAGTGGGATAGAAGAGGTCTGGACTTGTTTCTTGTCTCACCTGAGTACTCCTAATGTGCCTGGGAACAGCTCGTGAGCTCTATCGCAGAGGAAGAATTTGCAGGCTCAGGGTGGGTAGAGCTGTAGGTTCTCCAGTTCAATGCACAGACACAGGCAGAGATTTTCCAAGTACACTCAAGATTCACAGAGCACAGAATAAGGCATTTTGATGAAGTATCTGCTGTCCAAAGGTGTTGAGCAACTCTCAAATAATCCTAATGCATGACTAGTTTATAGCTGGGCATGACCCAATTTATATTATTTTAGCCCTAGATTTAACCAACGAGAGAGGCTAATTCTCTTATCCTGTGAAATGGATATTTAAGTTGTTCAGTATTTAAGACTTTACAGCAGTGATGAAAACATTGGTCCTCTGGAGGCAGGTAGCTGCATTTGCATGGTAAATTTGTTCCACTTTATTACATATGTAAATATTTATTATTTGTGTCCAGTGCACACTCCTAAAGTCCTTTGAAAAAGATTTATTTAAACTCAGGAAAGGAAAGAGCTTCTTTGGATTGATAAGATGCTTGACAGGGTAAGAACTAGGACAATTTTGGCCTTATATTTCAGTAAAGATGGGAAATAGCAGAATGAAGAGTTTCAGAGCAGTGTACCCAGGGCACCAGTTGACACCAATATTTATCTTGCTGTGGTGACAAGAGTTGTTGGTTTCTATTTCAACCAAAACTTGGGGCAATGGTTTGGGTGCTGTGGTAGAAGTCAGTAATAAGCACTTCTTAGAAGTTTTCAGTCCAAATTACCTGTTTTTCTTCACAGAGGGGAATTTTCTCCATTTAGAAATGTCTACCCTAGAGGGGTTGACACTGGTGATTTTTTAATCTACTATGCCCCTGAAAAAAGAGGGGTCTGAGCCCAAATGTGTTCCAAAAAGAAGTGATTTTGAGAAACATTCCAGTTCAAGTTCATCTCGCCTTTAGCAGCAATCCCAGTGTTGCACAATCCTCCTTCAATTTGTTATTAATTCAGTTCATTTTCATTCAGTTCTTTCTGCAGTTTCTGATAAGATGGCAAAAGAACTATTTTGTTTAATGAAAATAATCACATAGATGCCCACATACACATGTACAATCAATCACATTTTAAGTATATTAAATAGTGGTGCCGTAAATACTGTGGGAAGTAAGTGGGTTTAGAAAGCATGACCTTAGAACAACTGTGAAACAATTTGCTGCTGACAATGTTTCTTTAAAAGGAACAAGCCTGGATTTATTGTAGTTAAATGGTCCATTGGGAAACATTCACTATTTTCAATGTCACATACAGGAAACCCGCCACATTTCTTATTAATAGAAAATGTGTCCTTTCAGATTGTAGATTTTGACTGAAACATTGCTCATGTGTCTTGTGAAAATAAGTCTTTATTTATAGCAATGCAGATTTATTTTAACATTTATATATTAATAGATAGATGCAAGAGTTTGGTGATTGAGGACTGAAATTTCTAAAACTCTGTTTTCTACCATAACTCCAAAGTAGGGAACAACAGAAAGCTGAACTATACTAGAAACTGACCTCAAATTGTAGCAGTGTCTCCAAAGATGACCATGGACAGATGGGATCTTTTCTCCTCCTGTTGAGAGCTGCCCAGGTGAACGCCAGCTGTGGTCTGGGAAAAACTGTACAGTTGTGAGAGCTGGAGAAATTGCACAGCTGCTTGAGCCCACATCACTTCTGAACTGAAGTGGGCTCTTGTGCAGCCAGGTGGGGCTTTGCTTTTACAAACACTTGGCACAGGACTGGAGCAGCTCCACAAAGGTTGGTTCCCGTTTGCATGAAAATTAGAATTATTGAATCATAGAGGTTGGAAGAGATCATCAAGTCCAGCCTTTGACTGAACTCCACCATATCAATTAAAGCATACAGCAAGTGCCATGTCCATCATTTCCTGAACACTTCCAGAACTCCACCACTTCCCTTGTCAGCCTGTTCCAATGCTTGACCACCCTTTAAGTGAAGAAAGGGTGACACTATTTTTCCAAATATCCAACCTGAACATCACCAGCACAACTTCAGGCCTTTGTCCTGTCTATTTCTTTGTCCTGCCCCATTTCCCCTTGTTCTGTTACTGGTTGTCTGTGACAAGAGACCAACCCTCACCTGGCTACAACCTCCTTTCAGGTAGTTGAAGAGAGCAATAAGATCTCCCAGGGCCTCCTTTTCTCCAGGCTAAACAAATATGTAGAAAAAAGGTCTGGTGGTTTACTCAGAGTTTGGAATAACAGTTTTGGGTGTTAAACCACCAAATTCTGCTCTCTCTGGGAGTCCTCACGGCTGCGCCTGTGCCACGGAACCACGGATCCCAGGATGGAGTGAAGGTCTGTGGTCTGGTCAGCTCAGCCGTCACCCTGCTCCATGGCAGAGATCTGGGCTGGGACAGCTAAAACCCTCCCAGGGAGTGTTCAGGCATAATTTGGGTGATAGCACAAGCCAAGCATTGTTCTCAATAGGGTGTTTGGATGCAGCCACCCTGCTGGGGTTTTTTGGGAGGGAGAGTTAGGCATGTGGACATGAGTCAGGCTGCACCACTCAGCCTCAGGGCCATGGCACAAGGCTCACCTGTGTGGTTCTGCACTAGTGAGGTGCTGCAGAAGCATTTCCATCTCTCAGGTCTCCAGATGTAAAATGGGGATCACAGTTTCTTGTTAAGAATGAGAGCTCTGAAAATAAGTGTATTAAAAAATAAGGGACACAACTTTCGTGGGAAAAGTGTATTTTATTTGTGATTTAAAAGCGTAAGATACCGCACTTTCCAAAAGCAGATAAACAATTTTATTCTCTTTATCTTATACTGTTTTGCAAAAATGCTTATCTGAAACCGAAAAGTAAAACCAATACAATTACCATATTTGGGAGTTTAGCGTATTTTCATTTCTTAATTATACTTTTATAACTGCAAACTCATGAAATTGATGTTGGAATTCCTATCTTTCTAATCCTCTGACATACATAAGAAATCTATTCTTCTGCAATTATTCTGAATTCAAGGGAACTGGTCTTTACATTAAAAAATTATTTCTCAATCAATTTTGCAGTCAAAAATTTTACACATTTTCAAGTTGAAAACAAATTGGTGATAAATACATGAGAATTATTAATTTATTTTTTCATTCTTATTTTCAAAGTTCACACCAAAGAAAACGAGCAGAAGAAGGTGAAAGAAAGAAAGGGAAAAGAGAAAGCAAGGAAGGAAGAGAAAAAGAAAAAGAGAGAGAAATGTAAAGTAAAAGTAAGCTGTATCTGTCACACAAATAGGGAGAGAAAGTAAATGTTTAATGTTAAATTCTTGGAGTATCTTATGCCGAGTCTTCAAATGCTGGAGGACACTAGGCCTCCAGTAGGATAGTTTGTGTTTGATTGTATGTGAAAATCAGGGGGAATTAGTAACTTTGTTTATGTGTACTTGCTCCATGTTGCAAAACAAATCTCTTTATTGGGTATAAAAGGTGGAAAAGCAGAGAAGGAGCACAGAAAGCCAAACCTGCATCGTAATGAGCAGTGGAACTGGCAGGAGCGATTACTTTACATTCTCCTTGCCTGAAATTATCTATTTCCATTCTATAGCATCTTTGTTTGTCATTCCCCTGCCTATGTGGTTGCACATAGACTTCCTTTGTTTCTAAATCCCAAACCATTATCATGTTACCTTTAAAGTTTGGCATCCAGCGACACAGGGGTCACCCGTGCCACTTTGTGCAGGGCTTGTGTGACTTCATTAGCTAAATAGAACTGTGGGAACAGATTCTGGGTGATCCTCAAGCCATGGATAAATGTGGTTTGCTCTTTTTTTTTTTTTTTTTCCGAAATATTGTTCCAAAGACACCCAAAATGTTCTTTCAGTGGTGTTTTCAGTGACAGTCTTATAGAGACCCAGATTTGCTGGGAATATAGGACATATCTGCTTTATACAGAAGGCAAATTCTGCCCCACTGTTGGTATCTCTGAAGGTGTTGTGACAAGTTCCCTCAAATGCACAGATTTCATTTTGTCTTGATCACTGTCACCAGAAATCCAGTTTTTTATTAAGAGTTTTAACATTTGGAACCAAACCACTTTTCCCCACCCATCTTGGAATTAGATTTTGTACCTGATACCTCCTTCCCATGGAGCTCTGCATGAGTCTCACACATAGTCACATGTTTTTGAAATCAAATCTCCTCTAATGAATGGAGGCTTGGAAGCAGGAGGAAGAGATGGGAGGACCTGATATTTTTTCTAACCATGGGAACTCATGGAATTTGTTTTGAGACAGAGGCCAGGCTGCACCATCACTAGGACTTTAGGACTTTCACATGGTTTTTTTAGATACTTGGTGTTTTTTGTGCCAAGTCATTATTCTCGTTACAGTTCAGCTTCTATTACACAGAATATTGTGCACAGAAGAGAAGGAATTGCAATTTGTCGATTACTGACATGCTGAACTGTCAGCATTCCTTTCATGGGTGCCTTTATTTGGGGAATATCACAGACTCATAGGATGGTTTGAGATGGACAGGACCTTACAGAGATCACCAAGTTCCAAGTCCCCTGCCACATGCAGGGACACCTTCCACTAGAAGAGAATATACTGGAATTTTACCAGAAACTGCAACATGGCCAGGATTCAATCTGTTGGACTCACCACAAGGAAAAATAGAACCATTTTGTACTTCATTTCACATCAATTCTCTACACCTATTCACAAAACGTTTTTCTATAGCTACTTCCTTCAGTGAGTGAACCTATCCACTATATTAGGAATGGCCATCTGGCTCCTGATGGGTTTTCTGCCCTGTAGATTTCATCCCAAGCCTTTGTCATGTGCTGGAAGTGGCTCTATCCCAGTAAGACACTTGCCCCATGGACAGGCAGTAGTGACACATTGCTATACCTGAAGTTATTACCCAACACGCTTCAACCGCAGGGCAAAATTCTTATTCTCCCACATGTTTCTCTGACTTTATTTTATTTTAATAAATTAAAGCCCATCCTTACTGACATCATTAATGGCCTACATAAAATCAAAAGTGTAGGAGATCAAGTGGAAGAATCAGTGTTTATATTTGGATGTTATTGTTAAAAGCAAAGCCAGATCATTAGATCAGTAAACAGTACTTTAGCTAGAAACTTGGTCAGGTGATAAGCACATAGTTTATTATTAGATAGTACTTTATTATACTTTCAAAGACAAACTAGATTAACAGGGTCAAATGATCATTTTCCACTAGTAATTAAAGTGATGCAATATCTTTGGAGCTAAACCATGATGAATTTTTGAAGGGAACTGGATTAGAATTTCAACATAGGGCTGGATCCAGACTTTTATGGGAAGGCTCATTTTTGTACTGTTCACATGGAGCTTCACAGCCTACTTCAAAAGGCCAACCCCAAACCAATGTCTGTTTAAATGATCTTTATTTGAAAACAATATTTGTCTTGGGTTAAATAAAAGTCCATCTCTTTTAACCTAGCGCAAATAATGATAAATCCACTCAAGTCAATAGTCAGATTACAGTGTTGAGGTCCAGGTCTTCCAGAGGGTTAAAAAAGGCAGAAATAAGAAAGGAAAGTAAACAAGATTTCCAAAGATTCTTGATTAGATGTTCAGTGGGTTCATATCTCTTCCTGGTGCCTACACATGAATAAGGGCCCAGAGGAGGATCTTAGCCTCCCACTCTGATTTTCTGATGCAAGCAGATACTGATGTGAATGTTTGGGGCTGAGCCAACCTATGAGGTCTGGATTTTGGTTCAGATCCAAAACTGATAGAATTTTCTCTTCTGGATTTATGTTATACAATTTTACCTCAACAAAGCAAATGAAGAGATTTACAGGTTGTCTCTGGGATGAACCTAAAACCAAAACAAAAGCTGTATTTCGTCTTCATGCATTTCTGTTTGTTACCTCCTAGCCTATGTCTGTTCAGTAGGAAAACCCAGAGTATCAGAGGATTTGGGATATTCTATCGCTGCAAACACATCTACTGCATCACTTGGGCTATTCACTGACTCCATCTGCCTTTGAAGCATTTGTTGAAAAAAGTATGAAATCCGTACCTTGGTTTCTTGTATGTGGTATGTCAAGCTATGAATTAAAGTCACAAAGTTATGCATAAGTCACTGAAGTGTTAATTTGGTTAAAGCTAGAGGTGAGCAGCTCATCTTTGTGACTGACAGATACAGTATTAGCACCTGTGTCTGCCTTGCTTGGCTTCTCTCTCTTTCCATTGTAAATTGCATCTAAAATCCATACATGGAAAGAGTTACAGTTACTCGTCTCTCCTGGAAAAATGGTGGCAACAGCTTTTGCTTTCAATTTTTACTAAAAAAAAAATAGTTTTATTCTTGTGCTGATCTGTTTCTGGTGACAGGCAGCAAGTGAGTTTAGAAATATTTACCATTTCTCAGGTGTCAGCTATTTCTTATTTAGTTTGATATGTTGAGGTTCACTATTGCAGGAGTTGGGACAATTTCCCACTCTCTCTTTGCTCATCTTTTAAAGGATTCCATTCTGAGCCCAAATTTTGCAGCCACGCCCTCTCAGGTGACTGTCAGTTTAATACACCGTCCTGTACAGTTCATCCATCTTTTATCCATGCATGCAGGCATCTCTTCCAGTGCAAGTCAACTCCTCAATCTCACATCATCTCCATCAAATTCCCTGTAGAGAGTGGGCTGATTGCAGCAGGACTGGGAGCCCCACCCAGAGCCCACCATGGGGTTCATGCTGTTTTTCTGCCACTGATGAGAATTCATCTATCCTCTGCACCTGAAATAATCCTGAATGTATTTCAGATTATTTCATAGCATTTAATCTTCACATAATGCTCACTGAAGGTACACTGGAGGCACAGGAAGATGTACATAATGGAGAATAAGAACACTGATTTTTAGGATGAAGAGAAGAATATTTTTTGGTTGTTGTTTTATTGGTTTTCTTTTTTTAATCAAAAGAGTTGTACATGTACATTTTACTCCATATCATTTTTAGTTGAGTCTGTGCAGCAGCTCAGATTTATCTGTGTATAACCAAGGAGACTGGTCATATATATATATATGTATATATGTATATATTTGTCTGAATTTTACTACTCTAAATAAAAAAATACAACTTTTCCTCATTTCCTCTTAAAAGTACTCATGGAAACATTAGATAGCTATCAGCAGCTTTCTTAAGCACAGAAATGTCATCCTCTTCCATTTGACCTGCTAAGAAATTAATCTCACATCATTGTAAGTTTGAGAGAGTTTTTAAGAAGGTAAATGCCTTTTTTTTTTTCATTTTCCCCCCTTTTAATAGCAATTACTATCAAGAATGTTTGAAAACTTTTAGAATTCCCATCCAAGTTAATCCTTTTAAACCTAGCTATGCTTATTAGCTTTCTTTGAACAGATAAGGCTTAAACAGATGTGTCATTTGAAGAACTGAAGTCAATTTAATAGCAAAGAAGGATACAAAATAGTGGCGACAGAAGGTGAAATGTGGCATTTGATGAAATAGTGGTGATACATTTTTAAATCTCTTCTAAAACTATATTGTTGAAATGACAGAAATTACTAGTGAGCTGTTATGGTTTTAGGAATTATAGGCATCAACCTATTTAGTGGTGCTAAGAAGCAGCTTGAATCCCTGGCTGTCTCTCTCAAGTCATTTCTGATGGCATGGCAGCTTCTGCAGTTCGCTCTGTCTGCCAACAAGAAGTGCCTTGAATTTATCAGCCGGTGGGTTGAAATGTGAAGATAGGAAACCTCTTTATCCATCTTTAGGAGTAGAAGGAAATTCTTAAGTCTTCTGAATTAAAATGGCAATTTTAATTGAGTCCTTGCCTGTATCTCATTGTGCATCCCCCCCGGACGGTGGCATCTGAGACACACCACATCACCTCATTTGGATTGTCCTATTGTGCCAGGGGATGTGTCTGCTGGGGCTGGGCAGGGTGGTTTAACGGGGATGTGTATAGCAAGTGTCTACAGAGTTGAAAGACATTTCATTAGACATATCTGCAGCATACACAGACGGGAGAACTTTACAGTAAGGGCATATCGTGCTGCACCGTCAAGGAAGAGTCAAAGGAAATTTTTCCACTTTGCCATACAAAGCTTATCTTGGAAGGTTATTTACAGTTAATATTCCAAACAGGAGCTTCTGAGTTTCAGAGCCTTCTCTAACGCTCTGGGAATTTAAAGCAGAGGCAGTTTTGGAAACAGGAGGTGCAGAAAGATATGGAGGGGGGAGCTACTGGCTGAACAGCTTTTATTTTCTGCCTCCATTTAAGCAGACATTTGAGGCCTGACTCCTTAAGACAGCAGCCCGCTCACCCTGGAAGAGACCTCAGTGGGTGCAAGGATGGGTCTCTATTTTGGAGTCCCTCAGCAGTGCTCCAGTAGGATACAGAAGCCTTAGTGTAAACATGAATTAAGCCTTACTCTAAACATGTTCTTTGGTAGCAATCCCTTCAATTGTAAACCACCATGAATTGCCTTAATGTCTCTTTGCCTTCCGCAGTTGCTGTAATCAAAAAAACAAGTTCTGTGTGTATTTTCCCAATATTGCTATATCTGAGGAAAATTAATCCAAACCTAAATTTCAAGGAGTCCCTCTTTGCAAATCATCCCAGAAGTAACCAAGGGGTTGGGGAAGGGTTAACCCGTGTCCAGGCTGGACACTGTCCTGTGAGGATCAGTCCAATAGATGAGGTAATAGGGTTTTGCTGAGGCAGAGGAAAGGGATGGCTTAATGAGAGATGAACCAGAGCTGGAGCCAAATTTAAATTAATTAACTTCAGCTAGACTGAAATTCTATTGTGAAAAGTCAATGACTGGGGCTAGTGAGCAAACTTGGAAACACAAGGCTGGGAAGGGAGTAAAATTATGAGCGTGGATCTCACAGAGACACTGGTAACAAAGCCTTCAATGGTTTGCAGCCACTGGTGCACTTTGACTTGCCAGAGGTGTCTCTGTGCCTATCTCTGAGTGACCAGTGTTGCTAAGCCCTGAGTGGTAACTACACACTTGCCTTCACAAATTCAGCCTCAGAACTGGACAGATCAGAAGCCTCAGATCCTTGTTTTATAGAAATCCCCACCTCCTGGAATAAATTTATTATAAGGCCACTGCAGCTGCTTTATAGCATTTTTACTCTTTCTTTTTCTGTATTTCAGGGAAGAGGGGGTAGGGGAGTAAAACCTAAATATATACAAAATGCTTCAGACATAAGCACAATCCATTTATTTTACAATTTAATTTTTTTTAAGCCAACCTCCTGATTTTGAGTGTATGAAATTCACAACACTGTCGTGTGACAAAAGCTAACTTGAATAAGCAAGCTCTCCATGACTGAATCTTTTAATATTAATGCTTTTGTTCATTTTCAGTGAAGAAAATCCTGGGCCAGATCCTCAGCTATTGCCAGTGGAGGAGGCACCACCAAAATGAATCTTCATAGAAGTCAGTTATACTGTTCCACAGTCTTGCTCTGTAACACAGGATTTTTAATTTTACTTCTTTTAAAACAATTAAATGTGCAGGTAAAATTCGTGTCTCAAATTTAATTCATCAAAAAATCACATCTTGTTGCATGTTTTGGGTCTCATGGGCAACCAATGGAGAGATCATCATTCCTTCAAAGACCTCAGTGGTCCTTGGAGATGTCACCTTCTCAAGAAGTTTTGCAGAGGCAGCCTGAAGGATGGACTTTGAAAGATTTGGACTGAATGGAAAAAGTGGAAAAATTCCTAAGAGAAATGTAGACAAGAAACCTACAAATTTGAGATGGCCTCCGGTCTTTGATTCAGATTCAACAAAGCAATCTAAATTCCATACATGAGATCAAGTGTTGAGTATGTGCATTTGTGCTCTGCTGATCAGTCCTGAGACAAAGGTATGGATGCCAACTGTTTAGCTGAGCCAGGCTTCATCATTTTTGTTGCTATTTTACCATGAATATCAGTTTTGAGGTCTGTTAACTGTATAAGCAGAAGAAGTCACTTGGGCAGCAAGGACTGACAGCAGCAAAGGTGCTGTGGTACAGACTCAGTGATATAGAATAGAAAACACCGCCCATTGTGCTCCTGCTCTATCCTTTAACAGACTAAACACACCACATGTGTCTCTTTAGCCACTTAGAAAAAGATGTTAGGAAATGGCTGTAGTCACAAATGGAGTTTTAAATGGTTTTAACATAATATGGCAATCTGTTCACAAATCCTGATGTGTTTACAAAACATATCCTTGCTGCCTAATACGTTTATTTTAACACTTTATTCAGGCTTAAATACCATTTTCACATGCTGGATTTGTTTGGATTTTGCATAAGGTTGTGCCACTTATTCAGGAATGTTGGACAATAATGCAGCATTGGGAAAGAGTTCAACTTTTGTTTGGGTTGAATCACATTCAACTTCTGTTATTCACCATTTAGGGCCTGAGTCATCAAATAACAGTTAGAACTGTTTAGTTTCTGTTCTCAGCCAGAACAGGTGACCTTCTCATTGGCATGACCACAGGCAACAGAAGTTGTCTGTCTCACCTGGACAGAGCAGGACAGAGGTTAAGTGATTTCCAACACAATCAAGTATTTCTCCACAGCGGAGTTTCACTCAGTTAGGACCAAATATCCACAACTTTCCAGATCAACATGCAGGTTTGAAACACAGCTGGATTCCTCCCCAATTCTGTACCTCTTTTTGGTAGGTACACAGTTCCATTTTTATCCCTGTTTTCAGTAGGTGAGGGAATTCTGTTCCTCCTAGGTGAACAGGTACTTGGCACTGGTTGTGTCCATCCTTTCCCAGGATGTTTTCGGCATGTCTCATACCTGTGCTTCACACTGTGTACCTTGCAAATGCTCCAGACACTGTGAATGTCCAGTTCTGGGCCTCTCACTTCAAGACAGACGTTGAGGTGCTGGAGCATGTCCAGAGAAGGGCAGCAAAGCTGGGGAAGAGTCTGGAGAGTAAGTCCTGTGAGGAGAGGCTGAGGGAGCTGGGGTTGTTTGGCCTGGAGAAAAGGAGGCTCAGGGAAGACCTTACTGCACTCTAAAATTCCCTGAAAGAAGATTGCAGCAGGGTGGGGTTCAGTCTCCTCTTCCAAGGAACAAGTTACATGATGAGAGGAAATGTGCTGAGGCTGCACCAGGACAGGTTCAGGTTGGATACCAGGAAGAATTTCTGCACTGCAAGGGCAGTGAAATATCGGAGCAGGCTGCCCAGGGAGGTGATGGAGTCACCATCCCAGGAGGTGTCTGAGAAACAACTGGACATGGCACTTGGTGTTATGGTTTAGCTGACAAGGTGGTGTTCAGTCAAAGATTGGACTCAATGATCTCGGTGGTCTTTTCCAACCTTCTTTATTCTACGATTCTCTACCATAAAATACCAGATGACATATCTTCAGCCACAAACATGGTCATTCTTTCATGATGTACAAGATATAGTAACAAATCAGTGCCAGAATTTCTTCCTTCTCGAGGTGATCAAGGGCCAGCATATCAAGAGGATACCAAAACTGTGGAATGAAGATCATGTGAACATTTTATTTCTTTGATATAATGAACTCCTAGTGAAAGGTTAAGCTACCTTGCGCTGGAGAATGACCACTAATCACATGTCTGGCTCTCACGGGCTTTTTTGAAAGATATTTTTACTATCCTTTTGTCATATAATGAATTTCTTGTCTGTCCACTCTACTAAGCAGAATGGAATTTATTTACTTTCACAAGAAAGTCTGCCAATGGATCAGCTTTTCAAAGGAGAAATTGTAAGTGGCTTTAGTTAGAAGAATAGACTTTCCAGTTCGTGCCACTTTCTAGGCCATGAGTAATTTGTGTTACAGTTGATATGGTCTATATAAAATAAAAAGATTATATATCTGTTGTTGTGGATCATTTAAATAATGTATTTTTACTGCTGGTGAGGAGTTCACTTTGATGGTATTCACTGTTGGGGATTTAACCTTCCTTTTGTCATGTTTTCCTACCAGCTATTATCATAAACTCCAAACTTACAGCCTATATGAAGAACTCAATAATTATAGAACATGACTTTGGGTTCGGTTTTGGGAGTTTTTTGGCATTTAAGCTAAGGGAGTTTCAAAGGAATTTCATGGTAGTTTTAGTTTCCTCCAAATTTCACCTAACCCAAGTCAGCCTGCCCATCATTGATGTTAACATGGATTCAGTCAAACAAGGCAGCAGCAGACCACACCACATACGCCACAGTGTATTATTCTTTCTAATCAAAAGGTTTGCTTTGGTTTTCAAAGTGTGGGAAACCTGACACAAGATGCCTGTCGCAGATAGGGAAGGATCCTCCGCTCTTCAGCACAGGGTAATAATAACAACAACAATAACTTTGATTTTGTTTCAAGACTTCTCACTTGGGATCCTGCAGAGGTTCTAATATCCCGCCATGCCAGCATATTATTTTTGGATTGAATGACTGGATGAGCTTGATTTACATCTTATCTCACTCCATAGCCCGTAATATGTTTTTAAATCATGTCTAAACAATTTACCACAAAAGCAAAATTGGAGGCAGGCGGTGGGAAGTATCTTGGATAAGTCGAGCATCAAAGAGAGAAACCTCAGAGGACGAAGAGGGGTTTATTTGCAGCTGGCTGAGTCATGTCTCATGTGGGGTATGGTCCCTTGCTAATAACAAGCAAACTGCTAAAATACTATTCCACACTTTATTAACTTGTTTGGTGAGTTAGGATGTCCTGTGCAGACATGTTTGCTGGTAACTTCTTTTCTCTAAGAACTTTTCCCCTGATAGCCTTTCAGATAACATTAGAAAATAGCTTTTTTCCTACATTTTCCCTGTTTTATGTCACACTGCCAAGCCTCTAAAGAGGCTTCAGTTGTGCTGGGCTGCAGCTTGCAAGGCCTGTACACTGAATCTACAACGAAGAATCTTCAAAGGAAAGTGACAGTCACATCAAGTGAATGGCTGCCATTTAAAAAAAATAACATTGACGGGGTTTTTAAAGATTGTTGGTTACTATTGTTTCTGTATCAAAAGTGGGCATTTGAGGGAAAAACGGTTTTTTGGCAAAGATTTTATTTTCTTTGTAAAGTTCAGCTTTTCTTTGCTTTTCTTACAGGATGATTTGTTTTGATGAGGATATTATTATTATCATTATTTAATTTTTAATATGTTATTTTCCCTCTTTTTTCTTTTTTTCTTTTTTGGTCAAAGAGGACAGAAAAGGAGAAAAATGTTAGAGAATACTGACATATCCTAAATCAGTTTTGAGACACAGTTTTTAGGAACAATTATTCAATTTTTGAGATGGCTCCCACCAAACTCTCAAATATGTGGGCACATAGAATTATTAGTTACATTTGGGAAAAACTGATCAATCCTTTAGCTGGTCAGGCAAACACCAGGATGGGGCACAATGGCTGACTAGAGCTGTGGGCGGCATCTCTTGCCACAGCTGAGTCCCACAACACAGGTTTTGTGTAGCACTCTAGAAACAACTCTCTTTGTTATGTAGTGCTTTTGTTGAACAGTGGCAGTTTTCAAACAATAATACTATGACTCTTCAGAGATCACAATCAGTGTTTTAAACACACTGACTCTGAGACTGCTTTATCTTAACATTGGTCATGGTCATCCTGAATATAATTTAAAATTTCAGGATATAAAAATGCAAGACCTGTAGAAGGACGGAAGAAAAACAGAATGAGAAAGAAAATAAAAATTTAATTTGTGTTGAAATTGAGAGATACTCCTGATGCTGTCAGCTTTACTCTTAATAAAAGCAGTAGTCCTGTATTTGGGGCATTGTGGTTGGGATGGAGGAGGTGAAAGCTCCTGTACTGAATCAGGCAGAAAAATGATTTTTCCCTTGGTCTTCCCTATCAAATGCAGTTTTCTTACCCTGCAGATCCTGGGGAATGATCCTGGAAGGATGATCCCCACTTTGATGAACAATCCCATCCTTGTTGAAGAAAACACTTCCTCTGTGGTCCATGTTTGTAGGCTGTGGTGTTTTCAGATACCAAATACACAATGCTTCCTGTTAAAAAACCCCAAACAACAGAAACATTTGAAAGCCTTTATGTCTTATTTAACCCCAAAAGGGTAAAAAAAAGAAAAATCAACACCACCCAACCAAAACAACCTCCCATCTTGAGCAATAAGCACTCAAGTTCTTTTAAGAAAATCTCAGGTGTTCTTCGCTGGTTTATGGAGTTTGTCACACAAGAACTTCTCAGTCTCAGAACATATGGAGTTTCCTGAGCCAAAGTCATGCTGCCTCTCAGGAGGGGACCCGAGGACCCATATCTGCAGTCCTCAGCTGTAGAAATGTTATCCTTCTCCTCAGAGGGTCAGCACTAGAGGGCAATACAGCCACACACTTAGACACACACCAGTGATTTTTAGTGGACAGTGTTTGCTTCACTGACATGAAAAAAGGGAGGGTGGAGATGAGTGAGTCAGAGAGTAAATTGGTCCCACCTTAACCACAGTCCTCTGCCATGCAGCAATTCTCTTTATCAGATTGCTATCAGAAATTAACACTGGGCAAATCTGCAAGATAAACATCATTAGTTCCATTATTAGAGATAGACGATATAATACAGAGAAGTTTCACAATGAGTTAGAAATTAATAACTGGAATTGCATGTATGCTATAAGCTACCAGCAAATACAGCTTTATTCTGAACTATTAAAAAAAAAAAAAGATTTCAAGACTGGCAAAAAGCATTAAAGTCCAGCTGGATTAACAGCAGCAAAAAAATGTCCTCAGACAAATAAGTAAAACTGATATTATTAATTCCAATCTCTGCTCAGGGTGCCATTCTGAACTTGGCCTTGCCCTCTACTTTGCTGAAACTCTATATGAAACGAAGAGATGGCTGATACAGGACAGGCTAAAAAGTTCAATCTGTTGGGACCAGGATTCATTTCAACCCATCAGTGTTCATTATTCCACTAAGTGGTGACATAATTACAGAGCCAGGATCCCCAGGGACTCTGTTGGAGCTGGCTCCAATTTGCAGGCCACCCTGCAGGAGAATGTCAACCCCGCTTACGCCAAGCAGCGGGTTTGTAGGGAAATTGGGCAACTCCATGACATACTGAACATGAATTCCTTCCTGGAAATCTGTCACTCTCTCCCTGATAAGACTGATTTTGAAACTCAGAGAAGACTGAACAGAGTAGAAATAAATGCTACCCAGCTTGTTAATGCACAGCACTGCACTTCCCCATCTCCATCCCAGTCATGCTTATTTCACCTATCATTATCGCTCTACTTTTCATGGAAAATAAAACCACCACCTCTAGGTTAGAAGGCTAGTGAATACTTAGCCTTTTTCTTTATACTCTTTTCTTCTTATAATTTGGCATTGCAATCTTCTTGGTTTAGCAGGCACAAATCTTGTATTTACATGGACACCAATGTCACTAGTGAGCAGAGTCCCAGTGAGAAACGACATAGACGGTTTATGAAGATAAGAAAACCGACACTTTATTATTTTACAGATGCGCTTATATACCTTAGCACGCTGGACTGACATAAGGTTATTGGTTAACTGACCAGCCACCCCCTAGAGGGATTGGCTGGACCCAGTAACTCTTACCTCATGTATTTTCTTCCTTGGTATCATAACAATACCATAGTTTACAATATCTCTGAACTGTTTTCCCACAGCATCCATGAGAAAGCAAGGCTTTCACACAGACGCCTGTCAGAAAACTAAAATCTCCCTGCACCCAGGCCTGTAACATCCACACACCAAGAATGGAAATTTTACACCATTGAGGGATCTACTTCAGTATTTTATACATTTTCATACTCATGAGCTTATTATGGCCCAAGACCGTGTAAATATTCACTAGCAAAACAACTGGGATTGGGATGCGCAGAAATGTGGATTTCTGACATCTTTTCCGTGTTCACACAGTGGAACAGTGCCAGGTTTGATGCATCTTTACAACCAGGCTGGGGTTGGTACCTGAATGTGTTTAGGTTCATCAGCATATCCTATATAAAGAGGAAAAATATAAAATAACCCTTCCCTGTGATTTTAGCCCCTCCAACCATTTATTTTATGACGCAGTGCTTCTACAGCTCCCTTCTGGCTTTGAGTTGCCTGCAGCTTGACTTCAGCAGGTCGTGATTTCAAGTTAACAGCAACTCATCAAGGTCCAAAGTGCCATGGGTGGCAAGATGCAGCTCAAAAATGCACATCCTGAAACACTACAGTTTAAAGGACTCAGTATTACTGAAGGAAAGCAGAGAATATAATAACTCAATATGGAAGAAGCTTAGAGAGCTGTGTCAAAATGGGTTTAGGTTGGATATTAGGAAATGTTCTTCACCCAAGGGGTGGCTGGGCACTGGAACAGGCTCCCCAAGGAACTGGTTACAGCACCAGGCCTGACAGAGTTCAAGGAGTGTTTGGACAACACTCTTGGACACATGGTGTGACTCTTGGGGTGTCCTGTGCAGGGCCAGGAGCTGGAGTCAATGATCTTTGTGGGTCCCTTCCAACTCAGCAAATTCTATGAATCTATAACATATCAAGGTAAATCGTTCCCTAGGATGATATGCAGTGACAATTCTGTTAAACATCCCCAGATCAGTCTAGAACCTTTGGAGTAACACACTGGTAATAGGCAAATTTACATTACCAATTAGTTACTTTTAGGCAAGGCTGACAGAGCATTGGCATATGCTGTCAAAGAATGTGGAGTATATTTTTTGAATGCACGTTCTGAGAGATGTGCTTTATAAGGAGGAAGTCCTGATTTAGTCAAACAAGCTGCAACACTTCTTGCAGAGGTAGCTGAATGACATGTAAGGGCTTGCTATGTATAGAAGGTCAGACTAGCTGATCCAATAGTCCATTCAGAGCTTAAAGTCTCTGGGAGCCTATAGTCTGAGCTACAGACTTAAGCCTCTTACTGGGAGTTGAAACAGTTTTTGTATTGTCCCTAGATCATGTATTGAGGAGAAAGCAGACCAGACAGTGAGCAGTGGGTTGCATATGCCAGGGAAGATGTAATTTGAAAAGGAATCCATCTTTATACTGAGTCATAACAGAAGTTTTATTATTACCTCTCCATGTGTGGATATAACACCTTATTTAAAGTTGGAAATACAAACTGACTCTGAAGTAAGGATTACAAAGTAGAAAGACTTCAGAGTGGTTAGAAAGGTCTCACACTAAACATCACCCTATGCCAGAAGATGAAAGGAGAAAATCAACAGAAATATAAACACTTAAAAGTCCTTATTGTTGTTTTTAAATTTTCTCATCCTCAATGAATATATAAGCACAGGGAGGTTATGTTGCCTTGTGTTTGCTCATCCCTGGTCTTTCTCAGCTCACCTACTGCTTAGGTGTATTAGAAGCAAATAGCACCTTAAAAAAAAAATCACCTCTGATTTGCATCAAATCAAAGGAGTTTGTAGCTATCTGAAGTTTTACAAGTGGGGACTTCACTTTAGTGATGAAGTTTCAATGGCTTATTTCCTGGTACTTAGAGAAGATTTGTGCTACACCAGTAGCTTGTTAAGCTGTTACCCGGTTTTGTAGCTACTAATTTCTTTTAATGGGAGTTTACTTTGTCTTGCTTTGTTTGCTGTTATTTCTTGAGTGGGTTTGGTTATCTCCTCCTTAAAAGGAGATTTCAGACTGATAGTATTTACCTAAGAGAGCCATGGACATTGTCTTAACCATTAATGCATTTGTCACTATTTGGGAGGACTTCTACTGACTAAGTAAATGTTTCTGACTTAATCCGTGAATGTGAAAAATTTCTTAAAAATTACATGTAACCGTAAAGGTCAATACCATCATGCTAAACATTTCCTAATTAAAATATAAAAAAGGTATATGAAAAGAGAAAAGTTAAAATAATAGATACACAGACTTGTGTGGTATGTGGGTTTTTTTTCCCCTAGTGTTTGCTCCAAAGATCAAGAAAGCCAAGGAAAGATGCTCTTTTATTCTGTTAATTGGGTCCCATAAAAAACAAAATGGCTGTGTCTTTACTATTGTATTTATGAAACACATAAAACAAGTAATGTGTCTCTAAAAGTAAAACCAGGGTGCCATCAGGTTCTAGATGCCTTTGAGGAGCTCAAGAGCTGCACATAAGCCAAAAGCATTGATTTGAACGCCCAGCTTCATGATCAGCTCAGTAAAATAAAAGTAAATAATAAATTCCCTCGCAATGAAGATTTACAGCATATTCTCACCAGATCACTCTTTGTCTGGTCCCAGTTTCCACTGAGAAACAAAAGGTAAGGTTTGGGGAAAGTTGAAAGAATCTTTGTAAGGATTTAATGAAACTTTTCAATGTCAGGTTTTGGTGTAAGAATTTGGAGGGGGCTCCCCACAGTGAGGGGTTACTTTAACGAATGCATCCCCCACCAACTCAATTTATACAATCATTCTGGCAAAGGTCTTAAACTTTTTAAAATAAAATATAAAAATCTGGGAGCAGAGATCAAAGTCTAAAACTCCCTTCTTCCAGTTAAATACCCCCTCAGCCCTCCTCTATGTCTTAGCATCTCTTGGAGGTTTGACACAGCATGACTTTATCAACAGAAGTGGAAATTGCATGAGCCAGCCAATTCAAGCCAAATAGGAAACACCAGCCAACTTTCATCTGATATCTGAATTTCCATAAAGAGTTGAAAAAACTACTCTCTTCTCTTTCTTTTTTTTTGGTCTATTTTTTTTTTTATTTTAGTGTGCACGCATTTCCTCCAATTCATCTCCAGTTCTCCACTATCCCTTTTTTCATCACTTTTAGTGGCTTTCACACTTGAAGAGTGAAAGAACCCAAAGACAGTTGAATAAGGAAACTTTTGTACAATTTTTGACTGGGCTGAGCATCCGAGCTCCTCAAATTAGCTCACACCGTGTTCAATTGCAAAGTGTAATTGCTACAAAAAATCCCTTACTGAAAAAGAATTGTAAATTCTTATTTTTTCATTATTATTTGAATCTTGGGTGCATAACAGAAGTATTGAACAATCCCAGCCAAAATCATGAGCATCCTCCAGCCTTTCTCATCATTTTACTGCCTTTGCTAACCACTGTTATAGACCCAAGAGTTAATCTTCCTTCTTTCCCTTGGAGAACTTAGGATCAAAACAACCAAAAATGTTAACAAGTAGCACATTTAATAGGAGAAAACAGAATCATAGGGACTCAGTAATTTTCCTGAAGTCACACTGGAAGCCCACTAGTAAGGCAAAGACGCAAGCCTGAACCCATATCCCACTCTACAACTCAAATATTTAGGTTGAATATTTATTTTATTCACATATTTTAAATGCAGCAGCAACAGTTTAAAGTGCAAAACAATTCTCAGGTTGTTCCTGGCTCTGATGTAAATTTTTTCATACTGGAAGCTCAAGATTTTAATGAATTTGTGATTATTATTATTTATTACTGTAAACTGGTTTATGTGACAGTGCCTGAGATTGCCTTATCATAATGAACCTGACTACAGCACCCACAATCCCTCCTACACAAGGGAACGAAAAATTTCTAAGAATCAGATTTCTAAGTATGATCTTTGGCAAATACCAAAGAAATATGAATCACTTGTCATGAATCACATGAAAATGTTACAAGGCATAAAACAAGAGCTGTTCACGTGAAACATTTTGTATGAGAAAAGGTGGCCAGCTGACTAGGTCAGCGAAGCGGCTGCAGGACCTGTGAATTTCCACTGAGATGTTTTTATTTTTACATGTGAAAAAGAAATAATCTCCTTTCTTGAAGACACTGATGCAGTGGGAAATAAGAATTGCAAGTAGCTGTATTTAAACCCAAGCCCAGCAAAAAAAACCCCACCCTTGTCAAGCGCAATTTACCACGCCACAATTTTCTAATGGATGTGAGAAGAAGGTTGATCTGAAAACAAAACTCTTTAATAACAGGTTTTCTATTGCTGTTACCACATTAATGCCATAGATCTGGTGTCTAAAAGACAAGCAGTGTATCTGTCTTTAACCCTCTCCTTATTACATGATTCACTGTTGTGTCTGCTCTGTAATTTGGCTGTACCTGGGCTCACTTTGCAGTGGGTCTCAGTGTGGTCTGAGCTGTGTGAGAGGCTGCTCTTGGAACCTACGTGAGGCAGTTTAGAGATGGCTTGGGAATCTCCACTGAAACCACAGATCCTTTCAGTGCAGACGTGCCCAGAACCTTTCTTTGTGGATTTATTCACATCATGTGCCTGTAAGACAGAGAGTTAATATCTTCTGTCAACCGTGTTTTGGAGATGATAAATGGCTGCCTGGTGAAGTAGTGGGGCTTGCCCACACTCAAACAGAGAGTCTGGGGACGAGCAAGGAGCTGCCCCCAAATTATCTCAATCTCGCTCAAAAAAAGTGCTTTGCTGCCATAGCATCCTTGTCCCTGGACGAACAACAATTCCACGCAACTCCGGAAACATTTTAGTTCTTCATTTTGGTATCTGGACTCTTTAAACAGACAAATTTGAAGTGATAAATACTAATCTGATATATGTTGATAAACTCTTAGGTCACCAAGGGCAGAGTCTGATTTCACTGTTTGACAGATGACACAAACACCAGAGAAAGGCAACAGAAGTAGTTTTGGTTGTCTTGGAAGTTAGGGAAAACATAGCAGTGTTTTTAGTGCACTGCATAAATGACACCTGATCTGGTGGTTTCCTGGCAAATGAAACACGAGAAAGAACAGGGAGGACATGACAGATACAACCAGGTGGACTCCCAACTATCATGAAAAGAAAGGGGTTTGTCCCCAGAAAACTTTTAGGATAGCTGATGCTGCTCCAATAAAGTTGACACAAGTGTAAGAAAATGGCAAAAGTGCAAAATAGCTTTTCAAAGCATCCATTTTTATCCCCACTACAATGTTTACTTCTCCTTCAATATACTGAAAAGATTTCCATCCCAGAGGAATGTTCTGGACATGCTGTATTATACAGTAACATTATGCTCTAATGTTTCAGTCATCTAAATATTGTTTTTGGGATTACTCATGGAAACTTCACAGTGGAAGAGGAAAGGGGAGGGGAAGTTGCATGGAGAAGGGAGGGGGGAAACATCCCCTATTAAAGCTCTATTAGCTCCAGAAAGGAACTCTGTGAAGTGCATGAAAAATATTGTGGCTTATTCAAAGACATCTATAATTTGAGTGTCTGTTTTCAATGTCAAGTTTCCTCCTAACCCCTATCACTTTTTTCCCTCTTTTTAATTTTTTTTTTTTTTAAATTTTATTTCTGCAGAGGAGGATAATGATTATTACAGAAGTAAGTGGGGAAAAGATGGATTGTCTTTATATGAAGTGTAAGTGTTGGGTAAGGCAATTAAGTGGAACAGAAAATAACTAGGATTAAAAGCCTTTTTTAGATCCTGCCAGGGCTGAAATCGTTGTCACAAGGAAGACGTGTTTAAGCTCCAGCAAAGTTTGGGTGAGGCAATTGTGAAGGTGACAGTCTAATGACTGTAAAACCTCCAAAATGGCAAACAGAGGAGAAGGCTTCCCACGAAGGAAGGACACCTTCTCTTCCCCTCCTCCTCCCTCCCAGGGCTTTTTAATGTCAGATGTGAACTGCACACCTGTGATAAATATAACCCCACAGCTGTCACTCGCGGCTGGGAGCGTGGGCAGGAGTGGGCTGGGGGACAGTATCTCCCCTGGCCTCCACGCAGGCTCCTCTGAGCTGGGGTTTCAGCCGGCAGTTCCAGAGAAAGCAGGTGGTGAAGCAGGGGTGAATCACTGAGCTGGCAACTTTTGAGTCAAGGTTGAGGAAGGGGTTATTTATTACACAACTTTCACGTTCGGGGTGGAGAACGCTGAGAGCTCAGGAAAGTGCAAACCCACACGAATTCGCCGGCAGCTGGGGAAAGCAGGAGCCTTCACGCTTTGCTCTCCCCCTTTGCCCCCCGAAATGTCGCAGGGAAGTAATTCACAGGGGAGGCTGCAGGTAAAAAAATACGTGAAATTACACAGTGGTTGGTGTAGTGCTGATTATCTCTCATCACCAGACCAGGCTTCTTTGCTTCGGACAACCATTTTTAGTCGGCTTCAAGCCACGTGGAGTGAGAAAAAAATCAGAAAAAAACAACCCCTGGCACACAGGCACAGAGGGAGGAAGCAGATTCGTGAAAGCCCCTCCCATCCGAAGCAGGGCACAAGCTGCTGCCAGAGCGGTTTCCCCTCCAGCTGCCTCAAAACAGCTCCATTTTGCAACCTCAGGTGCAAGATCCGTGGATGCTGCAGCCTTTCCCCTTCTTCACGCCTGCACCAGGCACCAGCTCACCCCCAGCCCTCCCTGCTGGGTCAGGATGACAGGTCTAAATAACAGGAGTAATGACAGCTGATGGTATAATTAGAGCAGTGAATTAAGTGTGGGAGTCCTGCAATTTGAGAGGTAGCTTGTGACCTCTGGGCTGTATCCATCGTTGATGGGACACCCCTCTGCAATCAGTGGGATGGCACGTGCAGCGAGTGAGAGCACATTTCATCCCATTTTTTGGCCAAGAACCTGCTATGTAAGTAAAAGCAGCACCACACTCAACCTGCCCCACAGTTTGGACAAGAAAGTGAATTTGGTGCTGTGCTGAGAAATTCTTGCTCTACTCACAGATAATCTGCTTTGGTATTTATGTTTAATAATAGCAGTATGTAATATTTCTAAACTGCTTGTACTCAAAGTTGTGTGATCAGGCACTAATGGACCTCACTGCAACCTTGTTCTCCCCAAGCAGCAGCCTGAACTCAGACTGGCTTCTGGTTCTTCAGCTCACCACTGCTGCACGCATCACTTCTGCAGCTGGAGGGATCAAAACCTTGTTTTTCCCTTGTGTTACACAGTGAAATTTCAGACCCAGAACTTTCTGGCGTTTGCTTCTGAGGAGAAAGTGGGGAAATTAATCTGCTCTGTTTGTTCTGGCTTAAATATGGAAACATCTGTTAAACTGTCTCCAATTGCCTCCTGGCTGCATTAAAGTGATGACAAATTTTGCCACTGATTACTGAGTATATTTCACTTTTTTTTTTTTTTTTTTGCTTGCAAATTCTGTGCAATGCTCAGAACTGCTGTACCTGTTGGTTTGGCTGCCTGCAAAATGATAGGGATTAGATCTGCATATCAGCCTCACGTGTTGTACTGATGAGCTGCCCCACAGCTACACACCACTGCAGAATTTTGTCAATTTTCCAGGAAGGTCCCAAATATCTATATATTTATACTGTATTAAATATATGTATGGTGTGTATATATACACACAGTCCATATAATCTATTTTAATATATATATACTTTATATACATGCATATCTATGCTTGTACCTTGCCTCTGGGTTGGCTTTCGGACCAGAAATTGATTTGAGAAATAGAAAAGGATTTGAGCAGAAATCCTATTGCTGAACACAGCATATCAGTGCTAAGCAAAGAGTTCAAAGTGAAGGTGCAGAAAGCAGTTCTCAGCCAAGGAACCCTGGCAAGGACTGCTCAGTGCTTTGCTGGGGAGATGGGCCAAGTTCAAGCAATGGTCACCTCTCTCCCAGGAATCAGAAGATAAACCATAGGCTGAAGAATTCCTACAAGGCCAGAAAGTAATCAAAGGAGGGGAAAGACTCTAAAGGAGCAAAAAAATTTCTGACAGATGTTTCTGGGTTAAGGAAAAAGCTCCTGAGTGTCTGAGTGGAGAAGAGAGAAAAGCATCTATATGGAAATAAAGGGCTGGGGGGTTTGGGTCCTACTCAGAAGTTTGGTTCAACAACCAGTGCCCTCAGGAAAGGGCACTGATGAGCATTTTGGGATGCCTGTAATCCTTCCTCAGATGCTGAGGCAACCCCAGATTGCAGAGAGCATTTAAGTGGGCTGAGTGTAATTACCTGATTGGCATTAAGTAACAGTGTAATTAGCACTATTTGGCACATCTTCCTTTGAACATACGGTGTTCAATGCTTCTGTAAATAAGATATTTATATGGCACTCCCAACAATACACTTAATGATGACTTTAAAGGTTATTTTCTACATTTTCCAGAAGTAACACTTACTGCAGGTGTGCTGGACACTGGGGATTTCTAGTGAACAGTGAGATTGAGTTAACGGGCTAAATTCTGCTGACTGGTGTAAACTGTGGCAAGCATCAAGAGCTTTAGGGAGAAAACTTTTGAGGCTGTAGTGGTAGAAGATAATGCATTTGTGGCTCATCAAGAAGACTCCTTTTCACATGTGGAACCTGGCAAATTCCTTACTGCATGACAAAACTGAAGCAAGATGCAGGAGAATGGCTCAGGATTTTTGAGAGAAGTTATTTTAACCAACACCTTTGGACATTTAAAATGAATCAGTGAAGGAACTGCATTCTGTAGCTCTCTGCTTGGGTCTAAGAACTTAATCCAAAGTTTCATAAAGTGAACACTATAAATACACAGCCTCAGTGCATTTGCTGCAATGCTGCAATTAGTCTGTGGTAAAATAGCATTCCAAATTATCACCAAAGGTTCCCCTTTGCTGATGAGAGGAAAGAAGTAACAATCTCATAACATTATGATTATTAATATTGTATAAACCCCCTATTTTTAACTGAGATACTTTACATAGATACACATTGCTATCTCTTATTGCTGTCAGTTACGGCTTATAACTGACGAAGGGTAAGAGGAAAATTTCTCTTGAGTTGCTTAATCCCAAGTTTTCTGCAGGCCTTCTTGTACTTTCTTTGGTAATAGTGATTCCAATCATGTGTTGGATCAAGCTTCCTTACTGGAGGATTAGGAAATATGATTGTTTGTTCCAAGAGAAATGAATGTTTTAGACATTTGGCAGAGCCCTGTGTCTGACCATTAATCACAACTTTTGGTCAATCACTGCTCAATACCTGTCTACGAAATGCTAGGGGAGGGGGGGGTCAGAAATGTAATAACTCTGTGCTTTCTCTGCAAAATTAAATTATTGCAGTGAGCTTTGGATGACGTTATTAAAGTGACACAGTGAGAAATACAACTTTTTTCCCTTTATTGCCTTGAGTCAGTTGATAATTCACAGCGGTGAACAAAAGAAAGCCAGTGGATAACACATGTTAGCAAGGTCTCTGCAAAATTACCTTCCGTATTAGACTTTATCACTGAGATCCGCTGCCAGTTTGCCTTAAAATTCAGAGTGCTGACAGATGCGTTTCTCTTAACAAGATCACCATTATTTTTTATTTTTGCTAGGGAGGAGCAAGGCAGAGACTGGTAAGCAGAGCTCCTGACACCCCTGCAGGTTGTTTATTGAGGGGGAAGGATCTTATCATTTCAGGACAGCTACATCCAGCTCATGGGGACTGAAAGTCATGTAACCATCAGCGTGAAGAATTTACTTGTGGCCCCTTGTACCACTGGGGACATGGAGGCATCATCTGCTGTACTGAAACAGCCTCTCAGTGCAGCTTCTTCCTCATCTTCCTCCCTCTCCTCCTTCCCGTTCACTCCTGGCACTGCTGCCTACCACATGAGCACTTGGAAGGGGATTTTTGTCATGACTTTGCACCTGGAAGTTCAAAGAGGTCAGGCCCCCCCAGCAATGTAGGTTGTCACATGGATTGTCACAGGGAGTTTGTGCTTTAGCTGAACTCCAGCTCTCAAGCATTGCTTGATGGTAGCCAAAAAGGCCTAAGAAAGATTTTTCTTCTTCTACTACTACTACTACTACTGTTATTATTATTTGAAAGGTTGTCATGGCCTAACATGAAGCTGAATTGCCACCCATTGCAGCTGGTTTCCTTGTGGGAAGGTTTTAATATTTTCCTGTGCCTCTGCCCTGACCCTCAGCTGTCACTGTCACCCAGGGAATGAACTCAGGTACC
This sequence comes from Ifrita kowaldi, assembly GCA_013398055.1. NCBI lineage: Eukaryota > Metazoa > Chordata > Aves > Passeriformes > Cinclosomatidae > Ifrita > Ifrita kowaldi. The sequence goes on along the minus strand of VZRS01005667.1, from coordinate 331,710 downwards.
AAGCTGCATGTATCTGGCTTTTACACCAAAATGTTTTGCTGTACTAGACTCAAAGTACATATTAAAAAAAAAAAAAGGTAAAGAAATCTTTATCAGGGACACACATAGGGAATCAGCACAGATTATTGGTTTTGCAAGATGGTCAGAATGAGTCTCACCTTCTGATCAGAGCTGTCACCTCTCCTTTTGATAATAAAACCTGCACAGAAGCAACTTGTCTCTGATTTGGGGTAAGAAATCTCCTACCTGTTTGTAAGCACTGGAATTGTCAAACCTGACAACCTGAGTGTTCCTGCTGTAAAATCTGTGCCCGTAATCAGTGTCTTGATCTCCAAAGATCTGTATGCTTTCAGCAGATCATCTGACCTCTCCAATAAAAATATCCAAGCTCATATCATCTGATCAAATCCTGTCAAACCTTGCTAGCCATTTAGGAATCACACACATCCCACCGGAGTGCTGATGCTGATAAAAATGTAATACTCCGAAACCCAGAGATCATTGGTAAGACAACCGTTTGGGTGGATGCTGAGGCCTGAATTCTCCTCTCAGTGTGGCCATCATGAGTTTCACACAATGGAGAGCAATCCAGGGCCAATAAGTCATTCAGATTTATTTTTTTTTCTGGGCTTGCAAACTCAGTTTTTATTTTTCATTGACAAAATCTGAAAGGAAAACAAACAAACAAACACACAAAAATAAAAAAAATCCTCACAAAAAACCCCCCCATGAAACCTCAAAACAGGAGAAGAAAAATACTAAATATTTGGTTGGATGTCCCTCCCCATGTCAGGGCTAACGGAATTAGAAGATTTGTAATGTCCCTTCCAACACAAAACCTTCTATGATTCTATGATTTTTTATTCTAGCCAGCTGTTCTGTGCACCAGCCGGCTTTTGGTATTTTTGCTTTCTTTTTTTTTTTCCCCTGCCATCAGAAGAATTAATGTTCAGTTATGGGAGAAGGAAAAACCCAGGCTCTGCACACACCATATTTTGTGTATTCCCCAACTGGGTTTCAAACTCACGATGTTTAGCTGAAAGCTAGAATTCTTCTCAGACACTTCTAATTTTCCAGAGGAAAAGAGATTAAATCTGAACTACTGAGTCTTTTTCAGTTTCAATGATGGTTGGTGAGAGAAGACCTGAAACTCTTGCTTTACACTCACCATTGACTCTATGTAGTCAGGCTCCAAATAGGTAATTAAGTAATTTCGCTGTTTGCTTAATATGATAACCATGGCTCTCATCTAGAGTTTTAAAGTGTTTACTGCAAGGCAGGAGCATAAACATTGAGGGAAGTTTCTTTTGTGATTTCTTGGTGCACTAGATGGCACTAAAGCATGGCTTTTATATAGAGGGGGAAAAAATCCCCACAAAAATTGATATGTAGGTTCAGTAAACCTGAACTATTTTGGTCAGGTATATTTTATGAAAGTTCTTTGATATATTATTTGTAATTTTTCATTTTAATTTTCAGATCATCAGAAACAGAGAATTAATTACACCCACTTTGATATTAAAAGAATTTCAAATTGAAAATAAATAATGCTGGGAAGTTGAAAAAAAACCCTGAAGAAACTAATTTACCCCAGGCTAGATGCAAAATTATTCTAATGTTCAAAGATTAGGGGGCTTGATGCAAGGAAAAAGAAAGTTCTGTACCAATTACATGGCTTTTTCATGAACTTTAGATATCAAAAACATTAAAGTCACAAAAAATGTATAACATCTTCAGGTTTCCTATATAGAAAAACCATTCTTAATATATAAGAAAATAGATAGCTCCACACTGTCTCCCAGGCATATCATGTTCAAAACATCAGGTAGAGCCATCCTGTAAGAACAGGGCACTTTCTCTCCCACATAAGTATCAAGAAAACAAAATTAAATTTTAATTTTTCTTTACTTCTTCCCCTCCCTTCAAATGAGGAGCTATGGCTCAGCTCATTCTAAGTTTCTTTTAAGGCATTCTTATGTGTTGTATACAGCACTCTTTGCTCTCTTATATAATCATAATAAACAACAACAAAGGAACTATGAAGGGTGGATCCCTTGTAAAATTCAGCCTTCTAGACAAAACCAGAAAGAAATATGTCTTAGGTCATCTTGGGTATTTTTGACTCGTAATGCTGAGGGTGCTTACAGAGACATTTCAAGTCTTTATGATGTTTTGATGATTCCAGGGTTATTCACTGAGTGTTTTGGCAAGAAAGGAAGCAGGAAGAAAAGAATAAGGAGTTAAAAGAAGAAGAATGAAAGAGCAGTGAGGTGTGGACTGAATGTGAGCTCACTCCAGCACCAGCAGTGATCCTGCAACCCTGTATTTCCTGCAGCTCTACAGCAAAATGAAAGCTGCTCCGTTTAATGCTTCAGTCGTGAAGGTGAGATGTGAAGTCCAGGGTGTAAATACATGTAAATAAATGTAATATATGGCCTGAGCCTGGGCCATAAACCAAGCAGGATGCAGAGGTTATGGTTTCATGCTCAGGTTTCAGAAGCAGCCTGCAGAACCTGCAGTTCTTCCCCTGAGAGATGTAGCTTAGTTTAAGCTTCCAGTTAAGGGCCTGATCCACTGAGCGCTGGCTCTGCCATGAGCAGAGCAGCTTTATTTTGGGAGGAGAGATCTGAGAATTTGCCCTGATGTTTATAACAAAGCCTATATTTATATGTACTACTGGATTTATTATTTTTCTGTCAACTGAGTCAAAGCCTGCATCTCAAGAGGAAGTATTTTGTAGGAAAAACCTAAAATGCCCACATGAAACTATTAAATGTGACCCAAGAGCACAGAAGTCCTTAAATTACAGAGTTTGCAGCAGTCAGCTCATACTATTGTGAGGGCCAATATTTTTAGCACTTCTACAGAAAATAACTTCCCTGAGAATCAGAAGTGAAAGAGTTTCAGCAATACTGGTTCTTAGCCTTTTCCACACTTCAAATGTATAACTGCGGGGAAGGAGAAAAGGAGAAATACACCATTTCAACATTTTTTTAAAGTATATGTTTGGCTGGTGACTTAACCAAAAAAAAAAAAATAGGAGATGGTAGAGTTGCACCCTCACTAATGTCAGTTGGTATGATTTCACCACAGAGCTTGAATTTTACTGTTTTAAATATGATAAATGACCTTGCCCATTTAATGAGGATACTATTGATCTAAAATGAACATCTTAAAAAAATTAATTACAGACATCATCGATAACACTTCAGGTTATTAAAAATGAAAGAATGCTAAACTTCCAATTTACTTTTCACCGTGCTGCCTGCGATTCATTCAGTCTAGACAATTTCACCTTCTTTCTCATTTGGTTTCAGCTGTTGATCCTACTGTGATAAGGTTGCAGCCGCCAAAGGGGACTTTTTTAAAAAACAAAGTTTCTTAACAAGAAGAAGAAAAAAAATTAAAAGCAACCTGCTTGTCCTGGTTCTCTTCCCCCTTGCTTTTATGACATGTTTAGTTCCCACGCAAGGGGAATTACAGCAGGTAATTATTTTACACTCACAACCCTCCGAGTCCTTGGCCTCCAATTCACCTCCATCACTGCTTCGGCTGAAAGTTTGGGTACTGCAAGTCCTCTGCCAAGCTCAGAAGTGCAGGTCTTCATTCCACCTACTGTCATGGAGAGGCTTTAGTTGGAAGGGACCTTAAAGACCTCCTGGTTCCAAACACTTGCCATGGGCAGGGACACCTTCCACTAGACCAAGTCGCTCCAAGCCCCATCCAACCTGGTGTTGAACACTTCCAGGGATGGAAGTTGCTTCTTTAGGAGCAACAGTCAAACGAAATATCTAACACGAGTCCACTTCACCTAATTTCCATATCTCCTGCACACTGATGGCACTTTTTTTCTCCTGCAAGCTCTCAGGGCCATCTGCAAACTCTCTAACCAGAGGAGAATCACCCCCAAGATGGGTTCTGGCCCCTGGGTGTAGAATATCTAATGTAAGAGCATTTCGACCCCTTTCCTTGAAGCTGAGCCACAGGAGCTGTGGGGTCAGAAGGACACTTGGGTTGCTGCTGGGATGAAATATCTCCGATGTTGTTTTATCTTTCTATATTGACTTAGGAGCAAGACTAGCAAGTCACTTAGACAACTAACTTAAATCCCACACAGACACTGGCCACAGAGCTGGAGAACCTTTGGACTAGTCCCCAGTTCACCAGGCAGTTAAGGACATGATGTGCATGATTATTTAAGTATACAGTGTTGATTAGTGACTGTCTGACACATTGCTGTAGCATTTGTATAACTTCAGGCATTTACCTGGTAGATTACTTTAGTATTGAAGAACAAAATGTATATATTTTCTCATAAAAAATACTATCAGCTTTTTCTTAAACAACTGAAATTAATTTTTGTGATGATTCTTCCCAATTTGTGTCTATCGAGATTTTTCTTATTTTTTCCTCCTCCAGTTTCCCTTCTTTCTTCTTTTTCAAAAATAAGAAAACAAAGGAAGGAAAAGTAGAGCAGGACATTTGACCTAAACTATTAGCAAAAAATATTTCAGAGTTTGGCTTAATGCTTTAATTTTTTTCCCTAGGCAATTCACACACAAATAAATTATTTTATTCAAGCAGTTATTTGCTAACATAGCCAACAACTGAGGTTTTAAATAATTGCTAAAAACAGGTTAAGTTTTCAGTTTAGAAAAAAAGTAAAACAGCATCACTGCAAAGGAGCCTGCGTATTTTAAAACTTCAGATATCTTTATCATTTACGTGGGTGTTAAAAATGCTCATGCAGATCATACTGAGGGATAGAGACACCTTTCCTTTACATTTCCATTTTATGTTGAAGGAATTCAGGTGCTACGAACAACTAATGAACACCTCCAGAGAACTAAGTTAATTGAAGCCACATCATATCAATGCCACATTCTGATACATATTTTTTCTTAAATTCTGTTTTTACTATTGCTTTCACTACCTAGTGGGAAATATCATTAAAAGAGGAAACACTTTTAGATAGCTAATGCTGATCCAGCCTAACCCTTCAAAGGGAGGGAGGCAAAAGAATAAAATTTAAAGGAAAATCAATGCAGCATAAGAGGTTGTTACATTTAAATATTTTCAGCATGCTCCAGTCCATCCATAGCTGACAGGATGCATTGTAGGAATTACTAAGTTTCGTATTTGCAGAACATTTGGTTGTATCACAACCATCACATGTGACCTTAGAGCCCATGAATCAGTGAAAGGAAAAGTGGTGAGCTCCAGAGAAAACTGGGCAGCCTGCAAACATCAGGTTAAGGGGATTCTGCTGTGCGTGAGATTTTTATAGACATTCTTAAATATGTACATGTAGGTCTGTACGTGTCAGAGTATATCTATAAAATAAAAGCTGGTTACAATAGATGCTCTTATCTGACCTACTTAAAATTGTACATGAAAGCACAGTTAATTTCATCTCCTATCTGTCAGATTGATACAAATCTCCTGTTCAGTATTAATTATTGTATGCATGAATATTCTTCATTTTGGGGGAGACCTGATGATTAAAGCTACTGCCGACAGAAATCCTGAGCTCATTAAAATTCCCTCCCCCACCCTCACTGAATGTGCATGCAACTTTTGAGTTAGGATTCATCCCCATTCTGGTTGTCATGCAGTCTTTTGCAACTTTGGGTAAGGGGTGTAAAATGCTGCCTCTGCGAACAATTCAGGCTTTTAAACTCAGTTTATATTCGTTGCACAGTGAAGCAAATCAGAGCAAAGTGGTCTCGATTTTTATCTGAGCCTCACCTAAATGCTCAGAGCTCATTTTTCTTTGGTTTCTGCTTTTAAATCCCCCAAAGTAGCTAGACCTCGATAATTTATGAGGTGATGCAGGGTGCCAATGACATTTTTGTTCTCTTTTAATAAAATAATATGTCCCTGTTCAAAATTATGTCAGAGAAGAAATCAGGTGTTAAAAACTAAAGTTAATCAACCATAGAAGTGTTTGACAAACAAATCCAGAACAAAAACTTGTCTCTGTTTATGGCTTTAAACCCCATAGAATGTGGTTTCCTTCTGCCTGGAAGTGTCTTCTACTATGAAATCCCTGATGCTCTCCCAAGCTGATGCTTCCAAGCTTCAGTAGGAGTCCCACAGACTTCTGTCATCACTGAAAAAGAGGATCTGCCCTTCATGGGATCCAGGATCTGAGCCAGATCAACTGTTAACAATGTCCAATTAAGGTGTTTGGGGAAAGGAGTAATAAATTGTGTTTTAATGGTCAGATTTTAGTTATTTGCCTTATACGTTATTTTCACAGGGGCAAATGCATTTCGATGAAGAGCAGGCCCAAATGAACGTAGGGGAGGCTGCAGAAAAAGAGAATACAGTTTCACTCAGAAATGCTGAGAGATTAATAAGCTATTTTCATTAGACACTTTAAATTAGCATCATAAAAAATCCCTAATCAGACACAATCACCCCCCAAACCAAGAAAGACACATCTCAAGATAGTCAATCGACTCATAATTTCATGTTCAGCCGAGGTGGCTGAAAATCAGGTTAAGCTCCCTGCTCTGTCAGAGCTGAAACCAGAACTGTTCTGTTGTGTTGAGTCCTGCAGTTACTATACTGTTCTGGCTATAAGAAATATGCTAAAAATGGCATTATGAACAATGATTTTTTTTGTAACTATTATTAGAGCTGAATTGTTTTTCTTAAACACTCTGCCCAGGGAAGTGGTGGGATCACTGTCCCTGCAAATGTTGAAAAAATATATACATGTGGGACTTGGGGATGTCTCAGTGGTGGCCTTGGAAGTGCTGGGTTAATGGTTGGACTTGATCTTAAAGGTCTTTTCCAACCTTAATGATATTATGATTTTACAAAGATCATGAACAGAAGAACTCCACAAATAGCACTGAACAGAAATCTTTGCATCTGCAGCTTTTCTCTGTGGTACACTTATGAATAAAACAAAAATAATAATTAAAAGAGTGATGAAGAATACATTAGTCTGTTGTGCTAACACTGAGAAAGCATGCACTTTACGCTTAGGTAGTTTTAGGTACCTTTGAGTGGCTTCCTTATTCTCACAGCCAGGTGCTTCTGAGAAATATTTGGTAAATAGTCTCTTGTGCTGTAATCAACAACCCTCATGCCACCATTTCCAGTGGGAAAAGTACCTTTGCAGTGGCCAGCTCATGATATTTGGTTTAAAAAGTACTTGGTCAGCACAAAGCATCTTTACTGAACCAGGCATGTCTGTCAGGGTCAGATTTGAAGGTGAGATTTTGAAGGAAAAATAGAGAACAGCAGACGAAGGACAACATAAACTGGTTTAATCTAGATATTCACTCCCTAATCACACAAACATCTATGGTTTTTCTTAACTCTACGTGAACCTCTGCACAGTGTGTTTGGCTGCATACTGCACTGTTTTTTTCAGTCTTTTGGCTTGAGAGGGAAAAAGAAAGAAAAAAGCGCCTCTCATCTTAGAGTTGTTCTACAGGCCATTTATTCATCAGAAATAATTGTGGTCAGACATTTAGCTGAGAATGCTGGTATTTGTCCTGATGTTCTGTAAATGTTTATACCAAACTTAAATGAATGTAAATACCCCATCTCTGAGCTCTGTGGTAAATCGTTTGTTCTGCACAGGGAGCGTTTGGCAGGGAAGTTATGCTGCAGCCCATTCCTACTGAAATAGTTGACACCAGTGGCAATTGGCCATCTAATCCCTGAGCTCAAATGTAAATACTTTGCTCCACAAGCAAAGCTGCAAAAAAATAATAATAAAAGAAAAGTCAAATTTTGGTCAGTTTTGTGCCACAGTGAAAATAATCTTCACCAACTCTCTTCCTGACGCAACTTATTTATCTTTGCAGGCTGCTGAGCTCTGCAGCCTGATGTGTTAGAAGTCAAGTCTGGGCTCTTCCGCTTCTCCCTCCATCTCAGAGCTCTGGTATTTGCTTGTCTCCCCATGTTTTAGCTCATGATTCAAAGGGATGATTTGATGGCAAAAGTTTCAGTTGGCTCTGGGTGAAACCTCGAGCATTTGTTTTCACTGCAGGGAAAACTCCCATTGATTTCAAAGGGAAGCAGGACTGCAGGAGTGCGCTTCCCTTCTGAAAATCAGAGCTCCCAGATGCAAATTTAAGGCTTGCAATAGACAGGTATCAGTTCCGCTAATTAAGTCTCATTTATCTTAACCATTTCACTACTTCATCAGATAGCGCAGTGATAAGACGCTATAAAAATATATGACAGATAGTCAAGGTCTAGACTTCTCTAATGTGGCAATTTTTTATATTATGATCTTCCTTTGTATATGCAGATGAACCGCTCTTTTATTAACTTCCCTTTGTAAGCATTTCACACGCCAAAAAATCAGATAGGGCTTTGAAAATAAAAAAGCTTTCCAAAGTGATGAGAATGAATTAGCCCATAATTGGACTGATTGGTAAAAGTTCAGTACAATGCAATAAAATTGCACCATTATCAGGATTTAAACTTGCTATGGGGAATTTTTATTGCTGCTCATTTAAAAAATATCATCTTTGGCTGTACTCTGCAGGGACTTACCAGTGTTGAATCAAGTAAAGAAATCTGTAAGGGGAAAGGGCCTCTCATACAAATGTAAGTAGGGCAAACATTTAGCTGTTTATATATATATATTACTGGAATTACACTGATTTTCACAGGCTGTCATCTGTGGTTGTGGAGAGAAATAAAATCATAGGATTGTTGAGATTGGAAAAGACCTCCAAGATCATCAAGTCCAACCTTTGAGTGAATACCAGCATGTCAACTGTATGTACTAAAGGAGAGCGACCACCTCTCCTCACAGGGCATCTCTGCTCCAAACCTCAGCAGCAGCCCAAGAACCTCAGCATGTTTCCTCAGTTAAAGTAACAGAGGGGTAATACACAAGAGTTCAACTCAATGCAGCACAGACAAAGATCACAGGATTTAATGCCTAGAAACTGAAGCTGGACACCACCCTGATAATAAATCCACCACGTAGGTTCATGTTGAGAGCCGATCAATACAAATCATGTTGAAATCTTTAACTTAAAACCGGGAGTGTTTCTCACGCCATTTTTTTGTCTCATTCAAACAAGGCCACGGAAAGTGTAGGACTTCTGCTTTGCAGGTGATCAGATTCCCTTTGGTTTTCACAATCCTCTGATTTACAAATTTCTGGATATTTCCCAATGGGGAGGCATGCTATGATCACAGCTCCTGAAAAAAAATTTCCTCAATAAACTTGTCTTGTTTCCTTTGGGGGCCTCCACAGTATCTTGTGATCTTGATGGATGCCAAGAACCCTTCAGGATCTCATAATTCATTTTAAAATTTTGCCATTTTTCAATACCCTAATTCCCTCCCAGACTCTTGGAGAAAGAGATAATCAGTGTGACTTGAAGGTTATCTCATTGGGAATATTTTGGAGGAGGGGAAAAGTAAATTCCAACTGCACATAGCAAACATATTAACTCATTCTTACTAATGTCAAGAGAGACTCAGTTAGCCCATAGCTGTGTCATTAAGAAGAGTTATGATTGGATTTGTTGATTTTAGATGTCATTTCCAACCTTAATTATTCTATAAGAGGCAATATTTGGAGTGAACAAGTAGAACATAAGGGAGATACCCAAAATGAAAATTAACATCTTGATCTTCATCTAGAAATTTCTGGTTCTCATGGAAAAGTCTACTCACAAGTTAAACAAAAGCAAAAAATTGTGGTCCTAAGCAAAAAAACCAAACAACCCAAGGGCTGATCGTAAAATGCTTAGTAAGGAAGGAAATACACCAAATAACCATAAATTTAAAGGTCTCTTTTGATGAGCAGGAACTCCTACAAGCATTCGAATGGTGATGAAACTACCGAGTTGTGTGATCCCGCTATCAGAACCGCATCTCTTGTTCAAGGAAAATTGCCACAGCTTCTCTGTGTCTCTCAGGCTGCTGAGTATGACCTTTGCAGGGCTAAAAGAGGCAAAAAAGAGAATTGCAAGGCTTTCAAATATTTCTGCGGTTGAAAAGTATGTATGTCTTACACAGACCGTTTTATTTTGTCCTTTCAAGTCCAGATTTCTCCATTCACACAGGGGTATCACAGACAGCACTAATAGACCTTCAGGGCTCATACTGTAACTTTTGCTTTTCTACAAAATGGGGACCTTAAAAAAAAAAAAAATGCTGCAAAGAAGTTGTTTACTGTTTAAGAATGTCCAGGGTACTCGCAGACTGACTGCATCCTGAACCTTGGTACTGTTGTGTAGGAGAAGGAATAGAAGATGAAGTATCACAGCTTTTTGCAAGATTAGCTTGCTGGAAAGGACAGGTTGAAATTTCTGATCTGATCTCTAAAACAAAAACCTAAAGGGGTTTACTTACATTTATAAACTATTCTGTGGTGTTCTAACTCACCAATTGATATTTTGTGGAATCAGAGAGAGGTTTGGTTTGGAAGGGACTTTAAAGATCATTTCACTGGTGAGTGATCTACTAAAATGTATCATAGCTATTATTAACATTGGTTTGAAAACTCCATTTTCTAATTACAATCAGTGACCATAGCAGATAATTACTTTTTGAGATTTGGAATATCTGATATAGTTCACAAGTTTTCACTTACTGAAGTCATACAGGCCCATCAGAATTTCATTTTTTATGACAGCAAGGCTTTACACCTTAGGACTGTAGAGAGATATTTTTCTTGCAAAATCTCAAACACAGGAAAACAAAATAAAATGCTTAAATACAGGAAAGCACCCTAAATTTCCTGTCTTTCCCATTTTTAAATTTCTTGATTGTGTGGCTCACCTCACAATTTAAAGAATGAGGTGACTTATGAATATTGAAAGAGTGAATAATTAAAATTTCAACAGCAAAGAAAGACCCTCTTAGATCTTGATGAACTAAGTCATGCTTTTTAACTGTGCTTTGTAGAGTATTTTTATTAAAATTATGATGATTTATGATTAATTGACCTATAGGAGAAAAATGTAATAAAAAAATCAGAATTTCACACACTTTTTTTCCTCCTCTTATTTCTTGACATTTATGTCTTTAACTCGGAAGCTATTTTTTTCTTTGTCTGACAATCTCTAACTTATATTGGAAACATATTTGAATAGCCTATGCCTGTTTCTTTGAGATTGCATTAGGCTATTGATGACAGTTAAACCAGAATGCATTTTTAAACTGAAATTCAGAGCGTGTCAGAACAGAAACTGAAGTCTCTTAGGTGTTTAAATAGATTATCAAGATGATTTTTTATCAGCATTAGGGATATTATAAATGTATTTATATTGCAGAAAAATCGATTCTAAGGCATTTAGCACAAAAGATACATTATATTGATTTCTACCAATGCCTCAGAAATTCCATTCAGTAATGTTTTCTGTCCTGTGGTTCTAAAACAATGTAAGTTGCGAGGAGATAAGGCTACTGCAGTTTTAATTGCCCTTTCTAAAAGGGAAATTACTCTGCACAGCCCTCTACCTGGTCATTTGTTTCCTGAATGCTTTTGGAGCAGAAGCCTGTACTGAAATATTAACACACGATGCAATTGTATTATCTCCATCTTATTAGAGAACAGCTGGGCCGATGTAGTAGAGACATCCCTTTCTCTCTCACTTATTCTCATGCAGATTAAATTATATCACCTTTATTTTTTTGCTAAACACAGAAAACCAAAGAACAGAGCTGCTGCAAGAGTTTTGGGAGAATTTTAGTTTATTTTTCTCTCCACCTTCTTCTTCTTTTGCCAATAGTTACTCTCCCAGAAACCTAAATCTTGTCACTGAAACTTCAACAGTTGAACACTGGTGAGATATGGGAGCCAGAATCCACTGGATGCAGTTCCACCACTGTTGAACATAGATCCTCCTTTTCCTTCTGCTCCTGGTGATGTTGGTGTCCAAATTTCTCGAAAGTTATTTGGCTCTTGGTTACTCTTTGGGTGTGAATCAACTCCTGTGCAGGATTAAATACAACTGCAGTTTCAGGGACAGCAAGTGAAATATTGTGAGGGAGAAACTGGTCTGGATTTGAGTTGATTTGCCTTATGCATTCCTCCAACACTGTTCCAGTGAGCTTTCTGCCCTCACACACCTCACTCAGTATATTAGCACTGGTTAGCTACAGAACACATATATTCAGGTTCTACTACAGAAATAATGCTTTGATGAACTTCAGCATAGCCCTTGATTTCTTTCAGAAACCTTAAAAATAAACCAGCAACAGAAAAAAAAAACCAAAAAAACCCAAAAACACCACCACCACCAAAAAAACCCAAAAACCCCACCCCGAACAAACAAAAAGACCCAATAATTGTATTTTATGACTGCAGGGCACCTTTTGGGATCCAAATCTTTATAGATGGGAACATGGCATGGCACTATGCTGCAGTATCTGCGTGGTGAGCCCCAAGCTCTGTGGAACCAGACACTTTGCACAGGGTTAATTTATGTTTGTATTCTTTATACTCTTGCTATGATCTTGTCCTGGAAGGGGAAGGAGAGATGAGGCTGTAGAAAGACTGACCCTGGATATGCCCAAAGCAGCCAGGTCCATAGGAGGTGATGACCTCAACCAATTTGCCATGAGCAGCAAATCTCTGTGTAGGGTCCTAAAAGAAAGAACTGCGCCTTTCCTTCTCTTGGAGGACAGCACAGTGACTCAGAACAGTCCTGGCATTGCTCAGCCCAAGATCGAGGGGTGGGAGGGCAAGAGCCCTCACAAATACTGAGTTTACAAATAACAGTAAATTACTGATTCTGATACTTGCTGTCACAAGCTCAGAGAATGTTGCTTTTTCTCTGCCTACAGTCCTGTTTCTCCCCTTGGAAATCCCTTACAGGCCAATGTATGCTCTCTGAATGATGGCATCCTGTTAAGTTAGGTGTTCTTGATCCATCCTGCCATATCTTGCATCTTCCCAAAGCACCTAACTTTAAATAAATGCTTGATTTTAGACTGCATAGACACACTGTGTCCTGTTTCTTTAAGTTATGCAGAAGAAAGATGCTGCCAATGTGAAAGGGTTAGTAATTTTTAAGAAAAATTCATTAAAAGAACGAGTTTTAAGGAACTTCAGAAAATTATTTCTGTTTTGCAGGTGAGTAATCAGAAATCTTAGAAGACTTAAATGATCCATGCTCACTAGCAGGGTTAGATAGGAAAGGAACCTAATTTTTCTGATGTGAGCCTGCTGTCTCTCACTGTCACGCCACTCTCACCAGTAAAGCTATCTCAGAACCACTCTTCCTTCCTCTCTCATGCTTTGCATGTCCTCTGAAATGGCAAAACATCTTCTTGCGATAGACATCAGTGAAATGAGTCTAAATGTTTCTGTAAAAAGGTGTCTTTTTAAAATGTGATGGACCGTTTAGCTTGGTGTGTTTGGGTCTTGACACCGTATGCCCACATATGCATCCTAGGCCTTGGAGGGACCAATTGAAAAGGAATTTCCCAAGTGTACTTTTCAACAGAAAATTGGAGCCAAGCTTCCTATTTCCTTTTCTTTAGCATTTTGTCGGCTGCATCTGCATGTAAAGTTATTTTATGAGCTGAGAGGAATGAACCAAAGATCGTAGCGAGGAGCTAATCTCCACATTTTAAAAATATTTGATAAGTAAACTTGGTTACACCAGCGAGGATCTCTGACCTCATTTTGGCAGGGAATCTTACACCTCACTGCTCTATGGTGGAAGCACCAGCAACATGCTGCTCTGCAGAGGATGTGCGATGGTCTGGGAGTGTACAAACCTCTTGGAATGACCCAGGAGGACTGAGGCTCCCAAGGCTGGTAAATAGGCACACATAGGACAAAAGACTATCCTTGGGGATCTTAGAAAAGTAGGAGTCGGCAAGGTCTCCTTGCAAGGAATGATCAAGGTAATCTATTAAAAATATTCTGTCCATGTGTGACAAAACTCCTGTAGCTTCAGGACTGGTCACATCTGTGTGCTCCCTGCAAGCCTCACAGGATGGGCTTGGGGTATTGTCCTCCTGCCTCAGTTTCCTTTTCCTTCTGGCAGAATAAAAATGCTGACCTCCGTTTGCAACAACCAACACAACATTTACAACCACCAACTTAGGTTTGTTTTAGAAAGAAACACTACATGAAATTTTACGAGCATGATGACTTGTTGAAGGATGCAGTTGGCTGGTGCAGCTACAGTGCATCCAGAGGAACATCCCAGGCTGCTCCAAGCTGCTGAACACTCCCCTGGTTATACATAAGGGCTAAGGATTTGACCCCCTGGGCTGCTGTGGGGCAGCTACAGAGTGTTCACTTGTGGCAGATGTTGCAGTGTTTTCTAGTTCTTCTTTCCCTCCTGCTATGAATGCTGCGAAGAGATAAAGAACAAAGGAAACAGAGATGAGCTGATGGGCTTTGATTGGCTTCCTCCTTCTATGTAGCAAAATGAAGGTTAATTTATCAAGAGGAACTGCTGCAGATTTCATGAGATACATAAAGCTTTAAGCCCAAGTAATCACCATTGCCAAACTAGTCTGCTCAATGGGATAAAATGTCTTCCCCGTGCCCACTGAGTGGGAAATCAGTTGATCAGAGGCATTTTCACCACCAAAAAGCATTTTTTCATGCTGCCTCTAAGATGACCTTTTATAAATCCCACCAAATCCTAGCTGGCTTCCCACCATGTTGCTAATAGTTTGATCTGTGACCCGCTAATGAGGTGCATATTGTTTCACCTCCAGTAAAGGTATTAGGATGTCTACTCAGTTCTGCAGCACCACGGAGATTATAGTTGCTTGCGCCAGGAGGAAAAGGAGTTTCCAGGGCATAAGTCATCATTTAGAGTTATTAACAAAGGGATTTATTATGTTGCTCTGTTTCAAACAGCGGTGTACACAATGCCTAGAGCATGCCAGAGTGCAGCTACCTACCACATAATGTCCTAATGAATCACCACATGCTGGAGGAGCTGTAGAACCTCAACATTCAATCTCCCATTTCTCCCCCCACACACCAAACTGACAAATAAGGCCATAATGGCTTTTCACTTTTATCAGGTAAAAGTGATCTCAGGAAGATGAGTACATTGAAACCGCATTGAGAAGAATGTGGGGTGGGGGGGAAATCCACTTTCGGGAAGACAAAAAAAAAAAAGAAAAAGAGAAAAAGTCTTGGTGCAGCAAAACAGTTTTAATGCAAAGTGTTAACCCTTATCCCCACAGGCATGGGGGGGCTGTGTCTGTTCCCAGACAGTCAATGGGATCTTTAACCATGACTTCAGGGCTTGCAGAGTCAAGTCCTACTGTAAAAAGAACCTTGCTTTCCAGAGCTGGGAAGATGAGGCTGACTAAAGGCTATTGAATCCTGCCTGTCCACGCTTGCCCTCTCTGTAATTTATTGTGATTGAAGGCCAAAGGCTCTCTCCTCTAAAACAAGCAGTTAAGAAATAATTACTGAACCAGGGTTCTGTGAGTTTTAATTAAGCAATGTTTAGAGTACATATGGAGTTCTCCAGGTGGCAGGAGAGACAAATTATTATTTATTTGCTTTTGCTCATTTTATTTGCATTTTCAGGCTTAAAGGCTAAAAGAACTATGTTTTGTTCTGATTTTGCTTTCAGTAAAGGTGCTATAAATTTTCTTATTTACTCCATATGAAAGCAGACTCAATTAATATTTATTTGTCTGTGGTTAATAGCTCAAATAATCTCTGAAACACCACAGTCCTCTCTGTGTTTTGGGAGAGGTGGAAAAAAATCCCAAACTTATCGTTAAACTGTGTTTGATAACTGAGGAATTGTTGGCATTTTTCAACACTGTTTTCATTTCAAATTCTCACTAATGCTTTTTTGAGGGACAATTTTTCCCCTGGGAAAACTTTCTTTCACCCTCATGAAAGTAAGTTCCTTTATCTTGGAAGAGAGCCAGCCTTTAAATGGACTGAGAAACAAGTTCATCTCCCTCCACAGACTCGCTCACCCTCTTCCTCCTTCTCTCCTCCCACCCCCAACCATGCCCTGTGTTAAGCAGTGGGGTGACAAGTCTTGCAGTCAATCCCCTTAGCAGAATGCAGTATTTCTCCTGCTTCCATTTATTGATCCTTCCAGCTGATGAGCCATAGGATTGTGGACTTCTACCTTTTTGGTAAACTATTGATTCCTTTTGATAGTTTACAGGGGAGAAGGCTGATGAGATCACAAGCAATGTTTTTTAGGACCATTTAGCATCTCAAAATAAAGAGTTTCTTAGAAAAGAGAAAGGTGACAGAGGTACCTTCTATTTTTAAAGCAAAGCATGGGTCAAATTCTGCTTCCACTGAACTCTGCGGCACAACTCCCACAGCTTGTGCTAAGAGGAAGCTTGGGCCCAGGGGATGATGAAGCCAGTGATTATACAGCACATTATGCTAAAGAAAAATTAAATCAAATGCAGCTGCTTTTATATAATTCAAAGACAGAACTCAGTGTTTTCTTAAATCATTTTTGGTTTCTTTTCCCCTCTTCCCTCTCTGCACACTGATTTCTTGCCCACAAAGAAAAGCTTCAAAGAACATAAGCAAATCCAACCCTTTTATTTCAGTTTTGCTTTTTTGCCCCCTTTTATATCAATTAAAAAACTTAGGAGAAGTTTCTTCTACTTGACTGTGATACAAAAAATCCTGGTTTTTTAGTTCCTTTGGTGATGCCTTCATGGTGTTAGGGGACTCAAAACTGCTTCAAAGAGGGACAAGCTGTTGTCTCAGCCTCAGCTTTAGAAAAGTTCCACCATCCTCTTCAATCAACCAAGGATTTCAATGTTAATTCAAAAAGACTTGTTTTCAAACTAGAATCTACAAGCTGCTGCTTACTGGAGCCTAACCTATCTGAAAAGGTAGATCAGAAATCCCTAATGGGTTTGATAAAAACGGCATAAACCAAGCTCGAAATTCACCAGTTTCTGCTATGTGGAAAAAAGTCATCAAGTTAAGAAGAACAGGGTTTTTATGTAAACAGACACATGGCAAAGTGCAGAATATTATGTCTCTTCCTAGAGGGAAGTCTTTAGCTGGAAAAATTTGATGTTTTTATTGAGTCAATGACATGATTCCACAATTAAGGGCATTTTCTTGTTGCTGCTCAGGTGCTGATTCATCAAACTTCTGGAGCCCACATGAAAGCTGAGCATGTTTGTGGTTCCACTGAGTTAAACAGGGGCACAATCACATGAATAAGGAGAGATATGAAGAGTCCCTTTCTGAATCAGGGCCCTACGCCAATGACAAAACTTTCATTAGCAAGATCTACCATCAAACAATTTCCACTAGAAGATAATGTTTGCTTGCTTTACTAAGTAGGTTGGCATTTGGTTCTGCCTTTGAATATAAGCAGACACATTTTGAGCAGGTCCTTGACAACCAGTGTTTGTGGAAATAACATTGCTGATATAATCCTGATAAATGTTAAGGTTTGTGCAACTCTTTGCCATTCTTTACATCCCTCAAGAAAAAAAAAACTGCAACCACATAAGTAAATACCCCACAGATCTGGAAGAAGAATGTCTCTGATGTAACTCTACTATTTTTAATTATTTTTTGAGATGTGTTCAATGGCTCTCAGAGCATCTGAAGTTGTGACTAAGTAGATAATTTTACACATAATGAAATGCAAAATTTAGCACATGTATTTTGGAGAATCCTTTTTATTTATTTTTTTTTTTCAGGGACAGGAAGTGAAAGAAAACTGCCAAAGGGAATTAAAAAAATAAAGACCGAGAAACAACTTTTTTTATGAAATTGTTAGGGAAATGGCACACTATCAGGCTGTGTACATTAATTTTACACATATAATATGTTTTGTCCTAGAAGAGATGTTCATAAAAGCCTCTTAATTCAGTCATTTGACAGATGAGATCTGTTCTTGATGTCAGTCACTGAGTTACAGGTTTCTTTTTCTATTTTGCTGCTGTGATTCTTATTCCGTTTATCTTTGTGCCCACACAGTATATCAGTATAAATTTATATGTGTGTGTGCATATTCTATACATACAGACTATCTTTATTATGCAGATGATAGCAGTGTTAAGCTTGCTGCAGAGGGCATCTCTTTCATATTTCAGAGGAATGCTAGGCAAGGAGATCTATTCTTGAAGCCCATGACATTAGAATAAGAATTAAATAATTTTCATAGCCATGCAGTGGGGGAAAAAACAGTAAAACTCTGCAAAGAGTAAACCCGGAGCCCTTTTTTCATGACATTCAGCAAAACAAAACCTTGTGTTGAAAATGTTTAGAGCAACCTCAGCAGTCAGGAATGGAGTTACTGGGGTTGATTCAATACCATCAGAGAGAAAAGTGGGTGGAAATCATTACTGTCCTCCATCCTGGCACAAGCTCCCTCTACTCCTACCTCACTTGGTGCAAATGAGCACAAACACAGTGCAGTGGAAACATGGAGCCAATGTTCTGTGCAAAACAGCAGATTCTCTGTCTTTTTTCATATTTTTCTACTGATCTTTTTTGTGAGTTCTTAAATTGATGCTATTGCTGTTATTATTATCAAATTAAAACCGACACATCCATTTAATGGGCTCAGGTTTCTGTTTTCCATGGCACACGTAAAAGAAAAGCTTATTAAGCAAGTTCTGTGACCTGTGAAATTACTGAAGTCACTTTCTGAAGACAGTGAGTGTAGGTTTCCCACAGGCTGGACATTAACTGTTGTCTTCCGTGACCTCTCTGGCACCAAGGCATACTGAGCCCTTTCTCTCAGTCCAGACTAATTGGGAATTTCTCATTACTCAGACACCTATTTTTAAATAATTCCTCAGGATTCAATATCTTCAGAACTTCAACTCTTTTGATGAATTTTGTTTAAATCAATCACCAATATTTAAAAATAAAAAAAAACCAAAACAGAACATCTGAAAGAGGGATGGCCAGCAAACAGCCAATCAATTAATCAATATGATTGCCTCAGAATTTTTTTTTTGACAAACCAGATTTTTTTTTCCACAAAAAACAAATTTTTGAGCTTTTTTATTAGTATCCCCAAAATTAAGGATTCATCTGACTTGGCCTTAGTTGCCTAGTTAGGCACCTCTTTGGAAACTCTTACCTGGGGTGGGGGTAGTCTGGATAACATTTAAATGTTGCTTCCAACTCAAAATATTATATGATTTTATGCTCTAGGATGAGTGGACATGCATGGGGAAAATGTATCCTGAAATATACACCTCAAGCAAACACAAACAGATCATATACATAGCAGATGTACCTATAAAAAACTACTTAGAAATGATGCAATGTCAAATGTTTTCTCAGCCCTGGGTCCTAATTTTACCACAAAGGGTGTCTACCTACACTTATGGAAGCATAGCTGGTTTTGGATTGGATTCATAAATGTCAATTGAAAATGCTGCACAAAATCTACCTTTGGTTCTTTCAAACTATGCACAATCCATCCCCAGAAGATCTAAAAATCAGAGAATTGCAAACTAATATTGTGCCTAATAGAACAGCCCTTGTGTTCAGATTGCACTTATAAATGCAAAAAGGAGCTGGAAAAACGGCCTTCTTTTTGTGGTGATTTTTTTTCATTAAAAATAATCTGTGTAATTAATTAACGATGCATTTGTGAATGATTAAGTGCAGAGAAAAGCTGTTGAGAAAGGATTTTAAAAGCTGCGCTACTGTAAATCATTGCAGTGTTAAGACTTACTTCTACGCAGATAATATATCCCCAAATGCCTTTGAAATTCTGCAATAAGTGAGAGGAATAGAAAATGAAGGGTAAGAGATGCTGTAAGCAAACCGCTTCTTAACATCTCTATCAAGGCAATACATTTTACCTCAGCATGTTAAAAATGCAAACAGAATCTTTAACTCCTAAGATCAATTGCAAGCACAGAGAAACTCTGGGTTTAGAAAGAGCATTCTGTCTTGTCAAGCTCACCTTATCATCATGGAATAATAAACAGCGTAATTATTCTCACCTTTTTGTTTGTTTTCTAATTGGATCATTTATTACTTTCCAGAAATTCAAATCCACATCAGATTTATAACGTGGGGCTTCTGAAATATTGCTTTGGTTATAGAAATGTCAAAGCTGGCAGGTAAGCTGTCTTGTTGCCTCAGGAGTCTTTTGCATGAGCAAAAATTATGGAAAAGGCCTTTAGAATTGAGTAAGTTCAACAATTTGTTTCTGTGTTACGCATGGATGAAAACTCTGTTCTTTTACCGATATTTGAGGTCCATTTATCAGCCTATGGTTTATAACATTGGTGTGCTTGAATCAAACACACAAAGGATGGGATTGTAACTGTTCTGTTTTGCAGAATGTATTCTAGTTATAGTTTGGCTACAACAGGATTTGGATGATGCTTAACACAATTTTTCTGGTTAGTTACCAAATATCTACTGATATGAACCATGACTGATCCTGAAATGGCTCCTCTGCATTTCTTGTAGACTCTGAAGTGCTCAAATTGTTTCTTATCTATCAAATGAAGTTTGTGTTCTCTGCTGCTCAGCAACACGAGTTTCTGCTGTGCATTTCACTAAAAGATGCAAAGCAAGGCCTTGAACACCGTCATGTCAAACATGTACTGTAGGAAATTTGGCTTAACTCTTTATCTTTTGATGTTCAGGAAGTTTACTCATGGCTTCATCACATCATTTTGTGAGTCAATCCAAACAGGTAGCATATAGAATTTCTTCAGGTATAGAATCAGAAAAACACAGACTCATAGAATGGTTTGGGTTGGAAGGGGCCTTAGAGATCGTCTAGTTCCAATCCCCTTCCACTAGACCAGTTTGCTCAAAGCCCATTCTAGCTTGGCCGTGTACATCCTGGTAATTAGGCATTTCGTGTGTTAAAGGGATTGATTTTCTATGTTCAGCAAAAAATCTCGGACAACAAGGAGCTCAAGGCTTTTGATCTAAATCTTACTGAAGTCACTGGAAAAAAACAGGTTTGAAATCAGCCACCAGCCTAATAAGCTGCCATGACATAAAGAAAACTCTGGCCACAACTGATGACGTTCTTACACATGAGAATCTCCCATCAGCACAAAGTGGCGGTGCATGGAAGTGGCTTTCTGTCTGATAAGCTTTATCTCTACCCGAGACAGGAAGAAGCAGTTGAGGGGGGGATATGACTGTGTGTGTACATGAACACTGTGCTGGTCCCCATGGATGCCCTTTACAAACAGTAAAGGGAAATGGGTGTTTTTAGGACTTGGTCCGTCTAACTTCACTTAGAAGTTTAATTTTGTAAAACAACATTGACTAAGCAGTAGGAAAGTTCATTTATCTTCTTAGTCTACACCGGAAGAATAATTTGGAAGTGTGCATCCATACAGGGGATGGCCAGAAGATACTCCCATGAACACTCAAATATTCTCTAAAACAAAGTAGAGTTACATAGCAGCAGCCTGTAAGAAGTGCAGGGAGATAGGGGAGAATAAAATTAAAGAAAGAAGGAGGATTCTGCACCTTTTTCAAAAAAATATTGATTTGGGTTTTTTTTTTTTAAGAGTGATGCTTTAGAACTGGTGATAAATCAGGAAGATTAGAACCTTATCGTCCTTTCTTCAAACATGTATATGCAGTTCTTAAAGACTGTGGAGTTTTATGAGATAACAAGCAAAGAAACCAAAACAGAAAGTAACTATTAATATATATAGCTCTCCTTAGAGTCTTTATTAAGATTACTTTTTAAAAATAGTGAAGGAAAACATAATCCAATCCTGATCTATGGGATTAATGAATTTTGTAATTTTCTTCTTTCTCAAAACAAGACCAAATATTGTTCAAAAGTCATTCAAACTCAGTTTCTAGTGAGTAGAGAAGGAAACATACAAAAATTTCAGTTTCACGGAACTTAAGTAAAAACATTTAGTTGTTCCTAGTGACTTATTTCAGAAATCATTTTTTATTCAGAAAAAATGAGTTATTATTCTGTATATTTGGTATAATAATATTTCTGTGGGATAACGTGAAAATATTTCTGAGGCAAAATATCTCAGTAGTCCAAGGTATACAGGATCATTTTTAATTAGGACATCAATTGCTGTTACACATTAGGAATTGGGATGTTATCAGTGTGTTTCTTTTAAAAAAACCCCATGCTAGAATTTCAAAAATAGAAAACAAAATTTTAAAAAACTTTAACAACTGTAGAAAAAGAAGCTGTAGAAAATATGTGAACAGCAAGCAAACAAATTACAGATTAGCCACAGGGTTTTTTTGAGGAAATTATAACAAAAATGGAGAGTTTGTCATATATTTCCACAGATAGTACAGAAAGCTAAGGTGATCACAGCTATCGTAGATAAAAACATGGGATAGCATGGCGAAAGTCAGTAATTTCGTGTGCTAAGATAACATGCTTCAATACTTTCTGTAAGTATGTAAATGATTTTTAAACCATGCTTGATGGCAGAACTCCTCTGCCCCTGAGTATCTGGACAGTATTGCAGGAGAGGGACAAGTTAATTCTGAAGTCCTGAACCTCTGTTGCTGCAAACACAAATATATATACAACACTAAGTCCACATAAAAAACCAGTCTCTTTAAATAACGAGTTTTGTGTGTTTATGTATTTATTTTGACAGATCAAGGCCAAAGTTTTTCGTCGTGGTCAGGAAACAGCATCCAGAACATATCCTACTGCTGATGAAATTCATTAGGGTTTTATGTCACATTTAGATCCATGATAAGAAATCCCCCTAAATGTAACCAGAATGAGGATTGATTCTTTGCTTTAGCTTTTATTCAATTACTTGTCTAAATGACAAGCAAGAACCCTAAGCCCAGGTGGGACCTGCTGCAGTTCAGTTATTAAAGCCAAAGATTAGTAGTCATATCACCTTGAGTTTAATCCCCTTTTTTTTTTTTTCCTGGATCACAGTAACCTTAGCCAAAATGGATTCTTTTTGCCTTTATTCACCTGCAAAACAACAGGTTGTAATAATTTTGAGCTGCCCCTGGGTTGCTCCCTCATAATTTATTTCTTTTTAAGCGTAATAAATACATTAAAAATGCTTTCAGATGACAACTGCAAAGAACAATAGTACAAAGTACTATCACCATTGCGACCTGCAGAGCTTTGTCTAGCAATTGAAAAAGCCCTTAATGACAAAGAAAGCTTGTGGAAGGCTGTTACATGAAATGACTTGATGTAAACTAGTGCTGTTCACTGATATCTGCTCTTGGAAACCAGATTATCCCAAGTGAGGATGTGGCCCAAATCCTTTTCTTCTCAGAAATTTGAGCCTGTGGTGAACCTTTAATATCTTAATGTTTATTTAGGGCAGAGTGTGAAACGGCATCACCAGGCTGAGCTGGGATTGTTCCAGCACTGCCCAAAGGGTTGGTTCCCCATGAACAAAGGGTTATACTTTGCCGGGGCACACCGCAATGTGTACATAGAATTTTCTAGACCCACACAGTGCCCAATTTATGCTCTGAAACACTAAAATATCTGAGTACAGCACAAAATGAGCGACCAGTTTGTGGCCCGTGTCTGGCAGCCACGTTCTTTCCCTATGCAAATCAAACCACTCACAGAGCAAAGGCCCCTCTGGTCCATTTTATTACAGGAAGGAAAACCCAGCTTTTTACCAGCATGGGGCGGAAAAAAATGAAATATTCAAATTTCATAGAAAAAAAAAATTGGCACTGGTTTTCACAGAACTTCTTTTAGCCCTTTTCAAAGTATTCCTCTAAATAGATCTTTCCTTCTCTGACACTTTTTCCTGTATAATACATCTTTCATTCACTATCTTTTTCCATACACATCTTTTCTTCTAAGCAGAGAGAAAGCATTTACTAAACAAAGCAGCTTTGGTCTTAATACACTTAAGGTCTTGCTCTTTTTCTCATTACAAGCTGAGCTAAACAACATTATTAAAACATTTTCTTAATGTTTTTGAACTTACCTTAATTTTTCTTTTTCCCTCCACTAATGGGAAATGCTGTTACTCATTCTCAGTCCATCTGCCTAATAGAAACTAGCTTCTGACAATTAAAGTGCTAGCATGTAAATTCTTGAATGACATGCCCCTATCTGAAGATTAATTTGTGCAATTCATGACTGATGAGATGCATTATCATCTGCAAACTTATCACCTCTCGCACCCAAGTTCCAGCTCAATCTGATCTTTGTTAAAGCTAAATGAGAACAAATGCAGTTCTTGAGAACAATGGAAAAAGGTGCAAAATGCAGTACATTTTGTTTAAATCATTTTTTAGAGACACTGTCTGTGGGTGTTAGTATAGTTATGAATCATTATATAACCAAACTTGAAACAAAACAAATAAAAAAGCAGAAAAGACACTCGTTCTTAGAGAACAAACAGTCTGCCAAAATGCTTCCCACCTTAGCACCAAAAAGGGCAAAAAAATGGAGGTTCAAAGGATTTGACACTGCAAAATTATGATTAGGGAACATAAAGTCAAGCAAATATTCACTGACATTTGGATAGGGGGGGGTTTTCATTCTAAAGAAAATTCCTGTATTCAGTCAATCTCCTTTGTGAGTTGTCGTGAAAGCCTTCTCCACCTTATCTTCAAGAGTTTCTTCTAAGAAAACTAAAGATGATGATTTATTTGGGGGGCTTGTGTGAGTGAGTTGCTGGGTTTGGGGAGTACGGTTGCTCATCAGCGCTGACACGAAGGCTGTTCCGAAGCTACTGTTGTGACACAACAGCAAATTTCAGCACAT
The DNA here is from genome assembly GCA_013398055.1 of Ifrita kowaldi. Taxonomy (NCBI): domain Eukaryota; kingdom Metazoa; phylum Chordata; class Aves; order Passeriformes; family Cinclosomatidae; genus Ifrita; species Ifrita kowaldi. The sequence goes on along the minus strand of VZRS01005667.1, from coordinate 307,069 downwards.
TCAGACAGAGCAATGGAATCAGGATCAGCAATCCAGCCCCAGTTATCATGATCCACGGTCAATCTCACAGTCCAAGCAATGCACATATTACTTAGTATTTTTTGCCTCCTGTCCCAGCATTGTATTTGGCAGTGGAGGCCTTAACTTGAAACTGGGTTGAAAAGCATTGCATGAACATGATGGCAGCTGAGAGGTCTGAAAACCAGTTCCACATCTTAGAATCATAGAATCATATCACGGTTTAGGTTGGAAAATGCCTCTAAGATCTAGTCAAACCATTAGCGTACCATTTCCATGGGTACCATGTTCCTATGTGCCATTTACCTGCTTTTTGAACACCTTCAGGGATTGTGACCCCTACAGCTCCCTGGGCAGCTGTTCCAATGCTTGACAACCCTTGTGAGCAAGAATTTTTTCCTAATGTCTGATCTAAACCACTGGTACAACTTGAGGCCGTTTCCTCTTGTTCTATCCATCTTCTATGGAGCTACCTTGCAGGGTAGTTATTTTACCTCTTTTGGCATCTATTTCCCCTCTCCTCCTTCAGCTGCCTGGTCAATTTAGGCTGCAATCTTTCTGAGCCTCTCTGTATTTTTTAGTGAAAGGTGCTGATTTCCAGAGAGCTTCTCAATATTATCACAATCAAATGAAATCACTATGTCCAGAAGACACCAGGGGTTGAAATCTGGTCTCATGTACCCTGATAAATGCTGACAGAGTCATCCATATCAAATGACATGTCACATCAGATTTGAGCTTCTCTTACTAAGCACTGTAGTAGGATGATACTTTCTTCTGTCAAAAAGCTGTTCTGGTTTTGCATAGAGCAAAACCTCCAGTTTCTGTGGTACAGACACAGTCTCAGGACATGTGATTTCTATAGCTCTTCAACCCAACCGTCCTAGCCACAGAAAGAGGCTGGAATGAGCAAAACTTTCAAGAAAACAGCAGAAGGGATCTGAGGACTGCTTAGTGCTGAGGACATATAGATGGCTTGCTGAAAAATTAAAACAAAACAAAACCCAGGAGCCTTTACATGGGGTTCAGGGAGTTTGGTGGAAGACCTCAAGCAATTCTGATACTTAGTTTTAGTTTATTTCTTACCTCAGTGTGAAAAAATCCTCTGTAACATATAAACAGAACTGCCAAGGGCAACAGTTTGTTTTTAAGATCACAGGGGAGTGAAAGGGTTGGGAGGGGAAGAGAAGCCTAAAATTTCTCAAAGACTCTTGCAATGACTTTTCCTTCCTGTTCTGGACATTGATCTCCTTTGCTCAGATTAAAACCTCCAGCATCTGAAAGACACCCACAACTGACACCTATTCCACTAGACTGAAAACCATTTAAAAATTATGCTGCACCGCTTTGTTGGTCACGCAGTGATCAGAGTGGAATAGATTTAAGACAAGGTTATTTACATTAAAAAAAATTTGATCACTTGTCTAACAGCAAAACATTGTTATGTCATTAAATGATAAGGACTGTATATGGCACAAGGATATCTGTTCTTTTCATAACACTGAACACATTTCTTATCCTCCTGACATTACAGTAATGTAACTTTGCAAAGTTATATTCAGATACTGCTAGTTTTAAATGCTCCTGTACACGCTTATACAATTCATATTATGATATCCATTCTCAAAATAGCTGTCAAGCCTCCTGCTTTAAAGAAGACACAGTGTATTGCCCTGAAACACTGTATACTGCAGAAGCAGAGCAAGAAGACTGTTAAAGACTGTTAAAACAGTTATGTGGATTATTATTTCCTTGCATGGTAGAATCATCATTTATCAAAATCTCATTCAGCAAATTGCAGTTCAAAAGAGATCCTGCACAGCACAGGACTGAGGCCTTAGTTTGTTTGAGGAAGGGGGTAGTTGGAAGTCTTTGATTTTTTTTTTGTTTGTTTTGTTTTTTTCTTTTTTCTCTTTTTTTTTCATATTTCATGTCTAGGGACATGAGTAATGTCCCTGGATATCAGAAAAAAGAACACTGCATTCAGCCCTGGTTCAGCCTGGTCGAGAGAAAATGCAAGGCTGAATCCTAAAAAGCAGCATTGTGGCCATAATCTACTCAGTAACCCTCAGGTTATGATTCAGCTCCCTTGGGGTTCCCAGTCACTGAATCACCTAGATCAGAAACCTGATTACTGATGGCTCCTCCTGTAGTCGGTGGGGAAAGATAAGCTCGTATGGAGACTCAGGGTAGGAAGCCTGAATCACCCTGGGGGGTGACATCAGCCATATGGAATAACCCATGCCCAAGAGGCTCATAGCTGTAGACCACCCCTTGGACATAAAATTCAGGAAGGGAAATAAATTTTGCTACTCCTTCCCTTTCTTAATGAGAAAACATGTTTGTTTTGGAAGGGCAAAGCAGAGAAATAGTTGTCATGTGTTGAGCAAAGATCAGTGAAGTGAAGCAGGAGCACTTCAGAGAGCTCTTTCATGGCAGGAAAGGGAAATGGTTTAAAGATCATACAGCAGTACAGTAGGTTTGCTCACCTTTCACTTCAAAGGTTCACTCATCTTCTGTTCCATTTTGGGCAGTGGGATGAGTTTACGGGTTATACCATTTGTTTGGCTGTATTTAAAATAGCCTTCCCGTACTAGACTATGCTGGCTAATACCAACCATGCTTTGCAACCCACTTGCTGCAGTACTCTTGGCCAAGTTTAATTGAGATGGCACAAAGTACAGGAAACTTCTAAAATAGCCTGAGCTGAAGACAAAAATTAAAATAAGTACAGTAATATCAATCCTTTTGTTTTCACAGGAAAATGCTGTGGCAGGAGTGATCTGGGTCGATGAAGATTTGAATAGGACCTTCAAATACCACCTCTATTAATAACAGTGATTGAAATCTGAGTGTTCAGTGATCCTCAGTGGTATTCCTCCGTGCTGTTCCTCAGGGATCCATCTTGGGCTGGATGCTGTTAAGCACCTTTGTTGGCAACACAAACAGTGGGATTGAGTGCACTCTCCTCCACTTTGCTGATGACACCAAACTGTGTGGTGCAGTTGACACACTGGAGGGAAGGGATGTCATCCAGAGGGACCTGGACAGGCTTGAGAGGTGGGACCATGCAAAGCTCATGAAGTTTGACAAGGCAAAGTGCAATGAACTGAACCTGGGGTGGGGCAATCCCAAACTCAAGCACAAGCAGGGCAGAGAAAGGATTGAGAGCAGCCCAGAAGACATGGCCAGGTGTGTTGAAGAGAAGCTGCCAGGGTTGGGACAGACACCCAAGCTAGCTTAATGACTTATATGCCAAGACCTTGTTTTAAACATTCTTTCATTTTGAAAGGCCCCAAGATACTTCTCCATTGCTGGTTAGATGAGAAGTTAAAGAATCTGATAGATTCTACTGACCCTTACCAGACGCGTCAACTTCACTGACCAATTTAAAGATCCAGGAATTGTCCCTAACAGTCAAGTGGTGGAAAAAAGAAGAACAATTCTGTTTTCATTGTATGTACAGATGCTGATGAATGGAGAAGACTTGGCAAATTCCAGTCATACATGGTTGACTGAAATCTAGGGTCCAATCAAGTTTGACGTCATCTACTTTTCCTGTCCAATGACTGTAATATATTTGGGGGAATAAACTAGATAAACAGTTAAAACAGGTCTTCTCCATTTCTCTAAATCCTTTGTTCTTTGAAGTCATGCACAGAGTCACATATCCATGTCATTTCAATGTTCGTTTTCCTGTCAAAATCACGACCTTCATCACTGTTGACCACAAGCGCAGCAGTATGGGGTCACCTTGTGTTAAATAGTGATAATCTACTGAGTTGCCTTTTCACTTCCAGGGTGCATCCTCTGTTAGGCAAACAAGGCAACATCAAAATGGTTAATAGGAAAATATTTTGCAGAGATCTTGACAAGCAGGGGGGTTACATATTGGTTAGAAATGTTCACAGCAGAATCAAGCTGAGCACAAGTCCTCAGCCATGGATGAGGAGCAACACACCGGGCTCTGCCAGTGAGCTGTGCCAGGGTACTGGAGTGTGCACAGTGAATTGTCAAAAACATCCTGGGAAACGAAAAAGAAATAGGCTGGATTCTGCGCCATGAATCACCCAGCCAAATTAATCAGAGACTGTTTGACAAGTCAAGAAAGACAGATTTTGTGACATGGAGGGAGGAAAAAAAGTAATCAGAATCTGTCATTGTGCCAAATCAATCAGAATTTGTAGACTGGATCCTGAAACTCACTTGTTAAAGTATGTTAAAAAAACCCAAAAAACCCAAACTGGGATAAAACTTTGGACTCTGCCAGTATGCTAATTCACTGGTTAAAACTGATAAAAATGGGTAAAGCAATCTGAATATAAGTTGTGGCATTCAAATATGGGACTCAAGACTGGAATCCGATGCTCTGAAAGTCATAATCATGGACATGTTTTAAGGTAAACACAAGGATTTTTTCCATGTTTATCAAACACCGAAAGAATGCACTGTAATGAGCTGCTGCTATCAGACCTACAGCTTCGGGAAGTTGTGCTGATGATAAGAATTTTGACCAGCATATCTGCATCCAGTGCAAAATAGATATATCCCTCTCCTGGTTTTGCACAAAGTATGCAATAGTTTCATACTGATTTGCTAGATGTAAAAAACAAATTAAAAAATCTTTGTAATTCTGTATCCTGAAAAAAAAGTTGAAATATTTAGCACTAAGAAGATAGAAATCGTAGCAGTTCAGATTAAACTTTCAGAATTAACTCCTTCTCAAAATTCGATTTCCCTTTTTACTCATTTTGTCAGTTAATACAACAGCAAAAATAATATGAACAGCAACGCCTTTTACAAATTCCTGCCATCTTAAACTATCTCAGACTTGGGAAATACTGAAATGTTTAGGATGCAGTTGTTGTGTTTCTCCTAAATTTAATGCAAGTGCTGAGTTCAGGCACATATGACTTTAGACTTAGTTGTCTGGTTTCCTTTAAACTTGAATTCTTTTGTAGATCTTATTGAGACTTGAGGAAAATTCTTTCAGTTGTTCCAGTCTTCCAGCTGCTTAAATTTGGAAAGATACAGATTAAACTGAGATTAAGTTAATAAAAGAACCACTGGGAAAAAACAAAAAGGAAAAACAAAAAAAAGAAATAAAATTTCCTTTGCATATATTTTAATAAAAGTGTCTAGGAAATATACCTATGCTTTTCATATTCCTTCGGCATTTTCCTACATATTTTTCTTGATAATTAGGTTATTACATGAAAAGCAAAGAATGGTCCTCAATTTTGCAACAGCTCAGCACATCCTCAACTTTCTGCATAAAACTGCAGCCACATGAAGCCTTCAAAACAAATAGCACTGCTCCCTAATATAAATGCACGTAGGCATGTTCACAGGTCTGTGTTTCAAGGTTTGATTGTTAATCATTTTTTATTTGTCCTAATTACATTTTTAATTGAAACATACAAGAAAAAATGTGTTATGTTCACTCTTGACTAATTCACACTCAATCATCTTAACATAAAAAAAATAATATAAAACCCCAAACATTTACCTTTCAGTTGAATCCAAGCATGGATAGTTCCAGCCCCTCAAATTTATTTTGAGAAAGTTATGAGTGTCTGAGAAGAAAGGGGAGGGAATAGGCTGGAACTGACTTATGAATGCCATATTGTGTAGCTAAATCCTGTTTCCCTCTGTTATTACAGAATGTTGCTCCTTCCCTGCAGATTAACAAATAAAGAAATATATATACTCGGAAGATTCCAGTCTTTCCAAACTGTGTATTATACACACTGCTTATGATTGCTTTGATCTTTTCAATTTCAAAATTGTAAGTCTATTAAAGGTTTAGTATACTAAGAATCAGGAGCTAATCTTACATTAAAGTGATTTGACTCACAATAGTGTAAAATGTTGATACAACCATGTATGTAATTTATTTAGATGCCACTCAAAGACCTCTTAAATGATGGTCTCACTTTTCAGTAGCTTGAGAGAACACACCTGAGTCTGGTTCCTTCCTTCTGTAAAGAAGCCACCAGGCTTCAGACTCGAGACAAACTCAGGAATAAGATCTTCATGAAATGTCCATGTCCATCACTCTCACTGCAGTTAGCCTGACCTGTTGTAGAAACTCCATAGAAACAGAGAATAAAACCAACAAATTAAACCCAACCCATGCTAATATACACTGGGAGCTGTCAGGACTATGTTCTTGGTTAATGAATCTTGTTTCTGTGTGCACAAGAAGTATCATGTGAGTAATAACAACTTTTCAGTGCTCTTTCTAAAATTCCTTGCAAAGGACAGATCAACTCTTCCATGATCCCCGAGATGAAAATGTCTCAGTTCATGTGCCTGAAATATATTAACACAACTGCAGAAAACACAGAACTGTATAATTTGTTGCGGGGGTGAAAAGCCCTGATGTCCATCATTCATGTTAATTGGACAGTGAAATAATTCATTGGAGGGTGTGTTTTTGGTTTTCTCTGATGAATAGTTTATGGCTTCCAGGTCCAGGATTTAGGATTTGAACAAACAAGATATTGAGCAGACTAGTTCTGCCCCTAAAGTGACTTAAACACAAATGGAAGTGCTTCGCAGGGTCGCCCTCAGATGAGCCGGCACCTTCCAGGGACAAACCTTCAGTGTTACCTGAAGAAGAAGTAAAAACTTGCTCTTCTACTCTTACATGTCTCACATTCCAACCCCAACTGGTAAAACACAATGAGTTCATTACACCAACTCAATTTCACTCTCTTTCCTCTGATGAGGTGTACTCATTGGGGTGATGAAAAGCAAAGAAAGGTTTGCGACTTCCTAAACCCTACTTTCTCATGCAACCACAAACATCTGTAGAGGTGCAGATGCCAAAGCCGTCATAGTGGACAACTGGGCTTGTCTTCCCTATGCAGAAGTAACAGTGAGAGAAACCCCAGATGAAGTGACACTCTCACTGTGAATTACCTTCAGCTTGGCTCCCCTGAGCAACACACAGGAAAGGAGGCTTGAAAAATACCGGAAAATCACATGGTGAAGTTGTAAATATTTTGCCTTTCTATATTATATTCTAACCCATATATTTGATAAAGATGCCATTTTCTAATACTGCTTTATTTTAACTGATGATATTAAGTACATGGCTAAACCCTTATGGGTTTTTTGCTTGGTTGGTTGGGGGATTTTTTCAGTTCTTGAAGTATGAGATAGGAGTTGGACTTTAATAAACCTCTTTACAATGGCCTGATATGTGACAAACATTACGACATCATTGTGTCTGGAAGAAGCAACCATTCATTATTATAAATTTAATGTGACTATAAGACTAGCAATCTATAAGCATGATATGGATTCTGAGTATCTCTGAAATTCAGTTACTGTAATTTTTTAAGAATTAACACAATCATTACTATGTAACTTGATAATTACCTTTGTTTTACAGATTTGTGGTTTCAAATCACTCAGGAAAAGCAACTCCTTTGCATTTTTCCTGACTAAATAAAAGCCTTATCCATTACCTGGCTTTGTTGGTAGTCTTTCAATGTCATAAACAAATACATAATAATTTAATGCATCTCAGAAGGAATAGATATGGAATGTAAGGGGTTGTTTTTCATCTCCTGAAATGATAATGGCCAAAAGTGTTGCTTTGAACCCAAACCTGAAATCCTCAGTCTAAACAAATATTGATCATGGTAAGGATGCTGTGCTGGAACAACTTATGCATTTATTTCATGTCAAGTGCTGCATGAATTTTCCTGCTGTTCAAATGAAAAATACAAAATCCACTTCGTCAATTTGTATTATTAACTTTCTTCTAAAAATCAGTGTCTGAGCATCACATGCAGAGAAAAAACTGAAATCACCCAGAGACAGAGCTGTGTAATATACATTAGTTTCAAATTGGGAATATATCTGTACAGATTTTTTTACACAACTGACCTTTTCAAAACAACTTTAAAAAAAAAAGCAAACACTGCATTCAAATGGTCTGGAGAATTGTTGCTACAAAGAACATGAGGTGCAAGATTCATGCAGAAGATTCTATAGAAATTACTTGATAGGAATGAGGAAACAGTAGTAGAGGGACTATTTGACTTTAGGTTTGTTAAGAAATAGCAGAAGTATTTAAGTAAGAGTAAAATATCCTTCCACCAACTCCTACATCTACAAATTGCAGGTCCTTCCAAGGTTTCAATGCGACAAAGGCATGGAACTCTGTTGCAGTTCTTTCCATGACCTGACATCTTTTTATAGAAATTATTGGGAAATAAAAGATAGTTCTGAGACATAATTCATTGTTATGAGTTTCTAATCTACAAAATATTGGAAAGATCATTTTTCCACTCTCTGCCTGGCTTTTACAGCCAGTGATATTTTCATATCTTTTTTCACCATTCCAAGTTTTTTTACTGAAAATCTTCAGCCAAACCTCTTTAGATGCCTTCCTTATTACTAAAAACATATTTATGTTTAAAACAAAACAAGTTGAAAAGTTGAATTGCCAAATAAAAATAAGTAAGCAAAGTATTCTAAGCTAAAACCTGATTCAAATTTTTCAGAATGTTAAAAAGGAAGGAAGTGCCAATGGGACAAAACTTTTTGACTAATCTGCTCTTGTACTCGGGGCTGTTGCAGAGGTGAGGGGGTTCTCTTCAAAGGGTGGGAGACAGACATCCAGTGCTTTGTCTATTGGGTGACTTAGATAAATTGTAGGTGACCACCAATACGTAGAATTTGCAATTTCACAGAACCATACAATCATAGAATCATAGAATATCCTGTGTTGGAAGGGGTCCACAATGGTCATCAATCTCCAGCTCCTGGCCCTGCACAGAAATACTTGATCTCCAAGGTCATTCTATGATTGTGCAGTTGGTTCTGAACTCTTGTAGTAGAGTACCCTAATACAAAAATATGTTGCACACACTCAAAGTAAGATCGTAATTCAGGACATACTTTTAATAAGAATTTTTGCAAGTACAATACAGATCCAAAACATTCTCTGTTTCATCTAGTATGTCTGATGAGTCATTTGAGTTTAGCTTTTGGAGACAAGTATAGCTGGCATTGGAGGTGGGTTTCTGCAGTCAAGCCCAGCATGTGTCCGTAGTTCCTTGCAAAATATTGTTCCTTGTGGTGCTGTAGGGCCAGGCATCACTCCCAATAACCTATATATGACACTAGCAAATATGGTTTCTCTTCCAAATTTCAGCTCCAGTCCTGACCTACCTACACATTCAAGTATAAAACTTTTTGAAATGACTGCTAGAAACCACAGGTTATGACCTAAAGATTCCACTTCTAATAAAAATGAAAACACCAACCCAGCAACAGCTGCTGTTAACAAGTTTCAGATGCCCAGCTTGCAGCTCTGCAAGGGAGTAGATCTGGTTTAGACTAATGGCAGCAGCTTTGCTTATAAAACAACATCAATAGAACTTTTCTCAGAGCCTTGGTGGTATTCACAGTCACATGCCTTTGACCCTAGGAATTTTTTTTTATATTTTTTCCCCAAAAGTTTAGTTACAGTTAAGATTCATCAAAAAAGAGATAAAACTCCAAAGATTCTATTCTAGGTTATATATGAAATTCAGTAGCTTCTGAGTAATGGAAGTATCATAAAACTCACAGTAGAGTCTGGAGACTTTGGATGAGTGAAAAGATCAGGAAAAAAACCCCTAGAAATATCCTTTTGAGGTCAAATGTTTCTGATAAGATTTAAATCACAGGCTGAGTTGTGTCTCCTCCTTGGTGAGGTACTGTTGTGCTATTGCTCTCTCCCTGTAGGCAGAAACCAGTCCTGTGAGGAGATCCCAGTCTGATCCAAGGTGAACCTGCTCCCACATCTCATCTAATGCATTCCCCAATGAAACCTTCAGCTTCAAAACTTTCAACTACAAAGTAGAACCAAGTAAGAAAATCTGGTGCTGCTGGGCAACAAAACAGTTTGAGAGCAAACCTTGTCCCCTTCTTGCCATGTCCTTGCCTGTCAAACCCTTTTCCCCCGCTGCCCCAGCTTCAAGCTCTTTATTACACCACCTGATTACAACATTGCTGTCCGGGTAAATTATGAAAAAATGAATAAAATATTTTATTGTACTGTAAATAGTTTTGCATTCCCTCACAGTGATGAAGCCTTCTGTGCCTGGGTGTACATAGTATATTTTCAACAGAGTAATGGCTGTGTGAAAGAGCTTATATAGGACCTCAAGAAGGACATCTCTCCCCAGCCACCAGCACCTTACTGACTTGCAGTGTGAAGGGTCTGAGTTCAAATTCTGCTTGAATTCAGATTTTTATCATTGATTTGGGATAAGGATTGGGACTGCAAATTTTCAGAGAACCTGTGAAGGCAGAGGTAAGTCTTTTTATGTGCTTGTGACAAAACAGTTCCATTTTCTATTTCTGGATTACCACAACTCTCTCAGCCTGTCTTTGTAGGAGAGGTGCTCCAGCCCTGCAATCGACTTAGTGGCTCTCCTCTGGGTTTGTGCCAACAGGTTTCTGGTGCTGGGGGCCCAGAGCTGGGCACAACACTTCAGGTGGGTCTCATGAGACAGGAGCAGAGGGAGAGAACCGCCTCCCTTGACTTGCTGCTCATGCTTCTTTTAATGCAGCTATCCAAGTAGGTTACTCCATTGATTATGAATTGGGGCATGATCAAGCACTTATTCTTTTATAGATTACACTGCAGTGGTGTGTAGAAATATTATAGTAGCAGATTACAGAATATCATAAGAAAATTATAAGAATATCATAAGAAAATAGTTATATCAGTTAAATACAGAGTTACTAGATTTTTTTTCACTTTCCACATGGATCTAAAGGACCCAGCAGAGTTCTGCACCCACTGCTTTGGTAAATGAGGACCTTTCTGAAGGTCTGAGTCACTTTCATGCTGTGTAATGTCTGGGGGTGGCTCACAGGCCACCACTTTGTACTTATTGCTTGGTTCAGATCAGCACTGTTGAACCTGTCCCAGAGAGTTTCAGAATCATTCATGATCCCAAACCTTCAAAGCTGAACAGTGAATGAAAGTTGAACTCATTCAAGAACACTCTTGAAAGGGAAAGTTTGATGACAATTTAGCCTTTATTATTTTTCCAAGGAAAGGATGAAGTTTTCTTCTCTCTCCCCCACCTGAGACTAACAGAATAAATTTACTAAAAGAATAAATTAATTCTCTGTGCATGTATATGCAATACTGAACTCCATTTTTCAACATTCTTCCTTTCTATTGAGCACTGGTTTGCCCTAAAACATGCGATATGCTTGCAATGTTTTAACATAACTCCTCCTTATTTAAAGCAACTTTTGGCATCTATAACAGATCTTATTGATGACAACATAATCCCAGCTCTGATAATGAGTCACTTGGGTCATGAGACAGGCAGCTCCAGAGTGCAATTCCTCCCAGTTTGAGAAAAATGGTCCAAAATAGATAGGTTGACATGTCTTTGGAAATGCCTGTGCTGGTGTGACAATATTCAAACCTCTTTTTGTCACTTAAGCCATTTTAACTCTGGAATTATTATGCTGCTTTGCTGCACAAGACTGTCACTCAGATTGTTCACAAACTGCTTTGAAGGTGAAAAGTGTTGTTACAACTCAGAACGTGTAAAGGATACCAGTTTTGGTTGAAGTGCTAAATAGGAAATAAAGACATAAGTAAAGTTTGCAATGTGTTTGTTAGGCTGTAAATATCAACTGAAAGTATCCTCCATTAGGTGGGTAATATATTTTTATTCACCCTTGTGTAAAATTGCAGATATTTATACCTGAAAATAATGTACCATTTTAGCAGTGAACTTGTATGAAGTATTTGCAAGAACCATTTTGTATCTGCTTACAACTCAAGATTAAAATTGAAACTTACTTCTTTATCAAAAATGGATTTATAATTTTAGGCTTTACGCTGTAAGACACTTTCCTATTGAGAATTCAAACTGTCCACTGAATTGCTTCCCCTTTTCAATTATTGCAGACCATTTTTAGCTCATATTTAGAATTATGTCACAGAAATAAAAATTCTAGGAAAAATAGTTGCTTTTCAAGCAGTTGTAATGAAATCAGGTGTTTTAAGGAAAACTGCATCCAGTGCCTGTATCAAAGTACAAGGAATGAATGTAGATCATAGATCTACATAGATCAATATAGAACAAGAGTAAAAAAATGCACTTTAAATAAGAGAAATACAGCAATAGAGATAGAAAGAAAGAGTAAGGAAGAAAGAAATATAGTGCTATCTCATTTACAACCAGAGAACCCACACCAAAGGTCATTCTTCAATCATCTTGTTGTTCTTGTTGTTGTTGAAAGATGGAGAGTTAGGAAAAAAAATGAACCAGAGAAATCTCAAATCACAGAATCATAGAATCACAGAATCACAAAATTGTAGAATCATAGAATGGTCTGGTTGTAAGGGACATTAAAGATCATGCAATTCCACCCCTCCTGCCATGGGCAGCGACAACTTCCATAAGGCCAGGTTGCTCCAAGCCCTGTCCAGCCTGGCCTTGGTCACTTCCAGGGACAGGACATCCAGAGCTTCTTTGGGCAACCTGCTCCTATTCCTTCCGAACCTCATTGCAAAGGACTTCTGTCTTTTGTCTGATCTAAATCTACCCTCTCAGTTTTAAACTGTTGCCCCTTCTCCTGCCACTGCAAGCCTCTGTAAAAGCCTCTCTCATAACCCCCTTTTAGATATTGAGAGGTCACAGTAAGGCTTCCTCAGAGCCTTCTCTTCTCCATGCTGAGCAATTGATAACAATCATAGCAATGGTTTTGAACAGAAATAATGGAAACCTGAAGAGCAAAGGAAATTTAATTTAGTATTTTCGAGAGTTTGTTCAGCCTTTGGGAAAATTCAAATTTGTCACACACACAGATACCCTCCTCCTCACTTTTGTTTAAAGAAAGGTTAAGGTGGCAATATTTGCTGTCTTTATTTCTGTATAAATGATTCATAATAATGTGTATACATAGCAAATTCAGATTATGTGGGAATGAAAATGTGTGTTCTTACTAAAGGAGTGAGAAAATCAGTGTTTGGCATCAGCACTTGTAGACAGGAGTGCAGTTAGAAAGAGGTGGGCGGCCTTGTGGTAATAGGAGGGGGAAAAATTAAATTCTAAGAAATAAGAGGGGGTTAGTAGCTGTATGGAAAAAGGGTTATTTTTAGACTTAAGGAGCACACTGTGCTAATATGAATGTTTAAGCCTTGAGCATTGCTTTGCTGCAAAAGGTCAAGTTCTCATATCCCATTTTTTTAGACTGACTTCTTATGTACATAAAAAGTTGTAATAATATAAGAAAGACACTATTAATTCAGGTGCAATAATTTAATTTGTTATGTAGGATTAAATTGAATTTTATTTGTTGTTTTAACTCCAATAATGTCATGTTAACGCAGAGCATTGCATTAAGGTATGGGATGCATAAACATCAAGTAGGACAAGAAATGTTTTCTTCACTGTTCATTCTTGACAGGTGACCCTAAAATTGATGTATCGTTCCACACCACCTACCACTGATTTACCTGTGTTCAGACTGCTCTGTGCCAACCATTTAAGGACTGTGGGAATGTGGGGAAGGGGAGAAGAAGAAGAAAACTCTCAGTAGGGCCCAGTTATGAGGTCTCTCCTCTTTCAGGACAGATGACTGGTTTCCTAAAGTACCTCTGTGGCAGAGGGAGAGTCGTTGATTCCATTTAATCAGTGAGCACTACCCTACCAAAGTCAAGGACAGTCACTACATCATATTTACAGTATTTTCTTGAACACAATGTAACAACCACTCCAGGCAGAGACAGAATATTGAATCATAGAACTATTAAAGTTGGAAAAGACCTTCAAGGTTATGAAGTCCAACTCTCAACTCAGCACCACCACCATGTTTGCCTCTGAACCGCATCCTCAAGTGCCATAACCGCGTGTTTGTTGAACACTTCCAGGGATGGTGACTCTACCACCAGGGCAGCCCGTTCCAATGTTTTACGACCCTTTCCATGACGAAATTTTTCCTAATATCCAATCTAAACCTCCCCTGATGCAACTGAAGGCCTTTTACTCTCATCCTGTCATTTGTTACATGGGAGAAGAGACTGACCTGACCCTCGCTACAACCTTCTTTCAGGGAGCTGTAGAACATGTAAAGGTTTCTCCTCAAACTCTTTTTCTCCAGATTAAGCAACTGCAGCTCCCTCAGCTGCTCCTCATAAGATATAGGGGAACAAAGGGCCCTCAGTTCTGGAAAAAAATTTCAAAAATATCCCCACAAACAGATACAGTTTAGGCTAATGATCCTATTTCATAAATATCCCTGCTGCATGGATGCCTGTAATCATTATCTCAGTCACAAGTATGGTTTTTCATTGTTCAGAGGGTAACGACAACACTTATATGTACCCAGTTGACTATTTTTTCGCTTATACCAAGCTTTCATAAAATACTGCACAGACTTTGTGGACCTAGTGGTAGGAGCCAGATTGCATTGGCCAATCTATGAGATGGAGGTACACAGAGCAGAGAAGTAAAACTCTTTAATTGCAGCTCATGGAGCCATAGGTGATACCAGCATGAATTAGATGAGTGTTACTCTCACCTCACTGAAGTCTCACCACAACATTGCAATGTTTCTGTTTCATGTGTGGGGACACATGAACAATTTTTTCCTATTAAATGGTATTGAGAGAGATGTGGGTGATCAAGCTGACCAAGGAGAGTTGAGCTCCTTCACTCTAATATAGGTCATATTTGGTGTTGAGGTTAAGCGAGAGAGTTCTAGAGATATGTAATCCTGTCTGAAACTGGTAAAATTAAATATGTTTGTGAGATGCTTGTTCCTGACTTTTAGATTGATAGAGAGGCTACCGTTCACTTACACTGTATGTCTGATTTTTGGATGTCAGATGAAAATTAAATCTTTCCAAAACAGAATAAAAATAAGCCCATAAAGTGATTTGGATAGGCAAAAAAACCCAAAATGCAGTTAGGAATTTTAAGGTGTCACATCAGTTGCTTCTTACAAAGGAAGACAGTGCCATTCACAAGCACACTTCAGTCTCTGTCTGGAGTATTATGCACAAGGCTGATTATGCATCTACAAGAAAATTAGTTTAAAATAGAAGAGCAAAGCTGAAAGGGGGCATAAAGTCTGGGAATAAGTAGAGTGGTCTACAAATACATCTGGGAGGCGAATGCAAAAGAGAGAGAATATAAACCACAATGTTATCGTGAGTAAGGATGATATAAAATGTCCATTCGCACATTTAGCCTGGAAATAGGGATATGATCATATGTCTGAGCAAGTGGCTGACCTATATAAAGCAGGATTCACCATCCAATTCCATGTGTCTGTGATACAGCCTGTGCAATCTCCTTAGCTATTCATGTCTCATTATACATGACACATCCTTCTTGATTCACATTAGCCACAGAATGCTGGTTTTTGCTGACTGCATCTTTCTCTTAAAAGACATTAAAAGAGGGTGAGGGGAGTGAGAAGAAAACCCTTAACTGTGAAAGTAGGAAAAGAGAAAAAGAAGCTTAGTGCAATGTGTGTATGTGTGTACTCATTTGCAGATGTCCCTAACACTAAACGCAATGTAAAACTTATAGCCAGGAATGGATTAAGATCTCTGTCCAGAATTGAAATTCATTTTTTTTATCTGTCTCACAGTTCTTAGTGGATTTGAGATTTCTTAGCTTATAAATTATCTCAGAAAATTCAGTGCACGCTAAGACAAAATTAGAGTTGGCCATGTGGCCTGGTAACAACCTTGTCCAAGAGCTGCGCCCTCAGACATGCTAGAAGTAATTTGCCTCTTGCTAAAACACAGAACAGGTAGATGCTGGGCAAGGTCTCAGAAAGAGTTCATTTGTTAGGCTCAATGGCTCCAGCTTGGGACAAGGTATTGAATTTCTAGGCCACAAAGACCGAGCACTTTTGACCTAGTGACTAATCCAGTTACTCCTTGGAAGAACATCCCACCCAGAGGCATATCTTGAAAGGCAGAGTCCATGCTAATCAGTGCAATAGCATGACCTACATCCTACCGCAAAAATCCATGTATGTGAAGTATCCCTGTGAGGCCTGGGGCACTCCAGAGGTTAAAATAAGAAACATATTTACTTAATAGTTAGCTAAAGCCTTACCAAAAGGTCTTATAATTATAAAAGCTCCCAACCTCTTTTCCATCCCCCTTTCTTCCTCCTTCCTCTGAATCTACAAAGAGAACACACACCAAACTACTGGTTTAAGGCACAGAAAGGCACCCAGTCAGATCTTTTTGGGGTATGTCATGAGATGCCAAGGTCAGAAAATATGAGGAAAAATAAATCAAAAGACCAAATGAGAAGTCAATCAAATGTCATCAGCAGAGGAACAGCAGAGCAGAGGCTTTTGCAGATGTGACTCAGGTAAGGTAATGATAACTTTCCAGAGCAAGATAGGGGTCCAAAGCCTCCTCAGTTCATTCTGGTGACAGTGCCAAAATGTATGTCTGGGTAAGGGGAGCAAGGGTCAGACAAACAGGCATTTCTTATAGGCAAATGCCACACAAACTGCTTCTCTTTATAGATAGACCATAGATGGTTTTCCCATAGACTAGTTTTCCCATAGACTGCCTTTGAATTGCAGTATTTTATCAACAAGAAGACAAGTTTTAGCTGCTGATCCTACAGTGGAAGCAGATGGGGCACCTTTTGCTCAACACACATCGTGTACTTTAAAAGCAAAATAAGTTAAAAAAAAAAAAAAAAGGAAAAAAAAATCCCTGCAAGAGACTAAGTTATTGTTGCCAATACATAGCAGAAAAGGTGGTAGCAGTAGTTGGAGAAGATATGTCCTAGAACTTGCTCTGGACACCAATGTGCTCTTCTCATGCTGTTCCAAATATTTCTCCCAAAAAATCTTGCATCTCTCCTGAGTGCACTCATGGAGACATTTTCAAAGGCTCCATTTATGTGTGAACTAATATTAGGCTTCCCTGCCTCCAAATTGGAGAACACCAAGAACTTTTTTCTTCCACCATTGCTGAAAGACAGGAGGAGCAGTGTCACTGTGATAAAATTGAACATGTGGAGAAATACACCAAAATTTCACACCAAAATGTGGAACCAAACCCACAGCCAAGACAGTAATCTTCCTTATTCTTTTCATTGACTTTGTTTCATTATAATCTCAAAATATAATCTAATCCTGAAATACAGAATCTGTATGGTCACAAACTGCAGCTGTGTATTTTTACGTATCCACATATATAAATAAATCATAAAAAATTTATGCAAATTCTTACTGCATCAGGGCGTGATCTTGGTGCCTGAAAGGGAACTGAGCTCTGTGGTTCAGCACTTTATTATATGTTTTTGTTTTCCTATAATGAACATCTTTCTTCCCTTTGTCCATCTGTGGAAAAGTTAATGGAGCTGATGCTGAACAGGGAAGAGTTAGAAACATTCATGAGACTGACCCTGAGAAAATAGAATCACAAGCAGAGAATATCAGCATGAGATTAAGACTGGGTAAATGGCAACTCCCTTTAAATCTGGTATTCATTATCAAGACAACATTTCAAGAAGGGAAGCAATAAGTAGAGGACTGAGATATCTAGTAAAAAAGGTAGAAAAAATAAAGAAAATAGGTTTTAGATATTTTCAGTGCCTTGTGGTATAAAGCAAGCAAGCAAACAATAAAAATAAACAAGAAAATATCAAAAGAAATCTAAACCTTAAATTATTCTACTTTTTCATCCGTGTCTTCAACTCTTTATACGCCTCATTTTTTCCCTTATTCATGGAATATCTTATGCCTTTATCACTTTTGCTATAAACCATCTTCTCCAAGGGACATAAAAATTATGATCATTCAGAAAAAAATCAAGTTTTTAAGTGACAGTGCTGATTTTATCTTACAATTTGAGCAACTCACTTTTATGTTTTGTTCTAATGTCAGAAGACAGTAGAGAAGTAGAGAAAAGTCATGGGAAAGAAAGAAAGAGAAGTTGTGGATGCTCCATCCCTGGAAATGTTCAAGGCCAGGTTGGATGGGGCTTTGAGTAACCAGGTCTAGTGAAAGGTGTCCCTGCCCATGGCAGTGGGGTTGGAACAAGATGGTTTCTAAGATCCCTGCCAACCCAAACTATGATTCTATGAAAACATAAAAGGAGGAAGATAACAGGAGGGCAGATGGACATTGCCTGGCAAAGCCTTCTTATACTGCAGTAGAAGCACTTACATGATAAGCAGATTTTGAAGTATTTATCTGGACCATGATCTGAAGCCAGGGTGTGTTGAAAAATTCACTGGAATCAGCAGGAAGTCATCCATTGATTTCAGCTCTTGATGAACCCTAAATCCAGCATGCATCAAAACATTAGCAGAGAGACAAAGGTACCCTTAAATACTTCTAGAGTTGAAGTCCATCCTATAGTTCACACATAAAAACTCAGATGGTATTTCATCCATGCTGATTCCTTTTGCATGCTGTGGTACGAATGACAGCTAAACCTCTCCTCCCTCTCCCTGAGAACAAAGACATTATCCTGCAATTCTAATACATCTTTTGTCATCTGACATTATTTCAGGTGACTTCTCTGCTATTCAATCATGTGAGATAGCCAGGAAGATAAATGCTTTCGGGGACAGCAAAGAACAATACAGCAATATTTTAATGTGTCCTGGGTTTCTCTCATCTTCTTTTTTGTTCTTTTTTTTTTTTTTTAATTTTAATTCCCCCCTTTAAAGTTTACTTGACAACGGCATTTATTTCATGTTGCAGTTGTTACAGGTTAACACTATTGTTTTATCAGGGAACATTTATCTTCAGGAAGAAAGTTATCCTAATACAGTACATATCTTATCCAAGGGCAAATGGAAAGGGGAACATTTCCAGAGGGTAATGTTAATGTCCCTAATGCTATAAAAATAAATGAAATCTGATTAACACCACTATGAAGAAGTAAGTCATAGCTTGTATATAAAATATAGTTGCCTTGATTGGGAGCATTATTTTAGGCAGTTTAAGGCACTGCATTAAAAGACGTGATGGCTTTAAAAACATGAAAAATATCTTAGTACTTTGGCATTATAAATAGAGCTTGAAATCTGTGAAACTGAAGAGCTTTTAAAGTTAGCTTTTCTCCATTGAGAAGGAAGCAACACACTGCACATCTTTCCTCAGGTTTCTGACGTGGAAAATTACACCTGCACTGTGGAGAAAGTAGGTTTGTATGGAAATGGGAACTTTGGGCAGTTGGTTGATTCCTTATTGTTGATTCATGCATTTGGGTCCTCCAAATGCCGGTATATTTTAGAGTGGTCTCTGATACACTCAAAGACGTTGGTTTTTTTTTTTAAATTATGTTACCTCGTGCTACTTCTGAGTGGAATGCTAAGAACTGAACAGTTGTACATGTACCCTTCAGCCTCCTCATCTCTGCACAGGGCAGAATGCCCAAAGGTGGACACTCAGACCTGCCAGACTCTCATTAAATCAGGATGAACTTCTAACCAGAGACAAAAACGTAAGATGCCCCTGACCCAGAGACAGCGGGTCTTGTCAGGAGAGTTGCCACCTTGGCAGCAGGTCCCAATGGCTGTTATCACCCTGCTGATTGAACAATGACAGGGCAAAGGAGGATGAAAGTCACAGAAGATTGTGCTCAAGCACCCATTTTCTGGAGACTTCAGAAAGGGGGCCCCAGAGGAGTAACAATTAGAAATGACCAGCCAAAGTAACAACCAAAGTAATGACCAAAATGGCAAGCAATTTGATTTGCTGGTGAGTCTCTCCCAATTTTATTCATCAGAATTAAATTTCAGAAAGGAAAAAAACCCCATATATCCAAAACATTAAATAACAGCCATCACCAAGCAGGAACAAAACCAATAATTCTTCAGAACACTGAGATCATGTTTCTTGCCTTCTTCCCTTGCCCTCTGTTTTGCAACACACCAATGGGGAATAAGCAAAAGGAGTCGAGATGTGTGCACACCTGCAGGGTGATGATCTTATTGGCATCACAGAGGCATGGTGGAGTGCTGGAATGGAAGGATGCAGGCTCTTTAGGAAGGACAGGCAGGTGAGATGAGGAGGTGGTGTTGCCCTCTGTGTCAGTGACCACATGGAGTGTCTGGAGCTCCACCTGGGAAAGATGAGGAGCCAACCGAAAGCTTATGGAAGGGGAGGGACGTGGAAACCAGGTCATCATTAAAGCTTCTGGACATCAGCAACTTCCAGGGCTATCTGAAATAAATTTCATCAGGCACAAAACTGAAATCTTGGTGTCAGATGCAGATGCAGTTTTCAGATGCGGACAATCTAAAATGTCTTTTTCTTGAAATAAGCTGGGAGTTATCCACTTCTGAGCTGGCAGCATAGAAGTAATTTTGTCCTTCTGTTACATCTTGCTGTTAGTTGATAATCATTAGTATGAAACATAGGAGGAATTAAATAGGAATCTATACAACATTCCTGTTGTATCCTGTAATATCAATTTCAGGATACAACATTTTGAGGTAAGCTGGGTGGGATCCCAAAGTTCTCTACTAAGGAGATTTGCCTTGTGATTGATCTAAATTTTGTAAATGATGTAAACACAAAAGAACCCTCTGCTTTTCCCTCCCCTGAAGTAAATAAATCCATGGGCCAGATTCTGCTCTGGTTTTTAAATTTCATAACCAGTCCTGTGGTTCCTGTTGTGGAATTAAATAGGATTAAAGATTTTGCATTGGCTGTTCTGACACTAATGCAAAGAGAAGATGGTCATGGCTACAGGGATCTGGTCAACAAATTAGTCACCTGCTTTGGATCTAGATTGTAGGTGTTACAAAAAGGAAGCTTCCTTAAACACCTGAATTTCCTATATGCCCAGCAGAAAGAAATGAGTTGCTTTGAAAACCTTCAGAGGCTTTCTACATTCAGAGGCAGGTCTCTTAAGGATTTTAAGAACCTAAAACATAAATGAGATCCAACTTTGGAAAGCTTCTGGGGTTTGTATCTCGCCACATTGTACAAAGGAATATTGTAGTATCTGCCCAAACTGTCAATATTCCTAAAATATGCAATGAGGAAGACTATGTACAGCACTGCATCAGCATCTGCAGACTGAAAATGGAAAGGTGTGTTTTCAAATCAGAATTACAAGTGCAGGAAATTCTGGTTTTCTGTAAAAGTGATGAAGTATCTCTGAAATTCATGTCATCATTAAAACTAGAAAAGATGTATTTTCACTTGAAAGTGTCACTTAAAGGAAAATTAAAATTTCCATGGAGATATATGCCTGATCTTTATATGCCTGATCTTAGAAAAGGATGGAATTTAAAATAAAGGTTTTCGTTCTCCAATTGCCTGGTGTACAGGAAACATTTGCAGTGACAGAAAATTCACCTTCAACTCCCTGCTCTGTGTATCCAGACCAGAAAACAGATATTCTGGGTGTCCCATCCAGTAGGTCATTGGTTTTATATCAAAGCAACTGCTATGATCTTCCAGTGAAAATTCTGCATATTCTGGAAATCACTTTTTTTTGTTGACACAAACCATCTGAGTCAATCTGAAACAAAGAAACCAAAAGACTTTAGGACCTATTTCTTTTTAGTTTGTTTTTTTCCCCTCTGTGTCTCCATACTATAATTCTAATAATAAAGTAATGCAATATTACCTTCATGATCACATCTTGAATACAACATAAAATATTTATATCATAGATTTTATACCTTAGACAGGAATTATATCGATTTGTTTATAGAAATGGGAATAATTTTAGCAGTATAAGGTATCTTTACATGGCAACCCTTTGCTTTAAGGAATCGCAGTTTAACTGATGCTAATTGAGAATGAGTTATTTCCCTGTGAAAAGAGGAAAAGCCACCTACTCTCTAAGGAAGATGTATTGCTTCATCTTTATTTATTGCATTCATATGCACTTTGGCACATCTTGGGGCTCCAGAACTAAGCTGAATTAAACTTGCAAGACTGTGGGGTCAACATTTAAATTCTTGGCTCCAGCTGAATTTTAACAGTGATGTAAGCCAGTGGCAGACACAGCCTCAATCTGAATAGGTTCTGACGTTGCAAGTGTGCAGCTAGACTACTTTGAAGCATAAACCACATGGAGGAGACTCCCACTTCTTGAAAAAGGCCAGTGTCTCCCCAGAATCCACACAAGCATTCAGCTGCAGCGAGAAGGAAAGATATGAATGTAGCCAAGGGGAAAGTTTCAAAAACTGAGATAGTGAACACTTTGAGGAAAGACTGGCTCTTGTTTCACATCTATCCCTGTTGTCACAAAGTACACAAGACGAGCTGTTTTCAGAAAAGGGAGAGATCCAGGGCCATGTCATTTCCCACCACTGAATCATTAATCATCCCACCATTTACATCATTAAGAATGAATGTCTTCACATTTCCATTATTTCAAATTTCCAAGTTAGCAAAGCCTGTATGATTTTGCTATTAAGCTTGTCCATACTTCTACATTTACATTTGCATCTCTTTTTCTGGTACATTATTCATTAGCTTATTTATCTATCTTTTTAATTTTTATGCCCATCTGCTTAATTATCTTCTTAGAGAGATTATCAATGCCTTCCATTTTCTTTGATGTCAATTTGAAAAGGGACAATGAGTTTAGAGACAACCATCATTTCAGCCATTTTGATGACATGCCTTGTCCTTTGACCAGCTTGGCAATCATCTGACCCCCCTCCTGACCTTTGCATAATTACCTATCCAATTTCCTTATCACCATTCTCCCTTTCAGTTCCTAAAAGCAATATAGCTGTGGTCACTGTCAAAGTCACGGCGACCTTGTTAACACTCCTTCTATAGCCCTAATGAGATAACCAATTAATCACTTATTCCTTTATCTCAATCTCAAGTAATTTCTAAAACCCCTGTTATGTCTTCTTTTTTGTTTTGACTAAATGTTAATTAACTTGACCAACTTTACCTCTTTTGCATTCACCCATCATTTAAAACAATAAAATATATCTGAATAGTTTTGTTCCTACATTTCCTCCAACTGTTCAGAAAGATCAGTTACTTTCCAGATTAATTTTCTTCCTCTACTATGTACTCCTTAAATAAGCACAAAGTCTAAGGAAATTTTGTGGAAGCAAATTCTGTGAGGATATTCCACAAATAATTCGTAATAATAAATATCAAGCTTTTTTTTTCTGGATGGAATATATGTAAAAAATACAAGCTTCAACCTGCTTTCAGGTTGGAGGATATTTTACCTGCCTTCCCTGCTGATTTCCTAAGTCTTTCAAAAACTCCAGGAGAAACAGATGGACCACTCCTGGAGACTGCTAGAGAAAACTCCAACTGTCAAAAAAGTAAATTTAATTTGTTACAGATTTGTTCATTTGGAGTCCCTAACACCTTCCTCTGCTTCTTAAACTAGCAGAAGTATGTTCCATACTTCTCAGAGGAATTTGCCTCCATACAAACACTGCCCCAATGGGGGATGCAATGCAGGCATTGTCCTGCAGGCACTGCCCCAATGGGGGATGCAATGCAGGCATGCAAGGACCAATGCAGAATGCAGGCAGAAAAGATTCACAGAGTTGTAGATTTATAAAATGGCTTTGGTTGGAAGGGTTAAAGATGATCAAGTTCCAACCCCCTGCCATGGGCAGGGATGCCTCTCACATCCATCCGAGCCAGGTTGCTCAGAACCCTGTCCAACCTGGCCTTGAACACTTCCAGGGATGGGGCAGCCACAGCCTCACTGGGCAACCTGTGCCAGGGCCTCAGCATCCTTGAAGTAAAAAATCTTTTCCTAATATCTAATCTAAAATCACTCTCTTTCATTTTAAAACCATTTCCCCCTGTCCTGTCACTATCTCTCAATATAAAGAGACACTCTTTTTTTTATAAGCCCTCTTAAGGTACTGGAAGACCACAGTGAGGTCTCCCCAAAGCCTTCTCTTCTTCATGCTCAACAACCCCAGCCCTCTAAGCCTGTCTTCCAGCCATAAATAATGGATTAAAAAAAAAGAAAATAAGGTCTGTCAAGTCCATACAAATGCAACAGAGTGGGTTAAGGAGATCTTCATGCCAAGACAATCCCGGCTGTTGCTGTGCAGCATCAGTCCAGGTATCAGTAGCCAAAGCCATGTTTGTGCTGTTTTCAGCTTGAGTTGATAAGCTTTAAATGCACACCTATAAAGTCAGCTCAGCTGTCCCTGGCCTGTATCTCCTCTCAGGTCTGATTCCAGGGGTAACTTGTGAGGAACCAGCTCAGGTGTACGCAGCCACAGGATACGCATTCCTCGGGAGAAGTTGAATCAAGGCTGAGAGTACAGGATCCAGCATGTTGTTAGGGATATCAGGCAAGCTGGCTTTCAGAGAAAAGACACTCATGGAAAGGAATATCTTCCAGAAGATGTCAGGTGGGACAGGCATTCCGTAGTCTTTTCATCTGAGTCCCAGACAAGTTATTACAGTAAAAAAAATTGAAGTGAAACCTTTTGATATATATAAATTTTGAGGTCAAAAAGGGCTATTCTGATTCTTCACTCTGATCTATGAATAGCAATGTTGTGGGCTCTTACTACACCCCCATCAGACTCTTTGCCATCCCAGAATATCTGCCTTGAAAGCAGAAAAGTCTCATCAACAAAATTTCTCTGCAGCAAGTACTCTTAATTTTGCTATGAATCCTCCAAAACTGCACATAAACAAAGTCAACAGATGTTAAATGTATGATCAATAGGCAAAGGCTGTAACTGAACAGCATTCATCTCTCCTTCAAAACTGACACATTCGTGGAGGGAAACAGTGCCAAAACAAATACAAGCAAAGCAATAGCCTGGAAATACTTTAAACATATTATTTGAATTCTCAGAAGTATCATTTTTAACTTAAAGTAAACATTGGCATGCAAACCTAACAGTCTGCGTAATCCAGTCTTGAAGTGTAACTTTATTTGTTATGGGGATTTGCTCAAGGAGAGAGGGAGGGAGGGTGAGGTGGGAAAATAAAATCAAAACACCCCTTCTTCCAAAAAAAACTCCTCTTCTCCTACTACAAAGAGGAACCGCTTGTTTCTGCAATGCTGCAGACATTTCACAAGGTCATGGAAGTGGTTGTCTCAAGCTGCTTTAGCAATTTGGGAGGGAGGAGGGATTGAATTGTTATGCACTTGGATGTTCACTTGGCACACCGGGATGGGGAGTCTTTGTCGCTGTTTTAATAGGAGTCAGAGGCTGGGATGTGCCAGCCAGATTCCCACCCTCATGGGTGCAGGAGCTGGGTTCTGTGGGATTACTCTTATGTGAGGGAGGAAGGGCCATAACCCTCCTTCTTTGGGAGCCACTTGTGTCATGCTGCGGCCCACCGGCTTTTCTTGAAATAGTGCCGGCTTCTGGCAATCTCCAAATAAAGTCTTCAATTAACAGGGAAACAAAAGCCTCCGAGGACTCCAGCCAGGATGTGCTACTAAACAGGAGATGTTGCAGGCACCTTTTCCAGCTGAGAGAGAAATGAGGAGAAACATACCCAAAATATTTTAACAAGAGACTACTGGCAGAAGAGCCCTCCCTTGCTGGAGATCAATTTTATGCTCTAGGGGGAAAAAAACCAGAAACCTTTATACAGTAATAGGGTCAGTAAGGTTGGAAAAGACCCCTAAGACCGAGGAGTCCAATGACTGGCCTAGTCCACCACTAAGCCACTGTGTCCCCAAGTGCCACATCTACCCATTTTTTAAATATCTCCAGAGATGGTGACTCAATAGTTTTCCTGGTCAGACTGTTCCAAGACTTGACAACTCTTTCCATGAAGAATTGTTTTCCTAATATTCAGTCTAAATCTTTCCTGACATAGCTTGGGGCTGTTCATGATTTTTTTTCCCATCTACATACTAGCCAATAATCTGAATTAACTAATAAAGTGGATGAGTCTTCTTGGCTTTATATGCATCAATTATTCATCTTGACGGAGTTATCTGACTTCCAGGACTCAATATCCCTTGACTAGACTTTGCTTTGACTGTATCATCTCCATTGCAAAACTAAAACTTTATTTTATTATTAATTTAATGTTATGGCTATTGGTATATTCTGGTACACCATTTTTACTTACTACCTGAAAAATAGAGGTTGACTTTATATATTTAAGATTGAAATGCTTAGTTGAAGCTTATTATATAGATTTTCTCTCTGGACAGAGAATTGGAGACAAAATATGAACAAATTCATTATGTCGTGAGTTATTTTAGTAAAATAACTGGCAGCCACTGCTTGGGGACTGGCTGGGCATCTGTCAGCAGATGGTGACAATTGCATTGTGCATCACTTGTCTTCTATATTCTCTTATAATCATTGTTATTTCACCTTCTTTTTCGGTCCTGTTAATTTTTATCTCAACCCGTGAGTTTTACCCTTTTTCCAATTCTCTCCCCCATCCCACAGAGGAGAAGTGAATGAGCAGCTCTGTGGTGTTCAGCTGCCTGCTGGGTTAAACCACAACAGTGCTCCACACAGAAAATTGAGGAGAATTTGTCTCCACTTAATATTAAATAATTAAATATTCATTGGAACAAAGAGACAAACTGGTTAAGTAGTTAATGCTTCTGTATAGATCACATGCAAGAACGTATTTTAAATCTCTGCCTTAATGACAGTTTAATTATTTATAGAAAATGGAAGCACTTCAATGGGAAGTTCAGAGAAACACCTGCCTCCATACTGTCACTGTCACAGGAACTCAGCCAGTTCCCTTTGTTTATGACTCTTATCTGGACTGTGGAAATATGAGGCTGAGTTCTAGACCTCACAAGGAAAGGACTTAAAGTTAGATTCTTTCCATTCTTGGTGGGTCCCAGAAGGTATCATACATGTGCAGATGGACATCTGCATTTTTTCCTCCAAATTTCAAAACAATTGTCGCAATGTAGAATGGAGAAGAGGGCGTGGGGGAAAGTCAAAACCAAAAATGAATGCTATATCCAGTGTTTTCAAATCTTTCAGTTTTAACCTGAAATTCTCAGCACTACTTTTGAACAGCAACATATTTTCATAATGTGGACGCATCCTCACAAACTACTGAGTGACCAGAAGCATTTGCTATGATAAAAATAATATTATGGAAAATTATTTAAAGAAAAGGGAAAAAAATATTTTATATCCCACCCCTTCTCCTCTTCCCCACTTTCTTAAAAAAAAAAAAAAAAAAGGAATTAAAAGAGAAGAAAACAAAAACTCAGCCTAACTGAAAGCCAACTCACCTCAGGAAAATAATTTGGCATCAGCCTTTATCGACAGCTGCACTTCACTTCAGCACCTGTGTGTATCATTGCAAGTGATGAATGATTGGGGAGGCTGTTTTGTGTTAGTGGAACACGTTGTGGCAAAGCTTGTATTTATATTTACAGGATAAGTTTGAGTTGGACCTGTCTGATGAGACTCAGATCTTGGTGGTAAAGGTGGGATGTATTGGCTGTGTAGATGTTATTAAACTCAGGAATGCCTCCAGATTTTAAGGTCTGAGTAGATACGTTGGCCATGTCCCAGCTTGGTGTTAGGGTGAGACTGTCTCCACCCTATCCCAAAGTCCTGGTTTCATTGAACACAATGATTTTGATAAACAGTCAAGTGTGGGGGTCTACACAAAAAAGGGAAAAATATATGGGGAGTAATAACCTCACTGAATAGAACCTCACTGTAGAAATCAAAAGTAATCATGTTGTTTGATACAAATTTTGAAATAATTTCAGGGAGGATAAGGTGGGGAGTGGAAAAGGAACTGAAAGAAAAAAGAAAGTAAATCATCTTATTATTGTGTTTCACAATGGCATTTTCACAAAGGGATTAACTTGCATCAGGGAAGAATCTTAAAAGGAGGATAAACAACAAACAAGCCAAACACAAGGCATTGGACAAAACACTTGTCCACTAAAACTATAGAATTGTTTCACACACAAAAAGAAGAGAAATTCTTTTGGATTAATCCAAGCTGAAAATACTTTTTCTGGTGATTTTTGTTTTTCTCATTAAATTGAAAGCTCTTTGTATTTGTACTGCTTTAAGATATTTTTTTCCAGAAGCTTACTTCAAATCCCATTGAGATCAGCAAAAGACTATCAGGTGACATTAGTTATTGTTCATTTGAAATCCATGAGATTAAACCTTTTCTTCTTTTTTCTGTAACTTTGTGAAAGTTCTGTGTTGTCAAAACCACAGAATCTTCTACATCTGGTTCTTCTTTTTATTTTCTTTATTGCATTTTGGAGAGATTATAAATGTTAATAGTTTCAAATGACTTATAAAAAAAAAGACAAAACGCACAAAAGCTTTCTTCTCTTCTCTCACTGGTACTTATTTTGGGGATATATTTTACTTAACATTATCATAATGCTGGAATTATGGATTCTTGGCTGGTGGAAATTGCAACAATCTAATTGATGGATCAACAACATTTAATACTCTTAGAAGTCTACTTCACCATTTCTTCCAAGTCAGACGGTCATAGAACACAGACCAGGATAAAACGGGACAGAGTATTATTTACTTATCTGACATGCACTGATTCCAAGATACAGGAAGGATTTTGCTGTGCATCAGTTCTGTTACCCAAGCTGTTTCCCCAGACGCCAGGATTTAGATAATGTAATGTATTCGGTGGAAATAATGTGATCACTTATTAACAGGTATTTATTTTCAATTTTCTACGTATTGGTGAGGGTTTCAGTTGGTAAATTTTGTTCATCAGTAAAAGATAATAAACCCACAATAATTTCTTTTTTTCCCTCAACTTCTGACTACTATTAAAAATTATCATATATGTTATCAAGTACCAATCAAAAAATTCCTAAAACACAAAGTCCAGTAGGAACTGCCATTTTTGATGTGCACTAAGCTGTCCCAAGCACATCTCGACCTTCACTTATCCTCCAATTTACTCAGCTGTGGTTCAAATATACAACTGAGTTTGTTGCAGTTAAAATCTTATGCATATAAGGACATCTTTTTCTGCCATTAGAATTTTTTCTCCATCTTTCTCGTTATATGGATACACACACACACATACACACACATGCAGGTATTCTAACTTGAAGGTTAATGAATTTCTTTTAAATAAGAAATAAATTTCTTTTTCTGAACTGTAAAGAAAAACCCACTGAAAGAAAATATATTTTAAGCTGATCAAAATTTTACTTTTACACTCTATTTTACACTGTATACTCATAGTATACATATTGACAAGAAATTAAAAATTAAAAACCAATTAAAAAACAGAAAAAAATACTTTATTCAAGAATTATAAAATTCAATTTTTTATATTTACAGAAAACCACTTATTTTAAAAATTAATTTCTGATTAATATTACTCTAGTCTATGAATCAATTTTCAGTTTAAAGAACTTCTCATGATGGAGTTACTGTTATCAAATGTAGTTGAATCCCAAGACCTAAAATTTATTTTCCTAGATGTTATAGTCTAAATATAATTTTTGTCATTGTAATTTAAGTTTATATTTGAAAATTAAAATAGAATATATTATTACTAATAGTGACTACTATGCTGTTATTTTTACAAATGGTCTTTCATTTTGTCCATTTTTCGAGGTAATCCTTGTGTTACACAAATAATTCCTTAGGAGAATGAGATAAATTTGCCTAATTACTACAGGTGTGATATTCGCAAATGAAGTGATTGCTTTAAAACGAGTCTGATGCATGCCATTGGTGTCAAGGGAATTATCTATTTGCCTGGATCTAATTATGTTGAAGGGAATCTCAAATGCAATTAGCTGCCTCTCTGTCTTTTCGTACAACAAGAGAAAATTAGCGGCTTAATTAATAATGAAAGCTTCTTGATTTTACCAATGAAAACTAAAAGTGTGTGTTGGTGCTTTAAATAATTACAATATTTGAGGTTTGGTGTAAGTTTATTTGCTTGCAGAATGCTGCATTTGTTTTTATGAAAAGTCTACATGCAATACTTGAATGGGAGATCATCTTCCCCAACCACGAGCGATTTGGTCCAAGCTGCTCATCAGACACACTCTTTGGGATTCAAGGAAGACAGGCTGGAATTCACCATGTCAGTGGCTTCTATGCTCTGCTTACAGGACACACATGGAATAATACTTGAGTTAGTGGTGAATCAAATTGGTTTGAGAACAATTTGGATACATTATTTTCAAAATCTGAACTTGAGTTTTAGCTAATTATGGTAGTTCCACCTGCTCAAACCTGAGGGACCAATGTATTCCCCAGCACTCCAGTATCTGAGCATCTTCTGTCCACCAAACCATGGGTCAGCAGAGCTGTGATTTCTGCTTTATTGCAGTTTAGCTCAGAAATTGGAATTCACATGACATAAACCATGTCAAACCTTCTCTGGAAAAAAATGGAACCTGATAAGACTGATTTGCACATGGAAGAACAGTACGGGGATAGAAGGAACCACTCAACTCCTTTTCTGTGACTTTTTTGAAAGGATCAACTACTTGGCCATTCACAACAACTCCCTGGGAAAGCAGACATGACAGTAGTAATGCTAAAGTAACTTTGTCCAAAATAAACCCTATTTTTGACCACCGGTTTTACAGGACTTTTGTCCTGTGGGTCCTTCCTTGGGACTGTTGATTATTCACCACAGCCCATCTCTGTCCATCACCTAAAGAGCTCTCTCTGTTTTTCTCTACATGTGCTTTCTCTGGATCATTCTCTTTGAAATGTACACATTTATACATTATTAGCTTATCCTTTGCAATTATTAACCCTTCTCGTCTTAAATTGGCAATTTGCTTTGTTTTCAAGCTGCCGTCATCCTGCCACCTTTTAAATAAAAATCATGACATCTGTCTCCTGGAGCACCACCAATTTGCAATCTCACATAAGCAGAACTTTCACTGGGCTGTTCTTGATGAGGAGGTAAAAGGCCTTAGTAGTTGGTTGCAGGTTCTGAGCCATGATTATCAATATATTCTTGATTCCCACCTTTTTTTTTTTTCCTTATCTTAAACATGTCCAGGGTTTACCCAATTCATACAAATTTAACATATTTGTCTCTGACTTAAGTTATGTTTCTCTCATGGCTGCAAGAATTGATTATTTAAAACAAGTACATGCCACTATCTAATACAATTACCAGATCTTTTAATGAAACCAATTCTATGTGAAAGAAATAGAAGAATCAGATGGAAAACCCAATCTTACTACATATATCTGGTATATATCATGCACATATTTCTCTGTTACAATTTTTCTCTTCTGCTTCATCTGCTTCATCCTCACTCCAATCCCTCTTGTACGAACTTTCGATGTTTCACTCTGTATTCCTCTCTCTCTGTCCTCTTATTTATTCCATTCTTAATGATCTAATTATGTTCAACTTTAAGTGTATATACAGTCCTTTATCTGTTCATTACATTTTGAAGAAGACAAAACAAGATCCTTTACTATTATTACAGTTTTTATTTTACCGCTTCTTTTGAGGATGTTTACTTCGTCACATAAAACATTAATCTATTAGTATTTTACTTTATAGGCACATCTTCTGTTGAGGCTGTTTTCTTATCCATGAGGCAAACTGCAAATAGGTACAACTCAAGATGGTAAAACCAGTCAATGTTCTTTGGGGTACTGTAGCTGGTTACAGAAAACTTTTTAAAAATCCTCCATACCCTGGAGGTAGAATTTGTCAAGATGCTCACATAATTGAAATTTTCTATGGCTGTTAAGAACCAAGAGAATAGCAGTTCTTCCCTCCAAATGAAATCTCACTGCCAGATTTGTATGACATTTCATGATCCAAGCTTAATTTGTTATACATTGTTCCCAGAAGGTGAGATGAGATTACATGGAGCCATACATTAGTTAGAAGATTTATTTTACACTTACCCACTCAAAGTTCCTTTCTAGTTATTCAAGCAGAATAGAGCGATCTTGATTAGTTAATCTCTCTACATCAGCGTTTTTTCCACTGAGCACTTCACAGAAATGTTTTAAAATTTCACAATTAAAAAAGCAATTAAAAAGGATTATCAAAATCAAAGTTGATCTTTAATTACTGCCTATATCTAGATCTTTATTCCATGATATACCAGATAAAATACTCTTAAAAATGCTTTGTTAATAGCTTTTTATTACAGAGAACATAGGAAATTTCAGTCTTTTGAGGCATGTCCCTTTTTAGATCAACTTCATTTTCAGGTTGTCATCTAAAACTTTGTTTCCATCAATCTTGTCTTGCCCTAGCTGAGTAAGCCATTCCTTTATCTTCTGCCCACTGTGAGAATTGGCCACCTTGCAATGACTTGGGTAGTGTGGTCAAAGTACTGCTGTAATTTCTCCAGTGAAAAATTTCTTTCGATCTCCATCTTAGTGAGCAAATCTCTTCTGGCATCTGTTCAGTCAGGTCTGCCTCTGTGAATGCTCGCAATCAATTTTTGGACATTTGGACTTCTGGAAATATTCAGGGAAATATTCAACTGCTCTTTTTCCTCAGACCAGTGCTGGCGTAATGGTTTGCTAAACGTGCTTGCAGTTTTACAGTTCTTGCTAAAAAATAGCTGTTGTTGAGCAGAAGAAAAAGAAGAATAGCAAAGGTTCTCTAAGGATGATTTCAGCTTGGCCAGCTGTAGCATTTGAATGAACAGAAGGGTAGAGAATTAAAAATGCTAGTACTCAGGACTGCCCTGTGTTTGAACATATTTGCATTTAAGAATATTCTGAATAATAAAGTAAGAATTTTGTGTAACACTGAAAAAAATATTAAAAACAAGAACATATAGATATCACTGGATTGAAAATCTCACCATAGTGAAATTCCTGCTTGGTTCAATTAACCCTTCTTTTTGTTGCCCGCCTCAGATTGCCAGTGAATTATGGTTTCTCAAAAATAACCCCATTTCACATACTTTTTATGTGAAAAATAGTGAGGGTGAGGCTCAGTTCACCAAATTTCAGCAATATGAAAATTGCATCTTGTCTAATCTGGTCACCTAAGGCTTGACTCACACACCCCACAGTGTTGAGTGTCATCTGATGTGTACTTGGAATCCAGTATCTATTTGGTCTCCAATTGCCTCTCCAAAGGGAATCTCTTCCAGACTCATGTGAAAACCTCAGATTTATGGGGGACTTTCAAATGGTGCTGGACACTTTCTTCAAGCAACCTAAAAGAACACTCGTTTTCCAAAGTGTGGCATCAAGGATATAAAGTTATGAGTGATTTTGTCTAATTCAGCTATTTTAATCTACATGTCAGAGCCCCCAAATTTTCGATTTCTGTATATAGGTGTCTGGATGCAAGATGATGGTCTGAGGTCAGCAAAGAGTTAGATAAATGCCAGGGAAAACAACAGAATGAGGTAAGCACGTAATAATAAGGAATTTTTTTTATATATAATTTTTTCTTTTATATATAACTTTTCAGAAAGTTTTCTGAAGTTCTTCAGAGTGGAAAAGACAAAGAAAGCAATCATTCTCAAATCCCCTCCTCCCATGGTGAGACCCTAGAGAACCCCCTGAATCATTACATTATACAACATCCTACTATATAGAAGATCAAAAGCTCAACTTTTGCCCTTCTGCCCTTAGAGTTTGTGGGACCCTGAACCCAGCTTGTTTGGACTAGTGCAAATTGATATATCCAAATCAATAAATCCCTTGTTGGCCTCTTTAACTCCATCTGAACTCCTTCAGGTCCCAGCCACACTGAGCCCCTACAAAGACAGTACAAACACAAGGCAAGCAAATCTCAGGGTCAGGTGAGGCTTTTCTGAAGTGACAGCTGAGTGAGGACCGTGTCAAAGAACTTTAATAAAGTCACTCTCCTCTCCAGCACAAGCATTAGGCCATCAGGCAGTGTTTTCAGACTCTCTCTCTCATGGGAATTTCATACTGCAGTAAGACATGAAATCCCAATGTTCTCAAAATCTTTCCTTTTTAATATCTGGATTCTTTCCTAATTATCTTCAGATTAATTCCCAGCTAATACATAAGGATGAAATTTGGTGTATGACCTATAACCCTAAGCATGTTGTAATTCTGTTACCAATCTCCTGATTTCATGGAGGGCTTAACAAGCACCATATGTGACATGCTGTGTTCCTGTGCATTAATGATCCAGGGAATCTCTGGCACTGTCCTGCCTTGCCACACTGTCAGCAGCCGAACAATGGCAGCACCAAGGTCTGATGAAATGGTTTTTTCCATGTCTATGTCCTCAAGGCTGGAAAGGACTCTCGGGTATCCCACAGCGTGACTGTGCTAACCAGTGTGGGATTTGGTTTGTTTGCTTCTGGTTGGTGCCTCTCCTCAGGTGATGCACAAGGTGAATGCCATTTTCCCCCAACACTTATGATCACTGTGCTCAGGCTGTTCAACTCAGACCCAACTAACCAAGGGTGCAAGGGAAGCAAAATTCCCTGAACTGTGTTAAAATGTTTCGTGCTGGAGGGGCAGTCCTGAGGGTACTTTGGAGGCAAGAGCTGGGTCTGGCCTGAGAGAGGAATTGCTAATAGTACTGATGAAGAGATCAGTATAAAATATATCAAACCAAAGGGTAGAACACATTTGGCATTTAGCAGCCAAGTCAGAAAAGAGACTAGCATTCAGAGATGAACTGTCTACTGGTCCAGGTGCGTCCATGGACACACATGCTTGACCCCAAGCCCAAAGACATCCATGGGAGTATTTGTAGCACATTCAGTGGAGTTTTTTGGATTGCATCTGATGGGCATGGCACATTTCTTACTGCTGGAAGAAAGTTCGGTTTCATGTGGTAGAAATGGCTGTTAAAACACAGGCTGTTCCCCCACTGAATCATAACACAGAGTCATAGAATGGCTTTGGTTGGAAGAGACCTTAAAGATTACCTAGTTCCAACCCCCTGCCGTGGGCAGGAGCACCACGCACTAGATCAGGTTGAAGAAAGTGTCCCAAATCAGCTCGGCCCTATCCTGGACCTGTTCTCTCCTTCAGGAAGGACACCATTTTCTGTGCTTGCTTCAGGGAACTTGTTTCCCCTTTCCTCCTTCTCTGTCTGCCATATGTTCTCCTCCTCCTAATCACCCGTCCCTGACACCAACCCATAAAACCTTGCCACACTAAATACACCATTAATCTTTTCTTAAACCTATATATGCAATGGCTCTTATAAACCACCATGGACCTTGCGTATTGTCTGAAAATGAGCTTCAAATCTAAAGGTTTTCAGGCCTGTGGGGGAGAAAACCCATTACATGTGATAGCTCTCTGCAAATGTGGGCAATTACAGATAGAAAAATCCTCCTTACACCGCTGAAACTCTCTGTGATCAGCTGCATTCACAGTTGCAACCTATAGACTGTAGGACTGAAAAGGCTTCACTAATGATTTCTACATTGGACCAAATGATATCCTTGACAATAACGTAATCCTGAGAACCTTCTCTCACTTCGAGTCGCCAATATTGGGGCCACAGGCTGGCACAGATGAGCCAATACCCTCCTCCAGACCTGCACTTATGTTTCAATAATAAAAGCCCAAATGCAGAAGGTTTTTTTCTCCCTCTCCTCCCTCCCAAATGCTACTGATCATCCTATTACCATGGCAACCAACTCCTGCTGGCATGATCAAGAAAAAACCTGATTTGGGATTTTAATTAATTGCTTGGAAATGGAAATGTAACAGTGACTGGCAGTTCAACTAAGCACGTTTGCAAAGTGAATAAAAATAGAGTTTCTGAAATACTTGAAATTGTTTCACTGGATACAACCCACATTTTTTACGAGACACCTTAATTTATTCTGCTTCATAAAATAAATCTGCCAAATGTACTAAGCCATTTTGTCAACACAAATCATTTTGGCAAATACTTTAATCCTTCTTCTTAACAAAATGTATTGTATTAAGAAAAAAAATCTAACCCATCAGTATAAACCCACAGGTTTGATCTGAACGGATGCCTTTTTCACCAGTAGGTCATATTTATAAAAGGCTTTCATCTTGCCTTCACAAAAGAGGATGTTCTTCTTCCGATGCACGTGATCACTCATTAACATTGACGGCAGCTACACCCTCATATTCAGCAGAGAATGGAAAAGAAATGGCTTTCAGTTGATTTTTATGATCCCCACTCTCCCTGTTTTCAAAGAAAATAGAGTGGTCATTGTCTGGGTATGGCACCGCCCTCTCCTGCGTGCTGCCAGTGCTGCTGAGGTGGTATCACAGGTCCTGCACTGCTCAGCCAAGAAAAAGCTCATTTCTCTCCAGATTTTTAGGAACAAGAGGATTAGAAAGATGTCCCTGTCATCTCTATGCAGGTCTGGGTACCCACAGTTTCCAGCATCATGCTAATTTTGCAGGCCTAGTAGTTTCACACTATTCATTACATATATATATATATATATATATATACACGTATGTATGCAAATAGATATATATAAAACTTCTTTTTTTAAGAAATTAAAAGAGGTTGTGAAGGATTCAGAAGCCTCACATGGCACCTGAAACTGGAAGTTAACTTCATCAACTGCATATAGTCCTCCAGTTCTCTCTCCTGAACGAAAGTTGTGGTGAGGTGTGGGTCGGTCTCTACTTCCAGGTAGCAAGTGATAGCACAGGAGGAAATGGCGTCAAGGCATGCCAAGGGAGGTTTAGATTGGATGTTACAAAAACTTTCTCCACTGAAATGGTGGTCAGGCATTGGAACAGGCTGCCCAGGGAAGTGGTAGGATCACCAGCCCTAGAAGTTTTCAAAACATGTAGATGTGGTACTTAGAGACATGGTTTAGTGGTGCATCTGGCAGTTCTGGGTTCATGGTTGGACTCAATAGGGTTTTTTTGGTTTTTTCCAACCTTGGTTCTTTCCTTCTGGCACGATTCTTTGATTCTCCACCTTGAGATTTTGGCCTGATGGGAAAGCTGAAATATGATTAGCATAAAAATGGTGGTACTGTAAACATGGCATGGACACTTCTTAGTGACAGCAGGAAAATGCAGTGCCACATGGAGACAAAAAATTCCATATTACTGCTAAAGGACTTCCTTATTCACAAGCAAGAGTCAGGGAACCAGGGTGGAATCAGGAGCCTTCACTATCAACTGCTGTCTTACCTTTCTCCTTTGAGATTTTAGCTTTCCACTTACTTTTATTCTTTACAGGCCAATGACATCCCTGACAATCAAAGCTAAGTGTGAACAATTCTACATTAACTCACTTATTTTCACATATTTACTGATTTTCATCCAAGCAGATTTTGTCCATCTTCCAGATGTAAAGTACCCTGCAGCTGCCACCACCAGAGTATTAATTCACATCACAGAATCACATGGTTGACCCAGAAGTTACTAAATTCCTTACTCAGTGACTTAATTATATTTGCGATGTGGCTGGTTCTTGCCAGTTTTCACACCTTCACAATGTCACTCTTAGGTGATCACTATTCACTTGGCTCTCCAACTCTACTCCTACTCAGGGTAGACAACCTCAGTGAGCAGAGTTGTAGATGATCTGAGTTGGGTTTAATCAACTGTTTTTAAAGATTACACAGGGTTGGAAGAGGCTCTGGAGAGGTCATTTTGTTTTCACTCTTGGGCCATACTTACCATTCCCCACTGCTTTTTATTCCTCCGGTGACATCTTTAAAACACAGGTAATAATTTCCATCACTGGAACATCTTTTAGGACCTAAATGTCATTAAGCTGTTAGAAATTGTGAGACAAAATGAAAACACAAGAAATCTGGTGGTTATCTATCTCTCACTGTCTCTATCATCTATTGGTATTTCTAAGGCATCTTTGTGTTATCTAAGCACTGTAATATAATACAATCACTTGCGAGTTGTATCTAAGTGCAGTGGGTTTTACTTATTAATAACGTAGCACTTATCTTCAAAGTGCTTCACAAACTAATTAATTCTCCCAGCATCTTCTCCCTGTCAGGCAGGTGAGACAACTATTATTCCCATTAAACATATCATTCTGATTATTACTTGAGGAAATAAGGTTAAGTTACTCATCCTATCTCCCAGAATATACAGTGAGTGTTAGAGCACCTGAGCTCAGTTATCATGGAAGAGGGTTTTTGACCTGAGACCACCTCAAAGCCCCTCATGCCTGGGCGACATCACTGGTAACAAAATAATTATGTGCTTCATTAAAAATTACCATGGAAAAGCACGATGGGATTCTGTGTCTGAGACTGACTGTTTTTTGTTTGTTTGTTTTTAAAAAGGGCCCTGACCAACCAGCTCCATTTTTCTGCATGAGTCATCCACATGCATCGGACTTGTGAAGTGACTTACACTGACTTGGCTGCTTCAGTTTTATGTGCTCCATCATGCTGGCATTATTCCTCAGCCTGCACTCAAGTTTCTGCATCTTCCAGGTGAGGAAAACGTATGGGAAAGATATTTAACTGTCATGGAAAAGAAAGAAATTACAATAATAGGGCCTATTTGATAAATCCTTCCAATTCCTTGATAGTTCAGAAGAATTTCTGCCTCATCAGACTGTTTTCAACTCTATCACTCAGGTTTATCCAAAAGTATGGATATCTCATGCCGTGTGAATATGCATTTAAGAACTAGTTCCACTCCTCACAGCTTCAATGGCTAGCTTGGAAATAGGATCATGCCATGGGATATTGCATAACTATTGGCAATAGCTAATTGCATTCATCAGATGAGGTAGTTCCAGGATGTAAACAAACATAAAGACATAACAGTTGCCCAAGTGAAGGAGGTCTTATATTAATCAGCCCCATACAACACAGTAGCCTTATCAAGCTGTAGGGCGGCCTAAAAAGCTACTTAAGCTCCCACTCGTTGTGCAATGATGGCACAGTGGGCAGAAATCCACCAGCTGCCTCCCGGGAGGAGAGTACCTTCCTCAGGGTCCCTGCCAACAGAAACATTATGCAGCAGGATTAAAATGTGTTTTAATTACTTGCTGAAGGTCAGCTTGACAGTGTAGCCATTAAGTATATATGCACACGTACAGACACACATAACTTTATTCCTATAGAATTAAAAACATGAGAAATTGGATATTGGCACACCTGTGTTCTATAAGGATGAAGAGGGAACTTCAAAAGGCTGATTTGAGTTTCAGGAAAACACTCCAAGCCTTTGAGGTAAAATTCATCTGCCCTAACTTGGACGTCTTAAAACTAAACAACTAAGTATGAGCTCGTCACTCCAAGCTTCCTTCGTGGGGAGAAGTGGGCATCTCCAGAGTGTACTTCATCTTGTCCCATCATAGGTGCCTGAGATAGACTGGACGAGTCACTCCCTGGTCTCTGCTGACTCTGAGGAGAGCCTAGCTCAGATTTAGACATTTAAGTTTTTGATACATAACGTTGGGTGAGATGAATTCCACCCTTATATCCTCCTCTCGGGCTTGGTTCCAGCCCCTTCACAGCCAATTGGCATTGACATGGAAAATGTAGAACAGGGTCAATGAGTACCTGAGGCTTTTCTGCTACTTTTCCCTCTAGTAGGACAGAGTTCCAGAAATAAAGTGGCACAAAAATAGGAAGGAAAAGAACAACTCCTTCTTCCCAAAAATCAGGCACAATTTGTGACATTTTGTAATTTAATGAATGAGGGACTTGCTGGAAGGACCTTCTCCCTTTGATATTTCCTCACTGAACCTCAGTTCATGGACGTCTATTTCAGCAGGTGAGTAATGTCTTTGACTCCAGGAAGATCATGGGGCTGGTGAAAGTTGAGTACACACATAAATGTTTTCAGGATCAGGCACATATAAATTAATTAGAATTACGTATTTAAATAGCTTTGTGGATCTTGGCCTTTGTTCACAACCTTCATCATCTGAGGCCTGAGTCTGCAACCTTCCCAGAATACTATACCAGACGTTCGTTTTCCATTTGGAAGGGTGATGCTGAGGAGGAAGGGGAGAAGGAAGCCAGACGCATTTACAGTTTTGACTGGACAGTGTGATCATGATTTTAGTGGCAAGATTTTTAGATTGTTCCTGAGATATTTCTATTTTTGTAAAAATCCTGGAAACATTATTTCACGGGGGAAAAGAAATTGCAAAGTATTTGCCAGAGGAGGTCTAAGCTTTGAAAGGAGATGAGGATACTGTTTGCATTTCTATGCATTTATTTGCATAAATACACAGAAACTGGGGGGAACACACGGCAACTTTCAGCCTATTTCTAGTCAAGCTGCTAAGTCACTCATGAATCTGCTTTAACTGTAATAAATTTTAACTATATAGAATTAGCTTTGCATAGACTTTTTGTGTAAAGACTATTTCTGTTCTATTTGCACAGCACCTAGAAAAAAAATAATAAAAGCAAGAACACAGGCACAAAAAAAAATCTATTTTCTGTGCCCAAATCAATGGAAAGTAGAGAAACCACAATAATTCACCGACTTTCATCTCACAGAAAACCCTTTTCTCCACATTTCAGAAGAGTTAGTTCTTGTAAAGAGTCCCTCTCTACCACTTTCCTGCGTCTCAATTTAAAATGAGAACTTCAAGGTCAGTGGAAAGCAGTAACATAAAAGCACCCAATTCTTGTTAATGCAGCCTGGAATGGTGGGTGGGCCGTCTCTCAGGTGAGAAAAGGCAAGCTGCAAAGCAAATACCTGAGGTGACTTCTCCTTGTTTGAGTCTGCTACCCTTAGGGCTGTGTTCTTTTGGCTGGGGATATCTGTTGATCTTACCTCTTAACAGTAATTATGCCAGACAGCTTTTTGGCTTTCAGTTCTGCTCCATAGGTAACATAAATCATACAAATTATTACCACAATGCTAAACTATAATTACCCACAGACCCTGACATGCTAAAAGGTGTATTAATTTGATAATATAATAAATACGTTACTGCATAAAACTGTAATTATTACTTCAAAATTGACACTTATACCAGCTTGATTTTTTTTCCCAGCAGGCAACTCTATTGTACATTGACCAATACCAGAAATGTTATTTGAATTCAGTGAGACACATTGAAATGTAATCTGGTAATGTGTGGGAGGACTCTCTTAAAGGAAAATGTCACTAGAGTTAGTTTGGGTTTTGGAAGTTATAATTCCATAAAGCAATAAATTACTCTGTAGTTCAAGAGGAAAAACATATCTGACAAATAGCCCAGGACATGAGGATAATATCAATATATCTATCAAATAGCCCAGGAAATGGGAACAATATCAACAAAATACCTAAAATGTTACCAATGGGGAAAATAATTCACAGAATACCATAAACAAACACCCTTATTTATGTTCCTTCAAATGCTGTTGGGGAAAAAAAAAAGTGACTGACACTATAGGAGAAAATTCTACTTTTTTTTTTGCATGGAAAAACTGACAAACATATCTGTGGGAAAGACCGAGGTCCCAATTCTGCAACTGTTTGGGTGTGGACAACCCCTGGCAAAGCTCCCAGGTTTGTTTTATTCAGTGACTGCCTAATGTAAAATACATAAACAAGCCTGGGAACAGAGGTTATAATCCAGACCTGCTCCTTCTCAGTTCGGCAGCCCAACTGCTGTAACACCAGCTCAGGATCCTGTTTCCCATTTTCTTTATATTTTGTGCCTTCCACATGATCAATAGAAACTTGTAGGAAGGGAGTCTTATATGTTCAAGTCTTCTTAAAGTCAGTATAAATATGAGCTTGCTTCTTGCTCCTGCTTGACCCTTTTAGCTGGTGAATGTGCAGGAATCAGTCATACACACCTCTGCTGGGCTATGTGGAAATGATATTTACACACTGAGTGGTTTTCATGACAGTTTCTCTTTGAGTTTCTTATTGTTATTAGGATCTTAAAACGTGTAGCTAAAGGAAATCTTCAAAAGTATTTGTTCCCAACTTTTCTTTAACAACCTGAATTCCGGTGATTTTTCAAGTTCTTCCCTCATTTTTTATCCGCATTTATACTCTGGCTTGCAAAAGGAGGGGGGGAAAGTATCAAAGGAGAAGGGAATATCAAGTTTATTTCAAGTTTTCATTTCTGGGTGGTATTGCTATCATTTAACTTCATGTATTTACACTTACACCAGTTGCCATAGGCATACTCTGTATTCAAAGGACAGCTATAGGCATCTTTGGAAGAGCTAAATCAGAGGATCTTCCTTCTGCAGGTGTTTCCACTACAAAAAAATGAGACTATGATGATTAACTCAGTAAGCCTCATCCAAAGTTTCTAGGGGTTTTTTTCCATTACCAAAGTAGAAATAAAGGTAGGGGAAGAATTGCTGAGAAGGAAGAAGTGAAAAATGGAGGAGAAATGGAAGAGAAAAATATTAGAATATTAATATAACAAAAGTACCTGAAAACAGGTTATTTTCTTTTCTTTGATAAAACATGTATAAATGCATTTGTTGAAAAACCTTAAAATGTCCCCGTT
This sequence comes from Ifrita kowaldi, assembly GCA_013398055.1. Lineage (NCBI taxonomy): Eukaryota > Metazoa > Chordata > Aves > Passeriformes > Cinclosomatidae > Ifrita > Ifrita kowaldi. Next base: position 264,754 of record VZRS01005667.1, on the reverse strand, counting down.
AACTTTTTTTTTAGAATACTTGGAAAACAAATCAACAATAAAAATTTACAGGGGGAAGGTTAGTTTGGTATCAAAAACATTTGCCACTGAAGCAGAAAACCTCATTTCAATATCCTTGATTCTGTCAAGAAGGGATTTATTCTCTACCTACTTGCAAGACTAGTATATTTCCAAATGTGAGGGATGATGGGAAGCTACATATTCTGAAGAATCTTCATTACCATTCTTGAGACCATTCAAAGGAGTGAAAAGGCCCTGATTCTCTGTATGTAAATATCTGTTCAACTTCTGTGTAAATAGTCTTAACAAGGTGGGTTCCTGGGTTGCACTTAAGGGTCAGTGAAAATGAATGTTCTGCAGCTTTATCATTACCTTTATTTGTTGCTCCTCCACTGATCAGATTGAATGATGTGAACAGGTCACTGAAACTGCTTGGCAGACACTCTTCACCTGACCTAGTGCATGTATTATGTAGGGCTTTATTGACATGGCTCTCCTCAAATGCCAGTTTGGAATGTAGTAACAGCTTCAGCAGAGCTTCTGGTGACTTTCATCCAGTTGGAACAAAAGGTGAACTGTGTGAGGAGAGCAGGAAAAGAAGATTTTCACAGTATCATCACTATTTTCAGTGAAACATGAGCTGAAAAATCACCATGTTGATGCTGAGATCTGGGAAGAATTATTGGCCAAAACTAAAAAACACTGGGGCTGAAGAAAAAAGAAATAGAAAAGAAGCCATAAAAGTATATGGTAGTTAGGTACAGAAGATGTGAAACAGGCTGTTGGAATACGTTGCCTAACTCGGAAAAAATATTAGGACCTAAACCTGGAGATATAAAGACTATCTTTGCTAAATTCTTAGAGAACAGCTGCTGCATTCTGGAGCCTGGAGAATCCTGGAATCATAGAATTGATTAGGTTGAAAAAGCCCTTTAAGAGTCCAATCATTAACCCTTTGGTACCTTTACCAATCTGGAGCATTGCCAAACCCACAGTGTCCCCCAGCGTCACATCTACATGTTTTAAATACCTCTGGGGATGGTGACTCAACAGCTTCCCCGGGCACCCAGTTCCAATGCCTGACAACCCTTTTGGTGAAGAAATTATTCCTATTATCCAATCTAAACTTCCCCTAGCACTACTTGGGGCCACTTCATTTTATCTTACAGCTTACCTTTTTGGGAGAAAAGCCCGACCCCCACGTGTCTACAACATCCTGTCAGGTAGTTGTAGAGAGCAAGAAAGTTCCCCCTGAACCTCCTTTCCTCCAGGCTAAACAAGGTAAATTCTAATAGTTTTCCAAATTGCAGGGTACATGAATGTGGTTTTTTGACTGAATTTTTTTAGTCCTTCTGCACACAGATATTCTTGGTTTCAGCAAATTGCTTGTTTGAATGTACATGCTGACAGTAAATATGATGTTACATAAAGCCTTAACCTATTTACTTGTCTTAGGTTTTTCCTATGTAAGTGATTATTGCAATCATTTTGATGAATCATGTTTGATGGAAATAACAGCTTACATACACAACCGGAATTTCCTTTTCCTCTTAGAATACTTTGGGGGAAGGAGGAAAGAAAATAAAAAGGTATTTGTGATTACTTAAATCTATCTTTTTAATAATGTGGTAGACAGCAACGATGAGGTGATTCATTACTTGCCTATAATGTTAATTATACATTATTAGCTGTTTCACTGTATGATAGCTGGCAATTGGTGATATGATTCACAAAGTGCTATTGTTAAGCCAATCTGAAAATCTGTTTGATTTAGGTTAAAAGAAAGGGCGATAGGTCATAAGAAGTTGAAAAAAAGAGAGAGAGAGAATAAAGAAAAGACACCGACATAATTTGCGGTTCTATTTTTATATGAACAACAAGGTTTACAGTGAAGAGCTGTTGGATACAGTTTCGGTGAGTAAGGATTTTGCAGAGAGATTAGATCAGTTACAAATTGCTAAATCTGATGACTTAGATAAAAATTTAACCAGAGGCTTTGAAAGAAGTAGAACATGTTTCTGTGGAGAAGTGATTGCCCCGTACTTCTGAGATAGAGCTAATCAGAGAAGGCCGCACTGGCTGTACCCTCAGTAAAAACTAAACAGGGAAGAAATCATTCATTTGAGAACGGAGATCATTTCCAGGTGTAACAGACTGAAAACTGCATTTCACTCTCCAAATGCACCCAGTATTTTGGGGAACCCCCAGAAGGCAGTCCTGCAACTCTACTATAATGTGTTCCCTTCCAAAATATCCCTGTCAGATCTGTGTTCCCAGCTGAATAAACTGAATAGAACAATTGTTCCCTCCTCCACCGTCTTTGTAAGATTCCAAAACCTTTTCCCATTTCCACAGAAAAACCACCAACTTTAACCAACCACTTAAAAAACCCAAATAAAAGAGAGATTGCCCAGAGATAGCAAATACTCCCAAGGTTAAACATTCATTCCAGACTGGTTCATATCTGCACTTTATCTGAGCTAGGAAGGGAAATTGAAGCTTCATCTTTCTTGCTCCAGCAGGCAGCAACTCAGGAGGAGTGGACCTCATCCTTTCTCTCATGCAAGCCAAAAGTGAGTTATAGATGTGAGCTTCTGCTTCCCAGTAAGGGCACTGTCCATAAAGGCCCATCTCACAAACAGATTTCAGTTCCTAGGAGTAAATACTACCTGGTTAAAAACAATTTGTCAAAAAAGTAATAAATCCACTAAAAAAAAAATTAGAAATCAAAGTCATAAAATTATTCAAACAATTTTTTCCTTCATTAATTTTAATATCCCTGTAACTCTAAGGGGAAAGAGTTAAGATGAAAGTTATATCACATTGCTCTCAAAGGGATTTATGTCTTTTCTTATCCCAGACAACACTCCAAAGGAATAAGATAAATCACACTGACCACACAGTTCTCTCATCCATTTCCTCATACACCCTGCTCTTCTGTGCAGCAACAGCCCTTATCCCAATCTGTTCAGAGAAGGCAAGAGAAGTGCTGTGTTTCCAGAACTTCAATTGCATTAAAATACATGACCTAGAAATGCTTCATGGAAACTTTTAAGACTATTTGCTGCTATGTCTTAGTTCTTAAGGCAATAGTTTTGTGGGACAAAGATAGGCCTGGGAGCTAGGAATTCCTGAGTACTGTCTCCAGCACTGTCTTGACTGTCTGTTGCCTACATATCACAGTGATTGTGTGATTTATTTATAAAACATAGATTAGATTAACTCAAACAAGATTAAATTAGATAGAACAAGTCACTTAAACTCTCACTGACTATTTCCTCATCTGTAAACCAGTGATATCTGTATTTACCTATTACATGGTGACTGTGAGGATTACTTAATCTCCCTAAAGAGTTATCATGATTATCATTAATCTGGAACACACAAAACAAGTCCCGATAAGGAAACAAGCTTGTGATTCAGCTGAGGTGAAGTAAAGGTACCAAAGCAATTCTTCTGTTGATCTGATAGTCAAGCATTCTTGATAAAGATTTTGGGATGGCTTCATTTCATATTAGGCATCTAAAATATAATGTTTAATATAAGATAGCTGTCTAAATTCCTTTTGCAGTCCAAATGTGTGTAGATGGATGTCATGCATTAAATGAGTCAATAACATCATGATTCTGGGATGAATCACCTAATGGATTTCTCTTCATTATCTGTAGAGGGAGCCTGGACAACTAGGCAAGATATATTTTAGATAGTTAATGTTATGTGAGACCAAACTGAAGGATTTAGTAACTTTCTCGAAGGACTGCAGCCACATGACATGTTCTACCCGCACAGGAGCAGAGTAACAATCAGTACCAGTTTGCTCCCAAATTCTTGTCATGGCATTCCTGCATCCTGAAACTTTACCATCCCTTTTGCAGTCCACAAGACCCCAAACTTTGAGAAATATAATTTTAAATTTCTGTTAAGATAACGTATCAATATGTTGTCCCATATTACAGCATGGTTAAATGTTTTGTGCAAGGAGCCCTTTTATTTGGGGGCAGGGAGGACAGAGGGGAACTGTTTGGGGTAAATTGTGTTTCCTAGCTGATCTGTTCTTTTGGGAAGGGGCAGGAGTTATTCCTGGAAGAAGTCACTCCCTTTTGCACTACAGGTGATTAAGACTCATTTCTTCCCTCTGTAATTTCTTTTCTGCTCCACAATGGAGTGCAGGTCCTCGTGTATAACTTTCCACCCCAACTCTTGTCTTCTGAAGACTAATGCCCCCTCCCTCTTCTGATAACAACTCGAGTTTGTTCCAGAGTTAACCCAACAGCAGAAAATCCTGCGTCTGCCAGCAAGAAAGAAGGAATATCTCCCACTTTGGCTCCTGCTCTAAAAGAGAGACCAAAGGACATAGAAAAAAACGTAGCAGATGTGAGGCTGCAGTGGGGACAGGCACGGAGTGGAGCTGGGCTCAGGCTGGTGTCACAAACACTTCAGCTACGCCAGAGCCGGAATTGCTCGTGGGTAGCTTGGTCTCACACAAATGTAGAGCTGCAGCAGCGTTGTGGTGCAGCTACATCACCTCCCAGGCCTGCTCAAAAGCAAGAAGGAATTTCTCCTCCAGAGCACTTTAACAAAACCTGATCAGGCTGCTACTGCCCTGATGACACGTTTTGTGTGCATGTTGGGGGCCAGAAGTGAGAAATACCTTCTTAGCGAGGGAGGGGGCTGGGAGAAAACAGTGACTATAAGTAGGTGGGGACAGGCTAAGATTTACCTCCCCTTAGCAAGGCTCAGCTGCAGAAAGGCTTTTAGGTTAGATCTAAAGCCTTTCTGAGTCAAGAGGAAAGCTGCTATTGATGTAAAGCAAAATATGTGGGTGAAGGTTACAGGAATGTTCCTTGTGAAGAAAAAAATTATGCAAAAACCTACATATATATATATTTGTGCAGTGAGCTCTTTAAAAGCCAGTGTTTCTTCTTAAAAACAATGGCTAAAAGAGCAATAGAATTGAGCAGACCTAAAGAAGTTATAGAAGCCAAAACATGGCTGGCCTTTAATTTGTTATAATCTTAGAATAGGGGACGAAAAAATCTTCCTAAGCCTAAACTATCTCTTTGTTTTTCTTAGCAAAAGGAAAACTGTTTCAGATAAAATAGAAACCACCCTGAAAAGCCATGTGGAATTTGAAATTATTCCAGACTACCTGTGAGTAAGATGTGCAAAGAAGGGTCTGCCTTCAGTCATGTCTTGTACTGAACTGAGAATGCTGTCAGCACTTAATAGTGTTAGTAGTAATAGCTCTTTTCACACACCTTTTCACTTCTCAGTGTTTGCTGGGACTGGAAAGAGCAGAGCCTTTCCAAATGGAAACAGAGAGCACTAAAAATTACATTTTAAAAACAAAAACAAAAGAAAATCAAACAAACTGAGGCTATGCTGAAGTTTTCAGTCCTTCAGTCCAACTTTGAAAACTCATTAGTGGTAGATAGTTCAGATAAGGTATGAATCCAGATGTTACCATGTTTATCTTCAGCAAAACCGAGTCCAAAATTTTACTTAAAAAAAGAAATGGCTGGGCTCCTAAGTCTGAATTTAAACATGTAAGAAAATGCCTTGATGGGTAAGAGCATGAAGACATGCAGCTTTTCTTGACCTTAATGAGATGTTCAAGGTACTTAACACTTTTGAAAATCAGGCCACAATTCAGCAAAGCATTTCAACATGTGTTTAACATTAAACACATATTTAATCAGATTAAAGCATATACTTAAGCACATTCCTGAACCAGGATCAATTTAAACATGTGCTTATGATCTTTGCTAAATAAGGTTCTCACTTAAGTTTCTAAATAAGGTTTTGAGAGCCTAAATTTAGTTTTTTGATTTTATAAAAACTTCAGTCTGTTTTGAATGAAATAAAAAAATAAGTGAAGGGGAAAATTCTTAATACCCTTATTTGGTTTGCTAATCATGTTTATCAGTGCTTGACAGACACCAGGTAAATAAAATTTTGAGTCATTAAGGAGAAGTGAAAATATATATTGTTGGAAAATGTAGATTTTTCACATGCAATCGAATTTTGATTCCTTGGAAGTGTTTTATATGAGATATTTTGACCCAATATTATCCCAAATTAGAGACAAAAATGAATTTTCACCGTGTTTTCTCTAATTTTATCCATAGTATGTCTATAGCTAATATTGGCACAAGGAAAAAAAGAATTATTTTTCTCTCTCTTTATTTAATTTTTCCTCTATTTTCCTTTAACTTCTCTTTTTCTTTACTCATTTTTCCTTGCTCTTGTAGCAGAACAAGCCACGTTCCATCCCTTTCTGTTAACACACCTGCGTTCATTTGAGTTTCTATCAACCTCCTGTCAGTCTACCAGTTGTGCAATTACATGTGTTAAGACAAAAGCAGTGTTGATGGCCACAATTTTGATTAGGGTAAGAGTGACTCACTGGGACAACAGCAATCCAGAGCATGTCCATGCACACGTTTGCATGGATGTGAGGCAGCCAAGGCAGCATACAGACACACAAATAAGATTGAGCAAGAAGGGTGAATTTGAAGTTTGTCAGCAGTTAGACACACAACATTCAAGCTGGATGGTAGCCAACCCCCCTCCATAGTCTCTGGCATTCCTGCAAGGTAGAGGACTGAAGTTCAAGCTGCGGGATAGTCCTTTCCTAAATATATTCCCTCTTTCTCCCATTCTCATTGGAACTATATCAAGTCCTGGCTGCTTCACAGGCTGGATGGGGTTCTGAGCAACCTGGTCTAGTGAAAGGTCTAGTGAAAGGAGGGTTGGAACACAATGATCTTGAAGGTTCCTTCCAAACTAAAACTACTCCATGTTCTCATTATTTTACATGTGCATGTTTTCACCCTGTTTTAAATACGGTGGTAATTGCAGGTAGGTTATCTCGGGATTAAAACTAAGTTTTCTGGAGAGGAGGTGCTCAGGGTTAAGTGCATTAGCAGGTACTGCTTAATCATTTGCAAGCATTTTTGTACTACAATTCATTTTGTAGTTTATGCCACAATAACTTGTGTTCAAATTCATAGCCTTCCTTAAACTAGAGCAAATCCCTATGTGGACACACTAATTTCAGTTTTAGAGTGGCTTATCTCAGTTTATCGTAAACTTGTTCTGAATCAGCTTATGCCGAACTGGAATAAGCTTAATTTAAAATTGAAATAAAATGATTAGGATAAATTAAATTGGTGTAAAATCACACCTTTATTTAAGCCAATACAACTCTGTATGCAGATAAAAACCTAGGACTTGTGTTTATTTAAAAGTGAGTGTTAAAGAAAATAGAAAAATACAATGAATAGGGCAAATATTTCCAAACCCTGTTGAGAGGATATCAGAACAACAAAGAGTTAAAAATAATGCAATTTGAATAGTGCAATTCAAAATTGCCTAATCTCCATGGTTCAGAGCCTCTCCCATTCAGCCACATTAGACAGCAAGACCCTGCAGGCACTTAATAATACTTTTATATAGTAGCACTTTACATTTTCTGTGCTGTAAAAGCATTAACTAATTAATCTTCACAACAACCATCTGAGGTTGAGAAGTGAGGACTAATATCCCTTCCTTGAAGATAGAGAAGATAAAATACCAGGCACATCAAGGGCCCCTGTTCCTGACTAGAGTGTGTTTTGTTTTGCAAGTGAGAAGGCCTCTGATACCAAATATGATGGGATAAAGTTGGATAGCCAGAGCTGGAGTCTCCCTCCCTCCCCCATGACAGGCTGCTGTTGAAAATTTGGCTTCAGGAGATACATTTTTCAGACTCCAAGCCAGGAAGGCCCTTAAGCGTATGCTTAACATGAATCACAAATAACACGGGAAAGCCAACGGTCTCTTGTAAAAATACGTGTGTAGCTCAATGCTTTGGTGGCTTAAGTCCAGAGACATAGATTTCTAAAGAGGCTTAAGTTCCTAAGTCTCGCTGGGGAGATGAAAAGTCAAAATCCCGAACTCCTGGGCCTTGATTTCCAGAGCCTGACTAGAAACTCAGCAGATCCTGGTTCACATTTTAGTTTGCAGAATTTGGATCTTATGAACTCACACGGGGGAGGAGGCATTCACAAAAGCCCCTGGTCTCCTCGAAAGGTCAGGCCCTCTAAGGCAATGAAGATATTCTTAAAGGCCTCGAGGGATTCTACCCTGAACCATCCTCTGGACAAATTAGTCACTCAGCCTAAGCCACACAGTCTCAGAAAAATAGAATCATAGAATCATTAAGCTTGTAAAAGACCCCCAAGATCATCAAGTCCAAACTTCTGTTGGAAGACATATTCAGCTGCACAAAATGGTGAATTTTCTCAAGCGAGTGGGTGACATTTCTTTATTTCTTTACACAAATATTTCCCCAAGCTCCCTGGAAGGGCACATTTACCTGTGTGTTTGTGCTTAACTGAAGGGAGTTGGGTATTCTCACCATGCATCTGTCTCAAAATTCAACAGCTGATTTTTTCATAACTGCATCTTCCTGGAGGTGCTGGATCAAACTCTGAGCAACCTGCTCTAGGGAAAGGTGTCCCTACTCAATGCAAGGGGTTGGAACAAGATGATTTTTAAGGTCACCTCCAACCCAAACCATTCTATGATTCTATTCTATGATTTTATGATTCCATTAGCTAAGCAAACTGAATCTCAGAGCTTTTATGATGGATACACCTTAGAATGATTTGTGTTGGAAGGAACTGTAAAGATCACATTGTTCCAACCCCTCTGCCATGGCCAGGGACACCTTCCACTAGACCAGGTTGCTCAGAGGTCCAGCCAACCTGGCCTTAAACTCTTCTAACTGTGGGGCAGGTACAACTTCTCTCAGCAACCTCTCCCAGTGTCCCACCACTCTTACAGTTAAGAATTTTCCCCCTAATAGCTAATCTAAACCTACCCTCTCTCAGTTTGAAGCCATTGTCCTTTGTTCTNCCCTATGTGGACACACTAATTTCAGTTTTAGAGTGGCTTATCTCAGTTTATCGTAAACTTGTTCTGAATCAGCTTATGCCGAACTGGAATAAGCTTAATTTAAAATTGAAATAAAATGATTAGGATAAATTAAATTGGTGTAAAATCACACCTTTATTTAAGCCAATACAACTCTGTATGCAGATAAAAACCTAGGACTTGTGTTTATTTAAAAGTGAGTGTTAAAGAAAATAGAAAAATACAATGAATAGGGCAAATATTTCCAAACCCTGTTGAGAGGATATCAGAACAACAAAGAGTTAAAAATAATGCAATTTGAATAGTGCAATTCAAAATTGCCTAATCTCCATGGTTCAGAGCCTCTCCCATTCAGCCACATTAGACAGCAAGACCCTGCAGGCACTTAATAATACTTTTATATAGTAGCACTTTACATTTTCTGTGCTGTAAAAGCATTAACTAATTAATCTTCACAACAACCATCTGAGGTTGAGAAGTGAGGACTAATATCCCTTCCTTGAAGATAGAGAAGATAAAATACCAGGCACATCAAGGGCCCCTGTTCCTGACTAGAGTGTGTTTTGTTTTGCAAGTGAGAAGGCCTCTGATACCAAATATGATGGGATAAAGTTGGATAGCCAGAGCTGGAGTCTCCCTCCCTCCCCCATGACAGGCTGCTGTTGAAAATTTGGCTTCAGGAGATACATTTTTCAGACTCCAAGCCAGGAAGGCCCTTAAGCGTATGCTTAACATGAATCACAAATAACACGGGAAAGCCAACGGTCTCTTGTAAAAATACGTGTGTAGCTCAATGCTTTGGTGGCTTAAGTCCAGAGACATAGATTTCTAAAGAGGCTTAAGTTCCTAAGTCTCGCTGGGGAGATGAAAAGTCAAAATCCCGAACTCCTGGGCCTTGATTTCCAGAGCCTGACTAGAAACTCAGCAGATCCTGGTTCACATTTTAGTTTGCAGAATTTGGATCTTATGAACTCACACGGGGGAGGAGGCATTCACAAAAGCCCCTGGTCTCCTCGAAAGGTCAGGCCCTCTAAGGCAATGAAGATATTCTTAAAGGCCTCGAGGGATTCTACCCTGAACCATCCTCTGGACAAATTAGTCACTCAGCCTAAGCCACACAGTCTCAGAAAAATAGAATCATAGAATCATTAAGCTTGTAAAAGACCCCCAAGATCATCAAGTCCAAACTTCTGTTGGAAGACATATTCAGCTGCACAAAATGGTGAATTTTCTCAAGCGAGTGGGTGACATTTCTTTATTTCTTTACACAAATATTTCCCCAAGCTCCCTGGAAGGGCACATTTACCTGTGTGTTTGTGCTTAACTGAAGGGAGTTGGGTATTCTCACCATGCATCTGTCTCAAAATTCAACAGCTGATTTTTTCATAACTGCATCTTCCTGGAGGTGCTGGATCAAACTCTGAGCAACCTGCTCTAGGGAAAGGTGTCCCTACTCAATGCAAGGGGTTGGAACAAGATGATTTTTAAGGTCACCTCCAACCCAAACCATTCTATGATTCTATTCTATGATTTTATGATTCCATTAGCTAAGCAAACTGAATCTCAGAGCTTTTATGATGGATACACCTTAGAATGATTTGTGTTGGAAGGAACTGTAAAGATCACATTGTTCCAACCCCTCTGCCATGGCCAGGGACACCTTCCACTAGACCAGGTTGCTCAGAGGTCCAGCCAACCTGGCCTTAAACTCTTCTAACTGTGGGGCAGGTACAACTTCTCTCAGCAACCTCTCCCAGTGTCCCACCACTCTTACAGTTAAGAATTTTCCCCCTAATAGCTAATCTAAACCTACCCTCTCTCAGTTTGAAGCCATTGTCCTTTGTTCTGCCACTACATGCCCCTGCAAAAAGTCTTTCCACTTTTCTTGCAGGCTCCCTGCAGGTGCTGGAAGGCCCCAGTCAGGTCTCTCAGAAGCCTTCTGTTCTCCAGATTGAACAATCTCAATTCTCTCAGCCTTTCCCCAGGCAGAGATGTTCCATTCCTCCAACCAACTTGGCTGTCCTTTGGTCACCTCAGTGCAAGGGGTTTAGTCAAAATATTTGGTTACGGTCCCTTGTCCTTTGAGACACCTCCAAGACAAGCCCAGCTGAAGCCACCATCTGGCTAGCCAGCAAGGTGCCTCTCTCTCACCGTCTCTCCCCTGTAAAGGCACTTTGGATAGCTAGTTTAGATTAAATATCCAAATTTAAGATGGCCAAAATTAGATCAGGCAAATGTGCATGTGACTTGTATATTATTCTGTCTTACACAAGGCCCAAAAATCACTCCTGATAGACTTACATGATGGTTTCTAGTGATGGTTACGTGGTTAAGTAGTTTCCAATGTCAGCTGGAGTAGGACTGACTTGAAGTCTTGCTTTCTTGGAAACAGGCACATACCTCAGCCTCAGTTTAATCCTGGTGTATTATTCCAGTTATTGCTCTGTGAATTTCCTCCTCAGTATTTATTTTAAAGCAAAGTTTAGAAGAAAAATCCTCTTTCTTTAGCATTAGTTGAATACAATAGGAGAACCTTGTCCAGCAAAGCAAAGGTGGCTGCAAGGCTCTGATCACGTTCTAGCATGCCAAGTTGAGATTTTGGCTGGCGCTAACAAGCGTTGCAACATTTATTAATTCATTACTTGGGAAATTGTCTCACCCAATTTCTTCAGGCTGCACCTCACTCATTGCTACACGTTTGGAGAATAAGTTAAAGATGCCTCATGTTATTTCAAAGTCTTAGTCACTGTTGTTTGGGTGTGGGCACTCCTTAACCTGGGCTTCAGAAATTGAAAATAAATGAGAGGTGGAGGTACAGAAACTATTCTCATCAAAACCAGAGGGAAATGAAGAAGCAGAAAGATGACCCCTCAAGTAATTTTTAAAAAATAATAAAAAATGAAGCTGTCTCCTTAGTTAAAAAGGTATAAAAGAATCTCTGTTGGATACTGAAAATCCTGAATAAGTGATAATCTGGGACACCTCTAGTAGTTACTGAAACATAAAGCAGTACAGTGCATGTGCTATCTGAGGAACATCATATCACATAATCTGATATGCATCAGTATTTTGGCATCCTTTAAAATGTATAAAAATGCCAATGGAAAATAAATAGGTAGTTAATAAGCCAGCATAAGCCTTCAAATTGATGCAGACAATTTCATTTTTTCTGATGTTCTTCTGGTGTGTCTTCTTTTACCAGGGTCCTACAGATCCAGAAACATTTTATCCAAACAACTACTTCTTTCTGAAAGTCTGCAAACATTTTTAGGCTCCACAATCTTGACTCATGACAATAAAAAATGACAATACCTCAACTGTCAGTCCAAGTCTTCTCTTGTCCCTTCCCTGCATTTTAGACTTCAGAAGACTGAGATTCCTTACTGTTGTCACAATTATGAGACTCAGTATAAAAATAACCAAGGAAAACCTAAAAACCTATATTATACAGAACACCAGTATAACATCTTTTTCTCAGTTCTATGTTGTCTCTAATGTTTAATGAAACTTTAGGAATTTTTTTTAATGTTATTTCACAATATCAATAAGATTTTGGGAGTCTGCTAGCAAAATGAATTGAGCATGTGCAGTACTCTAAAAGTAAACAGAACCTTAACAGGTTAAAACATAAGAATAACTAAACTAGTTTTCTTTAGCCAAACAATGGAGTATGTAAATTGCAAATCTAGACTTAGTCTAAGCTAGTCCATATTAAAAATAAATTGAAAAACATTGCAGACATTGCTAATTTAGCATGAAGGCAAAAACATTGCTGAAAGATTACTGTAATGGAGTATAGTTAATTCCATTCAATTCTTTTTCATGGTTCTTAAGGATAGGTCAGAATAAATATTAAATCCACAGGAGATTTATTGCTTCCTTGGAAAATCAATATGCCGTGAATCAACATTAACATGAACTTTGGACATTCTGTGTGTTTTCTTTCCTGGGAAATTTTTTGTAAGTCTGGCTGAATCCATGAATATTCTCACCAGGACTCATGAAAAACTGTATGCAGCATCATGCCAGCTAACTGCGATTAACACATGGATTTAGCTAGGTTTGAGGCTGGTGAGATCTGAGAACATTCTTAAGGAAGGTGGAGAATCGAGAGCTAAGCCTTGAACGCAACTGAGCTTGGTTTAAACTGACTTGAAGTCACGGTCAACATTGTGCAAGTGCCTCAGACTTCACCAACATGTTAAACACAGCCAACATTTGTAATGGATACCACCCCACCTGCCCAGCCTTTGCTAATATGGCACATAATTATATGTCATCAATATTACCACCCTCCTTTTCTGGTATCTCCCTTTCCATCTACTCCTTCTGCCTGTTGCCATCACTGATTAAAATTTTGCTTAGCTGCCATTGGAATGTGGGTTGGGTTTGTGCTCTACTCCCCAGGACTTCACACAAGGTTGGCATACACTGGCAATCTGTTTGGACCAAAAGTCAGGAATCTGGGGCAACATTTCACCTTGAGAGCAACCTGCCTGAATGAAGTGTACTATTTAAATAAAGTTTGATTTTGGTTTTGTTTGGTTGTTGGGTGTTTTTGCCCTGCAAAATCTTCTGTCAGAGGTCAGTTCAGCACAAGGCTGACGTTATTTAGCTTTAGATTCAGACACTTAAATTTAGGGGTATAATTTCATTAATATAGATTTGACTCAGTTGCCCACACAGCTATTTAGTGCCATTTAAGAAACCATGGCATGTCTGATAGATGTTTGTAGGCCTTGCATATTTTACTTGGGATTTATAGGAGACCCTCAGGCCCTCTCTGACCCTTTCTGGTACCCCAGGGTATTACCAGAAAAAGCCCAAGGTTAGGAAGGTGGACACACATTTGGTCAGTTGAATCTCTCTCATATTGAAAAAATAGTTTAAACACCAGCTGATAAATAAACCTGAGTGGAGACACCTAATTTGGGTAAGGGAGCCTGGAGTCAAGATATTCTTCACCTGGGCTGGTTTCTGTTACTTAAAAATGTCCCATTGATGCTTTCCTGTCCCTCTGCCTTCCCCACCTTTTCCACACAAAATACCAGTCCATACAACCTCCATCGTTGTTTCTATACCACAAGGCTGGGAAGCTTTGTAGACCTTAGGCAAGGCTGATGTAGCCCACAGGCTTTTTGATCATGCTGCAGCTGAGAGCTCTGCAAATTGGCTCCAGTGGGAAGAGGTTAGATCTTTGATTCTTCTTATCAGAGGTAATGCACTGAAACCCGGCAAGCCTGATGAGGTTCCTGAAATAATCTCACTGTTGTATCTTGTTATACAGAAATGAATCATGTTTAGGAACAGATTTACTTGCAGGTGAAGTGAGTAAGGAGGAAAGGAGAACTGTGAGATATTTAGCTCTTCTAAATGACATCTCTTACTCGACCACTAGGACATTGGTAACACTCATGTTCCTAATCCAGTACAGCACCAAATTTTCAGGTGCCCTCACACAGCTACAAGGAGCTAGGAAAAAAGCTTCTTGTACAAAAATGTAAAGTATCTGTCAGGGGAGATGGAGTTTCTACCTTGTACTCCCACCTGAAAACTTGTCCAACTTTTTCTACCCCCTGAAACTCTCCTCTTTCTATATGTTTTACTTTTTGATTGTGAAACATGTCAAACTCATTCAGGGTTAACAAACTGATTATGAAACAGGTATTGGCTTGAATGGGAACTAAATAGAAAGAGTTTCTATTTAAACTGGAATGGAATTGAAAAATGCTCTGTTAAACTCTCTGGGGCAGGGTTTACCTCTTACCACTGAAATGAAAATCATACAGCAATTGGCCTTCAAGGTGTGTCCACATTGCAAGCAATGGTAAAAATAATAAATACAATGATGCTGATGTTGTTGACAATATAATAATGATAATAGACAATATTATTGTATTAATTGAAGAGACCCACTGCCTGAAAGTACAGAGCATGACATTCCGGTATAATTTTTATTTTTTAATATAATTCAACATTTTTATAATTATTTTATAATTTTTATAATTACTAATGTCTTTTTAGTTATCCATCAGCACATTGTGGGTGGAAATAACTTGGGGTGTAACTGATGGAGTTAGTTGTGGGGTTTTTTTTCCTTTCCTTTTTTTTTTGCTGAATTTCTTAATGTGTATGCTTTTCCACGCAGATGGCACCTTTGGCAACAGCCTACCTGGCAGGATTTCAGGGCACCATTAATCTATCAAAGCAATGCTAATGAAGTTGGACTCTTAACAGTTTACTCACCATCTGCTTCTAACCGTCATCCTTCCTTGTGCTGTCCCTACTGCTCCTCTCGTGGAGGATGGGAACTCTGAGCAGCACTGATTAATGTGTTTTACTGCTACAGTTACCGGCTTCCCATAACGCTTTTGCTGTAAAACAGTGTTAAAAAGTCAGAACCACAGCTTCTGAAAAAATTTGCAGAAGCCAAAGGTCAAGTTTTAGACCCTCAAAATAGCCAAATTTTGCCTGACCCTGTAGACACCTAGGTTTCCATAAGTTTCTGTCTTTCCTTTAGACTAGATTACACGAAAAAAGTTATTAAATTTAGACTAACATAGAACACCATAGTTTGTTATTTACATTAAATATTTCTGAGTTTATTGCAAGACTGAAAAAAAAATGTTTGGGGCTCATTTGTCTAAAACACCTACCTGTTTTTTCCAGTGATATTGCTTGGTTTAAATAAAGGCACTCACTGTCCACAAACCTCACCTCACATTATACCTCCACACCAAAAGAGTTCCCACAGCCACCATTCTTACAGTAAAACCCTCTTCTGCAACAGGCTCATGCTGCCAAGGTGTTCCACACCTATTCTCATTCCACCATGGACTGGATTTGCAAACTAGGTGGTTTCCCTGCCTATCTGGCTCACAGGACCTAAGCCAGAAACATTCTCAGAGCACAGAGAAACGCATCCAAGAAAAGGAGATTTATAACCCTCTTGCTGACTCCTTTATATTCAAAAGTCTCATGGCGTCAGCTGGAACAGGGCAGTCCCAGGTGCAAGTTTCTCCTGAGGGGGT
Source organism: Ifrita kowaldi (assembly GCA_013398055.1). Classification (NCBI taxonomy): domain Eukaryota; kingdom Metazoa; phylum Chordata; class Aves; order Passeriformes; family Cinclosomatidae; genus Ifrita; species Ifrita kowaldi. Next base: position 248,804 of record VZRS01005667.1, on the reverse strand, counting down.
TTGAAACCACATGTCTATTTCTCTACCTCCCAGGAGAATACCCTAACCACCAAGAGATAGTCCAGGAGATTGTGGGTCTCACAATCTCTTCCAGTAAATCTCTTCCACTTTAATTAAATATTCATTGTGCTTTTGGAAGACGTCATAACTCCAGACACAGGCAGAAAGGGAAAACTTGGGTTTCTAATCCCATATCTAACAGATATGCTCAGCATGATGCTCTGGGTTTGTTAAACTAATTTTAGGAGTTGCATGCCTTATTCCGTGAGTTTGCCCAGGGAGAACACAGACTCCCTTTGAAGCTTCATACCCAGCCAGCAGCCAAAATCAGACACTGCAGCAATGAGCAAAGTTCTAGTCTTTCTGCATCTCTTGTGGATAATACCTCACTACCTGAATTATTTACTTTTAATTAGAAAGAGGAAATAATAACAACAACTCCCCAATGTCGTAATCATAGATACACAGTGATTTATTAATAACAGTTGCTGCATACATATGGGCTAAGCAACTTAGGACAGTGAGTAAAACCATCAATTATAGCTGCTGCAACATTTATAAGACTAGCCAATGACAGTGACATGTCCAGCATTACAGTTTACATGATTATCAATAAAATTATGGGAAAAATGGTAGAATTCTGAGCCTAACTTACCGTCACCATCAAAAAAGAGGAAAGCAAGGGCTTGGCAATGGGGAGTAGAAAAGTTTGAGGCACGAAAAAATTGCTCATAATGAAAAATAAACCAGGAAAAAAAGAAGATAAACAAACATGAGGGATGTGATAGAGATCATAAAATTGGTTGTTTCCAATTACCCCATTTCATATTACAAGAATAATGAAGCATCCTATGGAAGGGGATGGCAAGACATTGAGAGAGGATAAAGGGGAAGACATTTTTTCACAATAGATAATTGACCTGTAGAACTGATTGCCACATGATAGCTGCAAGTCCAAGAGCTTAGCAGGTTTTAAAAAGGATTAAACATGTATAGGGATAATTAGTTCATCCATTATTAAACAAGATAAGTTTTATTAGTCACTAGTTATATTAAACAAGATAAAGACCTTGTAGGAAACTTTCATTCTTACCCAGTGAGAAATTCCCGAATATCAACTTCCAATGGCATTTTCAAAAATAAATATTTTTATGCCCTATTTCATGAGAAATTTTGAATTTTAGTTTCAAGAAAGCCAGCATGCCTCTGACTAATATAATTAACAAATAATGTGATTTCATCTTGTCTTAAAGCTGGATTAGCACTGACATGTCCTGGCTAATATTTGTTATCTGCACTGAAGTAACTCCTATAAAATGAAATGGATATCAAGGGTTTTCTGTAGAACAGCAAGAAGGAGAGCTCAAATATCTTTTCAAAGTGTTTCCAAATGAGATTAATTTTAGTTTCTAGAAGGCATTTCTACCCAAAGAAAATCACATCCTATATTCTTTTAGGGTAATTGGAGATCTTGCATTCTAGAGTGACAGTGCTCACCTGAGGACTCCACCTATGCGCAATCAACCACTTTTCTTTGTCACCCATTCTGAAAATATTAATTTTTCCTGGCTCAAGTTCTATCATATGCTGGAATTTATGAGGGGCATCTGCAGGAAGATATTCCTCCTCAGCTTTCCAGTCAGTGGAGAGAGTGGCTACATCCAGATGGTGGTTTCAAGAATCATGGGACCACACAGACACTTAGGCTAGAAGGTACTTTCGGAGGTCATCAAGTCACAGCAGAGTTTGCAGTGAAATTAGACCAGGCTTTGAAGGCCTTTTTAACTTCTGAATCACTCTGTGGAAGTGGGTATCTCTGTTCCTACAGAAAACTGGTAACAACAGAAGGAACCCAGAAGAAAAAGAAGCATAAATGAACAGCTCAGAGTAATTGGGGTAAATCCAGGCCATTCTCAGATTTTCACCTTCTCTCCCTCATGTCATATCCTTTCCACACTCCTTGCTCACCCATTCAAATGTGTCATTAACCCCTAAATGGGCATTTTCTAATAGTTACAACAAAAGAAGAGCTGTGTCCTGAAATGGCTGCTATATTCCCTTCTAGCTCTATTCCCTGATAACTTTAAAAATAGATTTCACAGCTCATTCCTGAAATACATCTCGTGCCTTATACTTCTTTTCTCTCTCCCTCTTACTCAGCTGATCACTTTTCCCTCCCTTTATCTTACGCAGTTTATCGCTCATAACTGGGGCTAAAATAGATTTGGAAACAACCTGTACCAAAGAATGGTCCTTAAAAGAAATAAGCTATTTATTGAGGAACCATGTTTTCTTTGGTGCTTTTCCTACTGAAGTAAAATTGTTTCCACAAGTTTTCATCTGGGTAGTACCTTGCTTAGAGTTGTATGTTGAAGTGGTTAGATCAGCACTTAAATCTAACACAACCTCTATCTCAACCCTCTTCTTGCAACTAAAGTGTAGACATACCTTATACACAGCTCTTGATGGCAATCTTGTCAACCATTAATGTAAAAGAAACCAGAATCCTGTTCCAAGAACTCATGAGATTGACATCAAATTGTTTCCTTCACTTGGCTTTTGATTATTGCGCCCTTAGGGTTATTCAGGTACAGGCACATCATCAAACTGCATTTCATTTGTCCTGTATTAATAATTTTTTTATGGTAGGCAAGTATGCCATGGATTATTGGAGCACTGCATGTTTTTGAATGTATTTATCTTCACATCACTCTTATGAGGAAATCAAGTACACTCATTCTCATTTCACAGATTAGGAGCTGAAGCACAGAAAAGAAAAAATAAATTGCTGAACAGTTGTGTCTGTGGCAGAGCAAGGACTCCAAAAACCAAACCCAGTCTTCTCTTCAGAGATTCATTTCTGAATCCGAGATCATTCCATAATCACATGCTTCCAGGAGCTGAGACAAAGCACAAACTATAACAAAAATTCCCCTGAAAACCTAAGAATTTAGGTTTCTGTAGGTTTCTAGGTATCTATAGACTGAAACACTCTTTTAAATTCTCTTTTTGGTCCAACTCAGTATTTCCTTTTAAGAACCAAATGCCCCACATCTGTCCCCAAGACATCAACAACAAAAGGTAGATGTTGCTCTAAAAAATGATTGTGTACCTCAAAGTGTCACTTTTCCCCCAATTATTAGTCTGACAGCTCAGTTTCACAGAGAATTACCTCTTGTTCATCCTTATTGTTTTATCCCATATAACCTCATCACCCACCTCATTCCTCATTCTCTTTTTCCCATTCCACTTCTTTTCTTTATCTCCCTTCCCTGACCCATATACTGTTTTGTTGTACTTGTAAGGTTGTTTTCTTTAAACTCACACTGCTGTGGATTATTACCACAAGCTCTGGAAAAATCAGTCCTACATTACAGGATGTGTGAGCAAACTGGCCAGGTTACAGAGCAGCAGCTCTAGGTTAAGTCACACTGTGTTCCCAAAACACCTGTTAGAGCTCTCCAAAACATTTCACTCGCAACAACTTGCTGCAACACATAGAGACCTTTCCAGAAACATGTTCACCTGGGAACTTCCTGGTGCTGGTGCTGTGGCTTGTCTAAATAATAACCAGCTCTCTGCAGTGCTAAACTTTATCTCTGAATGTTTTGACAATGATGTACAATACTAAAAAAAAAAAAAAAATAGGCTAAACAGGCTGAATTCTGTCTTTTAGTTTTAATTTATTTTTTACTATAGATGGGCTGTGGATAGGTGGGTTAATCTGGAGATATCTCCAGGCAGTTGGTAATACCAATTTAACATGGTTCTGTCCGCATTTTATCTCAGCCGAGATGCTAAATTAAACATGCATTTAAAAATAATGGCATCTGAACAGGGTGTCTCATTCTATTTTAGCTGGTTGCAGTATTTTGTTATGTCTGCATGTTACTCTGTAAATGTTTGTGTTCCTTATCCTGATTACAGATGCAATTTTACAGCCTGTTTATTGATTTTAAAACTTTAGAATACCATCAACATCGGCCATAAGGAACCTCATTTGTCTGGCAAGAGATTGCAGAAGGAATTTTAGACCTGATTAATTTGGTCTTGTGTCGCTTTTCCACTTGAACTTGTAATAGGAAGGCTACATATTCATTGTATTGTTTGTATTTGTAAGAAGCCAATGCATCACATTGGTGTATTTAAACACATGCAAGATTTTTTTTTCCTTTCTTATTCATTGTAGTTATCTTGTATAAACAGTTTGAAATAAATACGTGTACACAAGAAAATAGATAAGAATTCACAAGGTTCTGTTAAAGAAACACACACAACTAAATATGTACCGTTTTTCTCCCTGTAAATAACAAGTCCAAACAACAGTGCATTTTTGATATTCAGTCATAGCCACAGGAGTTAGGTCTCTTTAAATTTTGCCTGAGTAAAGATTTCATGATCTGACCTAAGAATTAGCATAATATTTAGCACTAACAGCACCAAAAAAAAAAAAAAAAAAAAAAAGAAAAGAAAGACTTCTTCAAGGACACCTCTCGGGCTGGAATCTAAGCCAAGAATAACAACTGATTTAGACTTCACAGCAATCCTGTGGACTGAGAATCATCCCACTTTACAGAGAGGAAAGATAAAGCCCCACAGCTAAAAACTCCTTAGACAACACCTACAAATTCATTGTTACCATTGAATGAATTAAGAATTCACAAATTCTTTACAGGGGCCACAAAACCAGCAAACAACACATCATGCCCAAGGATGTTGGTTGAATATTAAATTGTCATTGGAGGGTATTGGATACGATGTGTGACAAATAAATATTTATCTGGAAAACTTTTATGTTGTTTTAAGCACATTATTCTCTAAACCACAGCCTGGACTACAGCAATATTATAGCTAAACAGAGCTGGAGATTTATGGGGTCAGGGGGTTCCTGTAAGGTGCAAGACCTCTTGGCTACTTAATGCTAGACAAGTTCTCCTGTGGCTGAATGCATCTTTCTTCTCAGTTCAGTGCTTATGCCCTAGAAACACCATTACTGGAAATATATAAGCAATTAGATGTTTTTCCAACTTTTCTTAGACAAAACTGACTGTTTTTTAAAGGATTTCATATTCACCCTAGACAAGCTGGCCAACTGCAATTGTCCAGGGCGACAAAATAAAAAGTAAATAATTTCAAGAATAAACTCTATTTAATGACTGACAATATTTTCAATTAGCATTACCTAGAAATGTTTGAAATTTTTATATTAAAACTGACCGATATGTCAGTCATTATGAAGAGAAATAAAACTTTTCTGAAGGAAAAGGAGAAAATAAGGACGATTCAAATTACTTTGGGAGCTGAATTTATTGTAGGAATTACTGAAAAAGTTAGAAAAACATTTTCCTCTTTTATCTGAGAGCAATCATAATTTCTACAACGTCGTTGCAGATTTCAGTCTAAAATTGATTGATAGTTGCAAGAAAAATGAAAATTTCCTCGATTACTCTGTAAAGTGAGTGTGTTTTCTTTGATTGTAGCAAAGAGGTAGGATTCCACCTTAGCATGGTCTTAGAAAACTGAAAATCACTCTGTTGAGCAGCAGACCGATATTTCTGGTTTTCAAAGATGAGATAACCCACACTTTGGGCATTTTAGGATGTGTTTTGAAAATCATTTTATCTGACAAAATCCTTACCTTCCATAAAGTCTGGCTGGAGAGCAGAAAGGCTGAAGTGGTCAGCTCTGTGCAAAGAAAGTTCACAGATTGAAGAGTCTTCTGCTTTCCAGTGCCCAAATGTGCTGCCTGATACAGCAGCAAATACATCACCGTATGTTGATTTGCTGTTGCTTTCTTAAGTGAGAGCTTTAACAAAGGGCATAATGTGACAACTCAGGGGTAGTTAGAAGCCAATATTCTCATTTTGTCAACAATTTCTGTTTCTGGATGGATTCATGTATCAACTTCACCTTGAGTAAAGAGGATCCTTTTGAGTCGTCTCAGAAAATCATCAGGCTGTAAACAAGGGTCGGTGAGGTGCTGCCACGTAAAACAGGAAAAATTACTCAAAAGGGAAAGGAGAGAGTGCCACAGAGAGTGTTGGGAAAGAATAAAATCATAAATAGTGGGGAGAAGTATATCCCAGTGCTGAAAAGTGAAACTAAGGTGGAAGCTCTCTTGCATAAAGAATGAACAGAGTAGAGCAGTAAGTAGAGGAATACTCCATAATTTGAAATATCTCTATGAGCTTAGAGAAAGGTCAACACCAGCAGAAAGATGAAAAATTTCGGTTAAGGTCATATGTGGTCAAACACAGATTGTAGTTGAACGGGTTCCAATGGTTCTGGAGTCTTCATCTTTGGAGAGAGTCAAAACCTGACTGGATACAGTCCTCAGCAACCTGCTCTGAGCGTGAAGCTGGATGGGAGATTTCCAGAGGTCCTCTCCAACCTCAACCACCCTGGGCTTCTGTAATTGACCTGATAACTCGACACGTGCTACTTTTGTTTTGTTTCCCATCAAGACCAATCTCTCCACACTGAAGACCTACATTCCCTTTGGACAGGCATGTCCATCTGCCTTTAATTGTATGGGCAGGAGGGGTGAATTTCCTTTAAATGTCCGGTGGCTCTGGCAGCACTTATGTAGATGCACATTTTGCATGAATATAGGCTCTGGAATTTGATCAAGATATTCTAGAGGCAAGCTTGGCTCCATTCTGCTCTGGAAATGGCATAAGTGACACCAGTAGATAAGTATCAGGCCTGGCATATTTTCAAACACTCTGATAGTGATAACGAGAATGTAGTATAACCCAAACCTCCTGGTATAACTTCACTGAAAGCAATGAGATATATAATACAGACACAATCCTGTGAGGAGGAGCTTTAAATCTGTCATGTAACTTGACATTCCTGGCATAAGGAATTAAAAGAAATGGGTCTGTTTTACCAGAGCTCATAGGCAGAGCTTCCCCAGCACAGAGGCTGTTTTACTGAAGATGATGTTGGACACTACCCACCAAAATGCTCAAGTTCTGTAATCATAGTTCAGTTTGCAAATGAGATAAAAAATAATGTTGCTGTCACCATGTATTTGCTATCATGGTATTCAAATATCAGATCATTTCAAAAAGGAGATACTGCTACATTCCACATGATGGCAGGAGATCTGTTTTTCTTACTGCAAAACCAAAGCTTACAGTTTAAGATTGTCCTATAAAATATAGCAAGATAAGCAATCTCCCATATTCTCCAAGCTGTTTTATAATAATGTGTTCTCAAGACATACTCAAAAGGGACAATTCTTCTTTGTATATTAAAAAAAAAAAAACCCAAACATGCTGAAATAGTTTTGCAAAGTTTACCTAAATGATTAAATAAGTGCTTTGTAAAATAATACATACAAGCCAACTGGTATTTCAGGGAAAATTTACAATGCTTACCTTGTTTTTGTTGTACGTAATTAGGTTAACTCACTATAGGGTTTTCTATATATTGTTCTTTATGCTGCCCTTGTTTTTATTAAGAAAGAGGAACTTTCAGGAACAATTTAGTAAGGTTCGTTTTAGATTGTTTTCATACAAGAATTTTCTGCTTATTTTTTTAACTGAAGAAATGCTCGAAACACTAGGATTTTTTTTTTCCTGGAGGTTGATGGGCTTTAGCATGTCTTTTCTGGAGTGCTTTGGGAGCCCTTAGTTAAAACATCAAACATGGGATTTGTTATAAATATATAAAAAAGATGTTCAAGTGTTTAGTAGGTAGTGAAATACTAAGAAATGTTCTTTAAAACATTAATTTAAAGTGTTTATCCTTCACTTTCTTGAGTTAGATTATATTATTATTTCTTTTTATTCTCTACCAGCCACCTGCTATTTGCATATTTGAAAAATAAGGACAAAATCAAAACTAAAATTACATATTTAACAACATACATCATTATTTGCGCATATATTGTAACAAACAAAGCAGGAGAAAATCTCACATGATTTCTTGTTTTTCTCTTGTATGTAGCTCATCTTTAAGCAACATACATGAATCATTAAATACTTATGCAAGACTATGTTCTGCTGAAAAAGTGCACCAGGTTCATACTTTGTTTTTCTCTACCAGGGAGTGCCCAATTCTTTTGGCACATTCCTCTTTATTAACTTGATTTTAGGGCCAGAAAACAATCATAATATGATATCTTGATATCACTTCATACTCCCATTATCTGTATTGAGCTTTTTACAGGACTGGTTAATGAGACAACAAAATCAGATGAAGGGCAGCCATTGGCAGAAGTAATTTAGACACTAAAGACACTTAAGAGACAGGTTAAATACATAATTCCATCATTTTCATGCATGAAATCAATTTTTTTGGGGTTTTTTTTTGCTTCAAATATCAGCCCCATATGTGGCTGAGCTGAAGCAGTGGGTGCAGCAGAAGCAGTGGTGGTTCCCCAACTCCTTCTGACACAATGAGGGGGAGGAGCAAGTTTTCAGGAAGTGTCCAGCTGAAACACCCACAATCAGTGTCAGCAGCAGTTTGGACAGAGTGACATCCCTCCAGCAGGCAAAGGAAGCCAGGACACAGACCCCAGCCAGGGAAATCTGCTTGGCTGTGTGTGTGTTGGTGAGGGGCTGCACAGTGGATACTCTTCCCCCATGGTATCCCCAGCTTTTAGGCTATGGAAATGAACAGAGTTCAAGGATCATTTGGTGCTTGGGAAAACATAGAGCCAATATTCTTAAAATTTACCTTTAATGGCTCTAAAATTATCCTCTCAAATCCAACAAAAGAAGAGATATTCTTCTTTGGTTTTATAACGCAGCCAGCAGAGAGTGAAGCACGCTGCTTAAAGTATAAGTCCATCAAAGGCTGGCACCTCCTTGCTTAATAAACCTTTCTCTTTGTGTATTTGACTCATACTTGATCATTTTAACTGCATTTTAGTACTGTTAGCTCTGGGGAGACAACTCAGCTTTTGGCTCAGAGATCAGGAACGGAACTGTAGGATAATTTTCAATTATAATATCTCTTGTATTGATGATGAATGATACTCGAGAAAGAAAACAAAAACTTGAGCATGATAGCATAGTTTTAACTTGTAACCTGAACAGATGTGATCTGCGAACTTTGAGACTTAATAGCAATGGAATGCCACATTATTATTTTCCAATACTTTCTGAAGAAGAATTTCCCTGAATGAGTGCTGATGACACTTTAGAAAAACATTTTTTGACTGATCAGTGCTTAAAATGCAGTATCAGCTAGCCAAGCATACTCACTTTGCAAGTCTTCCTTGTTTTGTGCTCTGTAGCTTTCTTTCAGCACATCTTTTAATTTGGGAAAAAAACAGCTATTACTTTCATAATAGATTCTAGTCTGTTTCATGTCCCTACACTGAGGAACTACTACAAAATTTCTGTGATTAACTCGTAAACATCTGAAGGTAATTTTAAATTTTGAGCTCCTTTCATCCCCTCATATCCTTTGTTCTATATATCTTTACTTGATTTTGCTTTTGAAAAATCAAACCAATAAAACTCCCCAGCAAACCCCTAAATTTTGAGCAAAAATAGTCCCAGCCATGTCATTCTAGCAAAAGCGAGGGTGAATTTTGGAGAAACTGGAGCAGCTGGGTTTTTTTTCAGGACAAATGTGATCTGGAAAATCCACAAATCAAAATGCTTATCTTGTGCTGGTGCCAGCACATAACGCATGACTCCTTGGTAGATGAATGTCTACCGTAGGATGCATTATTAGTCTATTTAGCCTCATGTGCTGTGCTGACCTACTTTAACTTATTCTTAATAATGCACAGCACTGAAGCAATATTGACTCATATAGTCATTTCTCATATACAATGAGGCATTAATAATACATTGGATTTTTTTCCTCCAAAGCAAAGATATGGTTAAATCAAATGGATCCTAATGCGAACATCAACAAATGAAACAGATTGGCCCTTGTACAAGCAAAATGATGTTTTATAAGGAAGATATTTCATTCTCTTTCCCCTGAGAGATGTTTCCTTAAATATGTTACTGCTATTTTTATGCTGGGCAAGGTGGGGTTTCTGGTTTTGTTGGGTTTTACTATAAACTTTTCATAGTAGTTTTTCTTACCTGCAACTAGAAAGAAAACCAAAATGAAAGAGAAAAATTGAGCATGTTTTAAAACGTATTGATAAATCCTGCCAGAAAAAAAAAAAACCTACAAAAATCCCTTTAAATAAGTATTGTTAAAAGGGACTACGTGACAAACAGGAGCTGATTCTGAGACAGTAAAAGCAAAAATCAACATAATTTATGTAAAATGAATAAATTACTCCAAGAAGCTTGTTACCTCCTGAACCTAATGAGACCAAATTCCTGATGAGGGAAACTAAAGAAGAGAACAATGAATATCACTGTAAAATTTCCTTTGCATTTATGTCAAGCTACAGGAAAAATATTTTTCTGTATTTAAATCTTGCAAGCGAACTTGCTCATTTGGGTGAATCATTTAAGAAAGTTCCCTGTCCCTTGCAATACTGCTTTTCACTATTTTAATTTTCTAGGGTGAACCAGCAGATTCTGGTTCATGACTGGACACACTACAGTGCTAAAATGCGAGAACTCAAATAGTTTCTACTTTCCTTCTGTATCAGGGTAACTTGCACCTGAAAAGCAACAACAATGCAAGCCATCAGTCCCTGGACATACAAAATTAAATTCAGACATTTAACACTTAACATTAAACTTACGATTTTTTGATTTCAAAGCAGGCTGTTCTTGTTTTGAAGACATACACTGCAAATGCCAGTAGCTGCTTTTCTTGCACTATGAAATTCAGATGTAAGAAGCTATATTAGCATCCTGAACTCCCATCTTTTTATTATTTTTATAATTTTGAAGCACAATTCACTCCAGTAAAAGAGTAGTATTACACTAGTTTCAAATAAGGGAGCCTGGGATAAGGATCAACTCAGATAATCTAAGTTTATATTGACTTATTTTAAAAGACTGACTGCTTTATATAATTAATTAAAGGGTATGACAGTTCTGCTGTACTGAAATAATTAACAAGCTCTGTTAAGTGTTAATAATTTGGCCTTTTTTAATAAATGAAACCTTCTCCAACTTTTCAGCTTTAAGCTTTGTATAATACTTCAATTTGCTGTGGAGTTTCAAGAAAATTAGCTAATTAGTTTTTCAGAGATCTAATCTGTTGGATATTGGCCTTCAAAAATGTTTGTACATGTACTAGCATGACTTTTAAATCTCCATCAGTTTTAAAAGCAATCAGTAGCAGAATTTTTTTTTTTCAAATACCAGAATCAGCTGTTCTTACTGAAATATGCAAATATTTTCTTAATATGTAACCTGGAAACAACATTTCTAGTATTATGGGAATATAAACTTCTCAAACAAAGGGAAATGACTTTGGCAGTTTTCTCCAGCAATGTATAGAGAAATGTTCTGAATGTTTTGAAAATACTTTATTATTTTTTTTAAACTTGTCTTTCAGTATTTTCCTTCACTGATGTTTAAGGGCATAAAAATCAGATGTGGATGATTTGCAGGAACTTCCAAAGGTAGGACAGGGTCTTTATCAATTATCCTTTATTTGATAAGACTGTGCCTCTGGTTTAAATGTCCAGTTGCTGAAGTAATGGCATAAATACATTGAGGGACCTGTGCTTGCAGGACATGAAATGAGTCAGATGAGTGGCCATTCTCTGATCCTCTCAGGAGAAAACACTCAGGAGACAAAACTCAGGAGTTGGAAGTCTCCTTGAGATTCAATGCCCTTCGTCTGGTGCCCCATCTCCTTCCTCTGTGGACCCAAAAGTCAATAAAAGCATGTGAATGACCCTGGGCCTCAAGGAACGACTGTCAGGGGGGCCTTACACCTAGATGGGGGACTGGGATGGTCCCAATGGGAACAGCAGAAGCTCTTGAAGGGCAGGGGAGGTGGATTGTATGAGGACTTTGGTCATCTTTTAGACTTCAAGGAAAATTATGCCTGGCTCTACATTAATTGTGGGGTACAACAATACTACCTGTAGGATGCTTTGGCGCATGCTCACAGGAATGTGCAATTATAGAAAGCACCTCTCCCTAATGTCATGTGAAAAATATTTGGAATAGTGGGGAGGGGGGGTTGTGTTTTATTCCACAACAGAAGTGTTCAGTTTCAGTCTCTTTTCCAAAAAGTGATTGAAAGGCTTGAATCTATTCTGGTTTTAGAAAGCTGCATCCCTCTGTGATTCAGAGCAGGGACTCAAAAAAGCTTCTTCCCAGTTTATTGTTGTGAATAGCATGTGATCAACCTTCTCTTCTCCCTATTCCATCTTCCCTTAGCCTAATAATTCCTTAGACAAAAATAACTCCTTAGGAAAAAAAAAGCACTCACATGAGTTGGCACTTTTTGCACCGTAAAATATCCTACTGGAAAAATCCCTAAGCAGCTCCCCCTGTAGATGTTCATGCTATCAGTGCGTGGATACAGTTTACTTCATTGTACCATTATTGACATTGACAAAGAATTTCTTATCTCTAGCTTCTAGAAATCAAGCAGACATCAACAAGGTTTCTCTCCAACAAGGCACGCTAGCACATGATGAACCTTGAGAGTTCATTAAAGGTGCTGTTCCAAGAAAGATACATAGCCTGGGTTTTGCCAGCTAATAAATGACCTTGGATTTTTTACTTATCGTATATTACATTTGGAATTGCCGCATAAATTGTGAGGACCTGTTTTCACAAGATTTAAGCATGTACACTCTTGTTCTCTGTTTCTAGCAGACAACATCTCCAGGTCATGCTGTGTCACAGGATCTCACAGTCTCAATATTCTTTGAGATCAATATAATCTTTACCTTTCCCATCATCATGTGCAGTAGCAAACACAGTATTTGCTGACCCTGGGTTTTTACAAACCAAAGGATATGGGGAAGGCATTGGGGAAGAGAAGTTTTAAGTAAAGGTGCAGGATCAGACCCATTTTTGCTTGCATACCTGTAAATTGGTGCATTAGGGATGGATTTAACGGGATGTGGGGAGGAACACATGGTTATTCCCGCACCACATGTCCCAGGGCGCGTGCCGTGCCTTGTTCCTCTCTCTACAACAATCTGAACTTGAATTTTCATAGTCTTCTATTAGAAAACCAAACGAAATAAAAGACTGACATTGAAAGAAGCATCTACTCTTTCGCTGCTCTGATACAACACTGCAAGTTCCACCTACAGCTCAATCTCGTAAAGACCAGGAAAATCTTCCAGTTTAATGACTAAATTCATTTTTCCTTCCTTGAACTAAATGCACAGTTATTAAAGCCAGAAGGATCACTGGCAGTTTCTCCCAGCTTTCACTGTAAGCCTAAAATGGCATTCTCATTGCAGAATTAATTAATGTTCTTGATGCAAAGAGATAGAGGATAGATTTACGTTCCACATGTTATTGAATAACTCCCACACGTAATATTGCTTTGGCACATTTTATGTTCCTGGAGTTAAAGTGCACATCAATGGCTCAATGCATTGATAACCTGAGTGTCAGCGCAGCTATAAAACCTGATTCTCCTTGAATTTTGCAGTTTCCCGTACACCAGTCTCCTGGAATGGGGTCCTTGTTGATGCTGTGGAAGTGGCGCACTGATTAGAGGAGCTTAATGATATAAACTAGATTGTTTTGTTTTGTTTTGTTAGCCTAATATCATCTTGCTGAAGAGGTGCCTTCAGAAGGGTTAAAAATTACACTTTACTTTCATTTTTCCACTGCTTGGAGTTCGTCCCCTCTTGGGTGAACCAGCCACTTCCAAACTCAAGTGTTTATGGGGCTCAGTGAGACACCACGGCTTTTAAGGCATAATATTAATTACTGGAATGGAAGTTTTTGAATAGAACCGAATAGAATAGTTCAGCTGAAAAGGAACTACAATGAACATTGAGTCCAGCTGCTGTTACTGTCCTCCGTTTTAGTTCAAAGGGCTAGAAAAAGTGCAATGACTATTGCACAAACCCTCAGAGTGGTATTTTTTCACTAGAGTGATAAATGCTTTGGATAACACAAAAAAAAGGCATGTGAAGGTGTTTGGAGGTGCCAGATTTGTTGGGCTTTTGTCAAGGTGTTACACAGGACAGATGGGAAGGGTTGAATGTGGTTTCGACATTGCTTGCTTAATCTCACTAGGAGCAGTTTTATATTTACAGCTTTAAAGTTAATTATTTCCTTTACTCTCTTAATTTCCTTCTTTCCTTTCAAACCGGAAGATACTTTAGTACTCAAAAAGCTCTCAAATAGGCTTCATGCTTTTTCTGGAGAAAGAACAAAGATATGCATGTGCATCCAGCCGTACTTACGTGGTGATATCATATCAGCAGAATCTCCATTAAAATTTTTGAGCTAAATGCAGTAAAACTGGTGTGTCATCAGTCTCAGTTCCACACTTAACCAGCCTGCTCTCCTGGTAAGATATTATCTAATATAATTTGAAAATAGATAACATCAACTAGGAGGAAAGTTTGTGTCAATAATCGTAGAAGGGGTTTTTGTTTGCCTAGTAGCACATCATTTTATTTGTTACTTGATTTGTAAAATCAAATTGACTATAGTATGAATTGTGGTTTTATAGCAACAACAGCAAAAAATTTAAAATACAGTATTTTCCAAGTAGTGAACCTTAGAGTGGTAAGGCTATACTGATAGCTCCTTTTTACACCTCATACACTGAAGAATGGAAAATATAATATGGTTAATTTCAGCAGATTTCAGGCATACCCATGCATTTTTGACATTTTTAACTGGACTTTTCTGCTCTGGCCCTCTTTGCAGTTAGGGGAAAAAAGCAGGCACTTTCTATGCATGCTTCATATGACCTAATTGAGAGGAATGTTTGAGAATGAGATAAATAGATAGGGCTTCACAGGATATATCAGCCAGATTTCCCCTGTCTGTAAAGAGAAACTGGATTGTTTTTCACGGGTATAGATGCCTCTGTTGTCAACATATGTCTTTGCTCAGATGGATGCTACTCTTTTTGAGAGACAGCTCAGGAAGTCTGCGATGGAACAGCATTTCTCCAGGGTGAATATCATGACCACCTCTCAGAAACCTGAAAATCAGGTTCTGTCAAATATAATGCTGCTATAACTCTCCCTCCATACCTCCCAGCCTTTATCCCAAGCTATCCTACTTATCATATGGCCTTCAGCAGAGCTGCTAAAAAAATAAATGTGTGCTGGCCTGCAAACTTGCATTGTTTGCTACCTAAGCAAAAGGTGCTGCACCACTCTGTTGTACACTTAAAAGACCAACAGAGCCCATTGTCAGAGTCCTTATACTTACTAAAAGCTGAGGGCAAAAAGAGGGCTAAAAAAACTCCAGGTCATCTCAGAGCCTTCCTCTACGTGAACTTAATCTCTGTTGGAGTCAACCTGACTCATTGTTATGCATTTAGTTCACGATGTGCATGAAGAAAGAGACAAGGATGTCCAAGCTGTGGCTCTTGAGTCAGAAGCGGCTCATCTGCCACAGCTGTCATGTTGTGCCAGGTCAGTGTCATGGCTGAGGGACAATTTGCACCTTGGGCAGGTGTTTACAAGCTATGCCAAATTCTTGGATAGGGGAGGAAGTCAGGCAGGGCTGCTAAGGCAGGATCCAGCCCCCATCCATTGGGCAACGGCGTGAGTTTGACAAGGCCAGCATCTCTCCTTCGGCTGCGGAACATGGCAGGAATTCCCTCCATCGTTACCACCCCATGCTCCTTGCCTCTCTCCCCCTCACAGAGATTTGGGAAGGCGACCCACAGAAAGGGGGAGGTAGGAGGAGAACAACAGCATCCAAAGAACATGAATAATTGCTTACAATTAATACTGACAATTGCACAATCACATGTGAAAGAGTTACATTACGCAATCTCTTACATAACACCTAATCTTAACCTAATTCTCCTCCACTGCATATTCCTTGTACTAAAATACTGTTGTCATTTAGAAGGAAGAATATCCCCATTTAAGTAAAATTTAAAAGTGGATGTTACAGCTCTTGAATTATTCAAGAATCTGATGAAAAAGCAACATTTCTGGTTTTACTGAGGTTTATTTTATTTAAGACATTTTTGCCATAATATCATTTGCTATCTTAACTCCTGGGAAACTGATGTAGATTATTAAATTGTGCCAGAAGTAATTTTGAATGGTTCTATAAGGAGGCAAAAAATGAGCTTCTTAACAGAAAATGACAGTACATTTCCTCTTCCCTACTCTTTGATTTTCTTTTTCAACAGCATATTCCCAAATGGCTTAAAGGCATTTTATATTTCAACAGGCACTTTTCCCAGTTTCAGCAACCCTAAGGGTTATCCTACCCTTGTTAAGGAATGTACTTCATTTTTGAGTGTTTTCATGAGCCCCAAAATCTGTGTATGTGAAATATAACTGGATGTTTTAAAACAACTGAGCATCTCAAAAATACGTGCCTGGGTTGGATACTAGTTACTGTTATTACTACTATTATTGAGTGTAACTCTTAATGTGCACTATTGCACATATTTCATGAGCACTCATCCCTTAGAATCTGGAACCACTTATCTGTTTCTAATGTGCATCACACTTTCTAATGGAAACCAAGGTCTGTTCTAATTTCTGATGGCAAATTATCAAAGGTTATAAGGAACAGAGGTAGATTTCTTAAGAAATTGCCCATATGTCTCACTAAAGAGGGAGCTCTTGAAACAGATTTGTGCACTATCAGACTTAGCTGAACTTATGCTGGGAGGTCAGTTTGTAAATGTGGTCTCTAGAATTTTACCCCATTACAAAATACAACCCAGAGGAACATTAGAGTATCCTCCTGAAGGGTCCTGTAATATCTGACTTCTGCTCCAGAGTTTAGAGGAGGCACCCAGAGGGACGCTGGGTTTCTGTAACCCAGGATACAGTGAACAGTCCTTTCAGTGCTCTTGTCATGGGACAATAAGTGTGAAGGCTTGGGATAACAGTCTCAGTGTTTGTTAGGCTGGATGTTGATTGCTCTAACAAGCTAAACTTCTCCCTGGCTATCATTAGATATAATTTGGCCTGGAAGTGATAACAAGGTAGATCTTTGTGGCTGCAGCACCCTCTTCCTTACAGTTATAGAAAGATAACACTGTCATCAGCTGAGGCTGGAAAATTTAAGGAAATATGAAAGCAAACAGGCATCTGTCTTGAGAAACAATCTGCTGATGATGATTGTGAGTTATACCCTTATGAATTGTATGTTCCTCCAACATCACTTTTTTTTCCTATTGCTATAGAACTTACTACTGCAGGATGTTTTAAAGGCAAAAGAGATAAATTAATCAAAGTAGCAGTATAGTCTATCAAAGTTGCCACATATTATGTTCCAAATAGTTTCAGCTGACATGATGTAAATCACTAATTATCAAAGCATTAATTATTCTTATTCTCTTTTCCTCAAAATCTTCTATCATTCACGGTTAAAATGGGATTCTTGGGAAAGATTAATTTTGATCTGATCCTGGATATTGGACTCATGTTCCTGTGCTTTAAAACTCTATTGTCCTCTGAGAAGATGACTGCAAAAAGAAAGGGGTCCTACATACTGGAGAATAAGTTCACAAAATCATAGAATAATAGAATGATTTGGTTTTGAAAACCAAATCCTCTTGTTTCAACCCCCTGCCATGGGCAGGGACACCTTTCACTATCCCAGGTTATTCTAGAGCCCCATCCAACCTGGCCTTGGACACTTCCAAGCATGGAGCAGCCGCAGCTTCTCAGGGCGACCTGTGCCAGGGTCCCAACACCCTCACAGGGAAGAGTTTCTTCCTAATCCATATCTACACTCTTTCAGTTTGATTCTTCTTCAAGGGGCAGTGCACCTCAAAAACAATACAGCAGCCTTCCATTTTTGGCTTGCATTTAAAAAAAGAGATGGGAGCCTGGAATGCTGAAATGGCTTTTATTGTGGAAAAGTTGTCTTATATGAAACATGACAAGTGAATATTGCTCAGCTCTTTTCGGATGTGTGCTAAAGGACTACCAGGTCTTCAAAGTTCTGTGCTTGACATCATCACTTCCTTCTTACTTATATGGCTGCAGTTGTCATTCTCATAAGCATCCTACAACATCTACCAGAGACCCCCACACTCTCATGAGCTAAAATCTGGAGCAATAAGAATCCCTGTATCAATATTTTACCAGTAACAGGGTCATCATTGGAGGGCTGAAAATTATACTGGATATTTCTTGGTTAAAAATACATTCCATGACTTATGTGAATATACGTTTATTTAGTTTCACTCTGTGTAATTTACATCTTTCAGTTACAGGAGTAACATAGGCTTTGGTTAAAAAATAGTATTGGGACAGCAGCTATTAAAAGACACACACGCTATCTCTGCGCCTTGTAGATTTTTCTAACGTAAAGGCAAACTTCAATTAACTCAGCATGATATTCAGATCAGAACTGTCATAATGAAAGGATGAATCATTTTCCATTTCAGGGACAGGGTAACAAAAAGAGTCTACAATCAGTGACGTAAGTTCGACTTGTTGATATATTGAGAAGGACTTTCATTTGAATTGTTTAGGTTTCAATCAGCTTTATTACTTTATTAATCAGACTAAATCAATGTTATTACCCTGGCTTTTTAATCACTCCTGCTCTCATGGTACCTGTTGATGGGGGCAATGCAGGAAGCAGAAAGGTGGTAATTGCAATAATTTTTTTTTCAGTCACAATGGGTCCTGAAATTATTCAAACCTTGTTGCCAAACTCTGGAAATTTGAATTCCCAATTCTTCAAGAAAGAGCCACCCTGTTTCACAGTTGTAGGACTGTATGAGGACACTTTCTACCACTATGAAGTTTACCCCATTTAGCAATAGAGTGATCATACACAGTTCCCTTTACACAAGCAGTGGAAAGGGGGATATGTTGCAACTCTGAATTAAACCCAGACTTTCCCTTTGTGAAGGCGAGCAGAAAAATGCCCCTTTTCAGCATGCAGAAAAGCTCTTCTTGCACTGAGGTGCTTCACCTGCCACTTGTGATTAATTTCCCATTCTGCCCAATGTCTCACTGTGATTATTAATGATAATGCTTTGATGGATGACGGGTGCCTGCTAAATACTTTATTGCCAAACAGCCAACAATGCTCTTGTTCAAACAGATACATGGTGGAGGGGACCAGCGCAACAGACAGATGAGTCCATATCCTCTTGGGCAAGGGCTTGAATCCAGCACATGCCAGGATCTTTACCTCCCAGGAGATGCCTTTGGTGGTACCTTTGGAATGGGCTACAAATTCCACACAATAAGCAGGAATGACAACCATAAAAGAGCTCATCTTCACAAGTTAACGTGTGTGGTGAAGTCCATGGAATATCAGACCAAGGAAACGACAGCCTTCCTCTCTCCCCTCCTTGAAACACTCCAGCATTGTTACCAGTGAATAGCTAACACATGTTAATTTTCCCACCACAAGGCACTGGTGGGACCAGGCATTGCAGTTTTATCTGGTGTTAACCAAGGTGAGGTCAACCCTGGGCTGGAGGGAAGGGAGGGGAGAAAGCTTGAAGTGCTGACCTCATTTAACGACTTTGCAGAAAAAACAACAGGTGTCTACTTTCCAATCAGATTTTATACTAAGATCGTTATCACACATTAAGGATATCATTACCAAAAAATAAAATGCACTTTAAAGGCTCCTATCCGAAAACTAATCAGTATCTTACTATTGCCTCTGCTTATCTCTGATGTTCATTACACTCCTAACTTTTATTTTTGCAGAAGAGCCTAGAAGCTTAAACTGGGTCGTACTAAGGCATTTTACAACATACACAAAGTAAACAACGTACCATCCCCAAACAACTTGCAATCTAGAAGGCAAGATGCAACAGGTGGGTGAAGCGAAGAAGCAGGTGGGAGTGTAGAAATCATAATGATAGGATGTGTTAACACTTGTACGGTTCATAGATGATTCATCAAAATAGTTGGATTACAGCTGTCTTTCCTTTCTGTCACATAAGACAAATATTGGAATTAGCATTCAGTCTTGTTTTGGGTTTTATTAAGAAAATGTCTTGTACAGTTCAAGAGTGGATTGATTTAAGTGAGGTCTAAGGCTGTCCAAGGAACAATAAATTGAACACTTGCAATGGATAGGCAAGTCCATAAGACATATTTCCACAACTTCCTAATTCATCTGCCCTCAAACAAGGATTCTCACAGGTGATTAATTATGCAGCATGAGTTTGGTGAAGAGCTGTGCACTGATCCAAAATGAGAATCTGAAACTATGGCGAAAACACAAATCACAGCAACTCTTAGAGGAGAGGGAATCTGAGTGTGCATGTCTGGGTATCAGACATATCTCAATTTCATTAAATATTGCTGCTGATGACGCAGACATAGAGGACACCAATTCAGTGTGACCAGGAGACAGAGAGAAGGATCACAATGAATACAGAGGTCTAAAAAATGGGGAAATGGTAGGGAGAAGGGAAGGAAGCCTTGGCAACTGAAGGAACTCTGAGAGTGCAAGGATCCTGCAAAACCTTGAGAATGTGGAAGGAATCTGATAAGGGATTTGTTTTGGTGTTAAAATATGGCTCTGCAGAGAGACATCTGACCACATAAAGGAAACATTTGGTGGTCTTACACCATATTTCTCAGCACAGGGGAAGAATTCCAGTGCC
The DNA here is from genome assembly GCA_013398055.1 of Ifrita kowaldi. NCBI lineage: Eukaryota > Metazoa > Chordata > Aves > Passeriformes > Cinclosomatidae > Ifrita > Ifrita kowaldi. The sequence goes on along the minus strand of VZRS01005667.1, from coordinate 228,179 downwards.
TTCACCTCCCCTCCACTAAACAGAGAACATCACCTGGATAGGATGATCCTGTTGCCTGTATCTTTTATAGGCACTGAAGAGAAGCAAATACCTAAAAGCCAAAGTTGTCCCGTTTATTTAACCCTGACTGCAGTGTGTCACTCATCACATCTTAGTGTAGTTAATCCCTTAATGTTGTAGAGTCTTTGTTGCTGAAAGTCTATGAATCAAGAGGTAAAAGGATCTGAAATAAATTTCCCTTTGACACAGTTACAGGGTGAATTCTCCAGCTCATGCTACGTGCAGGGTAAAATCAGTTAGTCATCAGCAGGTGTTTTTTGACACTTTGTGATGTAGGAACACAATCTGTTCCCATAAATAAAGACTAAGCTTCAATGACTCCAGTTGCATTATCCATGAAGCAAAAACTGATGCTTGTTCCTGTGTTTTGTGTTGCACAGCTCTGAGTCAGCAAGCAATGCCCAATAAATAAACCACTAAGAAATGCTTAAATTAAACCTTTCCACATCCCAGATAAACATTACAGTGGGGAACAGGGAAGAATTCGGACTGAGATTAACATCTTCTGGGACAATAGGGTTAGCTGCAGTTCAGAACAGCTCTTCAAAGCAAAGAAATCCCCATCATATCACCTAGATAAAACCCTTTTAATTATGCAGCGACAGATGATGTCTCTGTGGGAATCAGATGTCCCATCATTGGGTTTTCATCTTTTACAATGAATATGTCCAGTGTGAGAAAGCTATAGGTTTGTGGGCATGCATGTAATGCATGACAGACATATCAGAATTAAAAAATTAGTACCCCAAAACTCTCAGTGAACCACAGAAACGCACAGATACATTTAATAAACAAATCTTTTGTAGTTATGTGTTGCCATAGAAGGAAACTACACATGTCATCAGAATTTATAAATGCAGTGTTCAGAAATGCGTTATAAGATTTGAGATAATTTTTGCATCTCAGAGAAAAATAAATTCTTTGAAACTAACCCACAACTTAGTCCTACCCAGATATTCATATTTTATCGGCAATCTCACTTGACGTACATGTTTTTGCTTGGGATTTTGACAAAGATAGTTATCATTCTTGCAGCAGGCTTTGTAGACCTTAGTGGGTTTAATCTCAGTTTGACATCTTGTGCATTGAGCACATCTTTTTCTTTTTGGGTCTGAATAATCATGTGTTTCAGAAGCAAAGCTCTAAGCGGTGTGGATATTTGAGGGCCAAGTGAAGCTGTATTAAAGGTTAACCTGAATGAAAGTTTGCATGAAGACTTTTAGGGAAACGAGGCAGTTAAACTCTGTCACATCATACAATTAAACTACTGTCATCCTAGATATTATTGATAAGCTTTCATTGTTGCACTTCGTATTTCAAGGGTTAAGTTCCAAATATCTCAAAATAATAAGCCTTGCAATATCCCAGAGACATACGATGTGCACTGGTTTCTCTTCAGAGCTGCCAAAAGTGCTGATTAGGGTGTCAGAGACAGGAAGAACATGAGAAAAAAAATCACTGTATGGATGGCTAAAAAGAAACAAGAAAAGCTGAAAAATTGCTACTGCAAACTAAGGAAAAAGTGAAAACCTGCATCAGCAGCTTATTAGTAAGTAAATCAAAAAATATGAATGTCCAATAAATTGTTATGAACGTTTAACAATGCTCACCAGGAGAACCTGCAGGACTTTTTGGTCCCACATGAGAAATGATCAAGTGAAATCGCATGTTCTGGTATTTCCCAGCTATTTACTCCAGCTGTGAGTGCAAAAATCTCTAGTCTGAAGACTGCTTCAGCTTCTCTGTTGTTGAGAACTGTGGTGATGGATGGTACTCAGCACCAGGTTAGGCATCTCTGAGAGCCAAGGCTACCTTCATAATCAGGCTGAAAACATGCAAAACACAGGAACAACCTCCCCAGTTTCGTTCTTAGAGTGTATTGAGAGCTGTTCTAAACACATCAGAGGAAAATGTTTATGGTTTTTTGATATACTGAAAAGTCTAATTAAAAACTAACAATGCAAAGCAAACCCAAAGCAGGTCTGTCTTTGAAAGCCAAACATTCTGGCTGGAAACTGAAGAAAATGTATTTTCATGTTAAAATGAGGTGTTTCCCTTTAAAGATATTGCCTCATTGTAAGCACGTTTTCACATCCAAGCTCATTTTGACAGGAAAGTTTTAGCCGAGTTACAATTTAGAAAACACTTTAGTTCACTGAGGCTTAAGTCCTACAAACAAGTAAGACAATTAAAATCACAAGACTTCAATTTTTTTCAGAGCATGACCTTTCACCTCAACACTTTCATCATAACTTTTGAATGAGGTCTAGCCTGGACAGCCAATCCTTGTGGCTTTTCTGTGCATCAAAATCATCACATTGCAAAGGCCACCCAAGGTAGGTCAGGGAGGAACAGCTGAGAGGTGACAACTGCTCCCAACTGATCCCACCTCTCTCTCCACTGTGGGATTGGACTGGGACAGGCAGTTTGGTGCATCCTGGGACACCTCATACTCAGCAGGCCTGGCTGATCGCTCTCTTGTTTGCAGAGCTTAGCCAAAGACCATGCATCAGAGAACATATAAACAAAGGACCTGTGTTCAAGTGCATGGACGCCAATGCAAAGCTCATAGTAAAGACTTCGCAAAAAACAATTGTGGTTTTGCTCTTTCAGTAGATTTCCATGGAATACATACTACTGAAAGAAGTACCTGTATGGCAGCTATTTGGTTTTAAAGTAGCAAAGGCAGTGTTTGTGGACGGGTTTATATTTTGGACACAAAACAGCCTCCATAAATGCTGGTTACATTAGGATTAAAACTCTCAGACATAAGCTTTGTCAAGTGCAGGGGACAGCATAAATGACTGTTGATTCATATTCTTTTAGGCCTGTAAAGTTATAACTATGTAACATGAACACAGGCTCTTTAGGGTAGTTTAGAGCCAACCTGGAACACTTCCAGCCTGCATTGAAGGATGTAATGGCATAGTTTTTATTTTCTGCTTAGTGCAGTGTACCATTAATTGAAGGTAATTGTCAAGAGGAGACTGGCTTTCAAAAACTACATAGCTCTCGACTGTTCTGGTGCAGAATGGATGCCCTGAGTTTAGGATCACATTTCCCCTGTGCTCTACATTACATTTGTCTTGTCACACAATTGTGTGATTGTGTTCAACTAAGTAGTTATTCCATGCTATTACGGCATTTGAAAATGAGGACTCAAGTAACACTGCAGGGAAAGAGAGAGAGAGGGGGAAAGCCTGGTTTGTGCTGGGATGAGGACTTGTCTGCTTAACTAAACAAAAACCTGAAAGGTATCGCAGGTCTGAAGCATTTAATGGAGCAGCTCATTTGATTTCCTGAAGAAGGAAGCAGTTTGTGGCAGAATACATTAAAGGGAAGAATTAGTTTTTTTGCAGCCACAGAATGTGCTCATCTAGAAGTGTTTCCCTGCTCCCAAAATGACATGTGAACTTCATCCACTTCTTTGCACCCTCTGCTTTTCTTTGCATGAGGAAAGGAGGAAATCATAGTGAGCTCCACCATGTTCTCCAGCTTGGACAGTCAGAAGAGCAGGGCCACAGGTCACTGTACAATATAGACACAAATTTGGCCTGCTGACCCCAACCCTACTGCTGTGTGTGAAGGAATTACCATCATTTACTTACGGGACATACTATTGTTTTTTATTGTCTTTACTGCAGCAATCCCCAGGAATCTCAGGCCTGATGCATGAACCACATCGTGCCAGGCACGGCACAAATGAAGAGAAAAGCCCTTGCCCCAGTCTGGAGGCCATTTGTATCTCAGGGTGCAACTTGGCCCCAAACCTAGAACTTAATTAACATTGATGTTGATGAGATGTGAGGGAGAATGGAATCTGGTCCGTCCTTCCACAGCTGCATCGGCTTTGCAATGCGAAAACCTAAGATGAGCCAAAAGTGATTAAGAAATTATTTTTGAAACTGGAGTCAGCACATGTAACCACAGCTAGACAACAGGGATCAGCAGATCTGCAATGTAAGGAGGTTTGAGTCTTACAAAGCTGTTTTAAAAGTAAAGTTCCCCTGTGAAAGTCCCTCCCGGTTTTATCAGCAAATTTATCAGTAGCATCAGCTGAGGAGTGTAATCAGCCATGGGGGAAGATCTGCCCTCTTGTATCTCTTTTCTTAGAAATCATTTATTTGGGTTTCATAAAAAGCATGTTGTTTTTCAGAGGCATTCTTTGGATGAAGATGAGGATAGTCATTTGATTACAGATAGTATAAATGCACCTGTCTCTAGCAGGAATGACACATATCATAATTTAACTGAAAATGTGAGTGCTCTCCATTAAAAATCTCACTGTGTGAACTTCATAGGTGGTCTCTGTGCTTGTGCATGTACAGGCGGCTAAATCCTGAATACGATCAAAATGGAAATTCCAGTTGATGTTTTCAAACACTACCTGAGTGAGCAATTGCTCTTTATATGTTCAAACCTCTTGAACATATAGTGAAATAGTGTTTGTGTGTGTGTATATATATGTATACATAATTAATTTCAAGGGACTCATGTATAGATGCTGCACAATCTGTAATTCATTAGTGAATAACCTCCCAAAGTTTCCAAGGCACTAGTGATAGAAATAATACTTTACCTGGTCAGGGCTATCCAGAATGTAAAGAAAATTTTTATATGTTTTGGAAAGGAAGAGAAAAATCAAGTTATGCAGGGTGAAATATAAGACTTCCCTGTGACAGTTTTGTTATTCCCTTCACTAGACTCAAAATCTCACTCTCATTACAAAAACCTCTGTACTAACGTCCAAGGGTCCCCGAAAACCCATTACTGATCAAGCATGCAGAGCCTATGCATGCAAACAAAGTCTAAAGGCACATTTGCAATCACATGTCCCACCCAAACACAGGACACTCATTAGCTTCAGAAGGGTTTCATCTGCCTTGAGTGAACTGTTGGACTCAGTGGAACAGAATGTGAAATATTGTTTGGTTTTGCCTTTTTTTTTGTTGACATCCTAAAGCTACAGCTCTCAATCACTTTTACTTTTATTGGACCATCATGGTCGTATTCTGGCAGGATGTGCCAATGCATTCATCAGACGAACACACAGAGATGACTGTGGGACCAAACAGAGAGTTCAGTGGAGCTTCACAGTGCACTGACCTCCTTAAACTCAACATGAAAGAAGATTTGTGTATGATTGCATGTGTGCTCCCACACGTAAGAAATTATGTTGCACTTTGTGTATGTGTATGTGTTTACATATAAAATTATCACCACCAGTATGTTTTCTAAACACCTCCTGTGCTGTTCTGAAAACACTTGGATAAAATGGCACCTTCAGAACTGTTCTGACCACTTGCACCAGTGACACTGAAGGGGTCTATATGAAAACAGCTTACCTCTATAATGAATTATTTAATACAGCCTCATAAATCATCAGTGATTGAAAGATGTTGAACGGATTCCTTATATATCTTTAAATGAATTACAAAAACAAATCTCCATTTCCTCCTGGTGCCCTCAACCAAAACAAATGGTGCCAACCAATAGCTTTTAGTAATGTTTAGAGCTGCCTATCATTTGGGCTGTTTGGGTGATTAATCGAAGTTATAGAGGTAGATAAACACAGTGCTATTAGCTTGTCTCCTATTCTGATACAGACCAAGCTTTGTATAACCCAAAGGACATGGAACTCTTAAAAGTTCAGTGTTTGGGAATTTAAGTCATTGAGGAAAGTAATAGCTCTAATGCATTTTGCCACTTGCCATGTACTTTCGGGGAAAACGTATTGACAGTCTGGAAAAATCCTCAGAAGAAAAAAATGTAAGAATTTTTACTGAGGAAGAAAAAAGGACAGGAGAGAAAAGGGTTCTTTTATAAGGATAATAGTCACCATAAGCTTTTATTCCTGTAATTAAAAGAAAAAAAACTGTGGTGAAATGTTCTAGCAAAATGTTGCAACTCCATTCTGACTTGCTCATCTGCTGCATTTATGAGTTTATAAAACATACAGGTTATGAAAATAGGAGCTTTCTTGTACATCTTTATAGATGATTCATTTACTGTTTCTGAAGAAACTGCAATTTATTCACAGATTATGTAGTTCATTTACAGAATGTTTCCACATTTGTAACCTACCAGCCTCTTTCTCTGAAAAGCAATAATGGAAATGGAAATGTGAAAAGAACCCGTTAAAATCACAGAAGCAGAATCAGAAAAAATGTCAGTAAATGTATCAAATTAGGAAATAGAGAAGATGTATGTTTATCACTTTAGCTGGAAAGAAACAGCTTATATATATATGCGTGTGTGTATATATAGATATGCAGGAATAAACATTTCTTTTTTTTTTTTTTTTTTAATGAAATCAAGTGGAGACATCCAGAGATTTGTGCTGATATCCCAGTTTTTCTGATGTTTCCTTTCAAGACACAACTTTATAAGTTCAAATATAGGCTGAACATCTTCCTTTCTCTTAGTGTGCACATGGTCAACTCTTAGAAGACCACCAGGCCAGCTCTTTGAAGAACTGGACTGTATCCTCAGCTGTACTCCTTTGAGAACATAAAGAAGCCTCTTCAAACACCACCATTTCAACTTCGCATGGTAAAATTTATATGCATTCTCCAATTAAACTCTAAACTTTTTGGACTGTGAGTGTCCATGAAGCAGAATTCAGCTTTAGTGGACTGTTATCTGGGGCCTCTGTATGTTGACTGAATGCAGAAATGAGGAGAGTCCTCATTCTCCCTTATACCCTGCACCTCCCAAGCTCCACATTATTGTCTGTACCCCAGATAAGCATTTAAAAAAGATAAGGGTTTTTTGACATTTACTGCAGTATATTACTAAGCAAGTGTAATTATCAGATGCTAGTACGTTGATGAGATGTAAACTAGTAAAAGAAGAAAAAAAAATTGAATGGAACTGGAACAAAATAGAAATAGTGGAATAAAACCAGTATAATGTTGTAATTGTACGTAAATGAATTAACCTCTGGAAATTAATGGTGATCTTACTGGCCTAGGTCAAAGACTGTATGAAATTATGCTCGTGCTTTAGCATTTTGCTGCTTGTAGCCAAACATTCCCAATATGGTTGGTAGTGTGAATATATGAAACAAATCGTTTCAAATGCATTGCTGAATTGGACTGAATTTAATGAAGTGTGGGGAAACTGCAGCAATGGAAAAACTGACTCAACAAATACCAAAATCAACAAGACAGACAAAAACAAATAAATATCTAGATGTAGGGTTTCCGTTCGCTTCATTCTCAGAAAAGATGGAACATCCGTACTAAAACAAAATTCTTTGAATTTTGATGTGAGATCTATCATAGGTCTGATCCATAGTCAGCTGGGGCAAGCAGGGGCTTTTCCACTGTTTTATACAGTTTTTGGAATGAGACTTAGATGTTCAGGTGTGAATGTAGAATGAGGTATTGCTAAGGAAAAACTTTGGTGTCCAAGAAAAGAATTGACAAAATGGAAAGGCTGACTAAGAAATAATATAGCCGGCCAAAAAAAGGTTGATATGAGAAATATATGGAAAGGTTCCCTGAAGACATTTTCAAGCAGTTCTACAAAAACGGTAATTAAGTCTGTGCAGGATTTCCAGTGAAATGTATATATTTTTAAAAAACAAAATAAAAAGCATCTGGTGTATTTCTGATATTACAGCTATACTTGAAGAGAAATGGTTATGAATCAGGGCCTGTTCTCAACTTAATGTGAATATATGACTCCCATTGGTGATAAAAAGAACTTCTTATGCATTCCAGAAGGAAATCAATGGCTATTACAGCTATGAAATATGAAATGAACCCTCTGATTCCATGCAAGAGGAATAAATACATGGAAAAAATGTCTCTTTCTGATATCACTAGCTCAAAAATATCTTAGTAGATTGGAAGAAAAATTTTCTGAGTTAGTAATAATGACTTCAATTAGTAAAGTATCTGAAACGTGTATTTATCTGTAAGAAGAAAGCACGCTTGGAGAAAGAATTGAGAAGTATCATAACATTTCTTTGTATGGGAAATACTCATCAATTATTCCTCATGTACCACAGCTGTTGCTAAAAATATAACTGGAATGTGTTGTGGTTTAGGAATGGTATTCCCCAATTTAGTATTCCCCCTGAAACACACCAAACCACGTTCTGCTTGCTCACTCCCCCCTCACCTTCCCCCTCCACCTGTAGCGGGATGGGCAGGAGAATTGGAGGCACAAAAGGTAAAGATCATGGTTTGAGATAAAAAATTTTCTGGAAACAGCAGTGAGATAAGAAAATGAGCAGTGACAGCAACAATACTAATAACAGAGTGTACAAGAAACAAATGATTCACATGCGAGTACCCTGACAATACCCAACCACTCCCTCCACCATCCCTCCAACCCACAAGAGCCTCCCTTCATCTCAACTGGCTGGAACCAGGACAAAGTGACACTCCCCATCCCTGGAGTTGTTCAAGGCTTGGCTTAGTGGGTCTCTGTCCAACCTGGTCCAGTGGAAGGTGTCCCTGCCTGCAGCAGAGGGGTTGGGAGGAGATGATCTTTAAGGTCTCTTCCAACTCAAGCCATTCTTTGATTCTAAAAATTTTTATTTCCATTAGTGGAAACAAATATGAATTTAGTATTCCAAATCCTACAATAAGCTATCACCTAGAAGTAACTAGAAAGCAGCATAAGGCAGCAGGGATTCATTGAAGTGGATGCAGAGTGAGCTCCACAAACATTATCTTGTTCAACACACAGGAGAAAGTATTTGTGACATGATTCTTCATGACAAATACTTGTCAGTGCATTGAGAATCTAATTTTCATCTTCTGTGCAGCAGTGTGAACCTTCAGTAAGATGGCTAACATCAGTGGATTTATATCGGGGTGAGAGTACAATTGGATTTATCCTCTGCAAATGAGCTGCCTTCCACCATCTTACAAGTGCAAAACAACTCTCTGCTCTCCAGTTGGTTAAAACTAAGAAATAAATTTCAAAAATGTTTACGAAAAGTCCATCTGAACCCAAACCAAAACTCCAAAATAATCTTGAACATGAACATAAAATATTTGTTTCCAAACACTACTTTTCACTTTTTCTCTTAAAAATGATACAAATCTTATCTGTTTTGTAGCTGCTTTTTCTATTCCAATGCTACTGGAAGGAGAAAATTCAATGCAAGCAAGCAAGAGTTAGATGGATATTATCAAAACATATAATACTCATTCAAGGACAAATCTAAACTGTATCTAACATAATATCTTTTGTGTTCTTTTTCACACACTTCTTTCTTTTTATCTTTTTTTTTTTTTTTTTTTGACAGAGACTATGCTCCCAGTCATAGCTGTGTTTCAAACCTACCAGAAAAGTCTTTCCCTCACTGTTCAGCATCTCTTCTGGGAATTCAAAAGAATGGCAAAAATCATTCTAGAAGGGAAACTGCATGGAGACTTGCTGCTTGAGAACAAGGAAAGATGATCACTCATAAAACACAGGTAGGAAATGAAACAGGAAAGCTATCAGATCCAGACTTCCTCCATGAACAGAGGTTACCAAAACAAGCACTCCAAAATAAAAAAGGAAATCATTGACATTTGGTCAATCGGGACTGAACTGGCTGGAGTTGTTCCGGACAGAGACTGAATTGCTGTGACTCAGACAACCAGGCAGGAAAGTTGCTGAGGGCCAAATGCCAGCAAAAACATGGGAAATGTGTTACTCCACTAATGTTAAAGCAACTTCCCACCCTTGCTCCCCTTTACCACTCCCCTCTTCCTGGTGAAACTAGACTTGGGCAGTGACAGCTCTTCAGATAGCTCCTACTGAAGACCTGAATTTTCCCTCGTGCCTGGCTGTCCTTTTCCCTCCTGTTAGCCTTACTCCTTCTTTCAAAACCACACTTTTTAGATACCACATTAGCTTTCCACCATGCCCCTGTGGAGAAAATCTTGCCTTACCTCCCTTTCTCAACTCCATCACACAGCTGTATTGGTGTTTCTAAGACTCCTTAATGGAACAAATGAGTCAAAAGGGTTTTAAGAGGCTGGGCCAGGGTGAGGATTTCACCTGAACACATTAACACCCAACAAGAACCATTATCATCACTTCATCTGACTCCTGCCTGATGTTGTCTATGGAATTTCAACAGTGATAAGTTTACTGAGCCCCCCTGAATTGTCCCAAAGCTTGAGGGTATTTTTCACAATGATATTTAGCCCAGATTTTACAAATGAAAAGGGCTGAGGCTCTACTCCTCTTGATACACTTCAAAAATGATTAATTACTCACATGTAAAAAAAAACAAACCAAGAAATAGAAACTCTACACACACCCTCACATGGCTTATAGGAGGAATTTTGGAGTTCAGAAATTCATCTGAGGTCATTCCTGTGTAACTCCCTTAGTCCTAAGAAACACTTGTGGATTATTTTAAATCTTTCTGTCTCAGAGTCCAGCTTTTATGTCATTCTTAAATTCTATCTCAAAGGCACTAATATTTTGATGATATAGATCTGAGTTGTGTGACTACAGTTTTGTATAATCAACAGTAGACATTGACAGACCACTTACATCCCCATATTTTTACCACACAGCTCTTTTAATTAAAGTTATGGTACTATTAATGTCTTTTTAACTATACATTAATGCAATAAATTAATGTATCATTTGCAATGTTCCTACACCAGTTACGATAGAGGGGTTTTGACTGAGCCAGTTTCAGAAAAAAAGAACCAGAAATGTGAAGTAAAATGAATTTTGATACACATACAGTACAATATTGACAAATCTGAAGCTGGAACACTTCACTGAAATTGATTCAGATATGAAAGCATGCACACCAGAGTTAGAGGGTATAAGTAGTTGATAGAAAGAGAACACTTTTAATCTTCTCTGTAACTATGATTTTAACATAGTCATTGACTCACACTTTCCTATGTATATATTTAAGATCCTAATCCTTAAATGTGGAATGCAACCAGAGAAGGGAATGAGGTGAAATGCGTGTATTGCTATTCCAGGCATGTACTGTGCATAAGAGTATTCATAATAAAGGGAGTATACAAGTTTGAGATAGATAGATACATAGATACACAAACTGATAAAAAGTGGATTCCCATTTGCAGAACTCCTCAAACAGCTGCATTATTTAGTTCTCTTTTATCTATTGAGATATCTCTCTTTGGGAGGAAAAAAATTGCCTAGGAATTCATTTACTTTGAAAATGTAACTCTTTCTCAAAACTTATCCAATGAGATGAAATTTGCCAAAAGGTTCACAGGTTACTGTGAGCATCTCACAAATAGGCAGTGAAGGATCACAGAGTCCTCATGTTCTTACAAAATCAGGCTTAAAATACCACATATGTAAATCTTTCTACAAAGCTGACTCAAATGTGGATGGAGGAGAGATTAAGGAGAGTTTCATGATCCAGAGAGTAGTTCCAGATTTTAAGGTTAAAGTAAGAGATGTGGACATGCTGTGGACCTTTTCCTCTCTCTTTACCATTGGGATCTGAACATACTTTCTTCCTGTCCCTGGCAGCACTGGACACTGTGGTTTTCTCCCCAGAACAGAGCTCTAGGAACAAGATGCTGTATTACATGGATGGTGCTATGTCTGCTACACTCTACCTAAAATCATAGAACTTCATCATCAGTCAAGCTTCAACTGACCTCTGGAGATCTCCAGTTCAATCTCTTGCTTTCACAGTAGACCAAGTCGCTCAGAACCTTGCCTATAAAAGTTTTTTAAACCCCTAAGTGTTTGAGAAGATCCCACAGCCTCTCCAGGGCGACTTCCATCTCTTAGCCACTTCCATAGTAAACACAGTCCCTGTGTTAAAGGCCCTATCTTGCAATGTCAGCACTGCCTCTGGACCTATTTTAGCACACACTTGGAAATAGTCTGGGTTCATGCCATCCTTTAGGTAATGGAAGAGGGTTTTATCAAGCCTCCCCTCCTCTTAAAGAAGTTTTATTCTCTTTATTTGTGTGAGAACCCATGGGTAAATTTACAAGATAGAAACACATAACCCACACATCACAGAAGAGGCCTGTCTGACCGTGTTCTAGACAGTCATGTGGTGTGCTAATCCTTTGGTAGAGGAGAGGAGGCCATCCATCAAGCTTTACATGGGGAGCGCCCTTTCTGATGGGGTTCCTCCCAATGTGGGATCCCACTATGTGCTGTTGCAACCACTTTTGCAGCCAAGATTCAAGCAGATCTGATTCTTTGTCCTCAGTCCCTATGACCAGATCATGAGAAAATACAATATACACATAAAATCACTCTCCCCTTATGCAACTCATGGCAATAGGGATCTATGTGACTCTGAAGGGGTGTAAGAGGCACCTAAGTGATGTGATCACTTGGAGCTGTCTAATGTCAAGAGAGGGAGAAAGAAGCACGTGCAGGGGATGATTCAGATCATTGAAAAGCAGGCATCTGAGTTGGGCCACAGAATTTTACCTCTAAAAATATTTTTTCATTTCTACTGAGGGCCTTGTGTGATTAAACCAAGTGCAAACGTTTGGATATTCAAAGTGTTTGTGAGATTCTTTTCATGTGAAGTCATTATCTGCATCGTGAGGAAGTTCAAGAATTCTTGAGTCAGAAGGACTGATTTCTGTACATCATCAGAAAGTCAGCTCTGGCAGTGGCTGATCTGGTCTGTAGAAAGACCAATGGCAGCTTCTCCCAATTCTTTGTACACTTGCTGCAAATTATTTGCCGCATATCTTAAGACAGATTTTGTAGCTCTGAAAAACTATGCTACAGTATTGCACAGGGTTGAATTTTTGCTGTGGAATGAATGTTTCAAAAATTAAATATTTAAGTAACATGTAAAAAACCCCCAACTGTGATACGGCATTAGCAAGAAATAAACCTGTCCATGAAAATAATAAAGTAAAATATGAAGTGTTGGAAGTAAACTTAGGGGTAAATGATTTTTATATAGCCAAGCTCTGTAAATACTCAAAGATTGCTGAATATTCTGCCTTTTCTTTCTGCAGATGGAAAAAGAAAGATATTTTTTAAGATCTGAAAAGATGTTGAGATGGGCTTTTAAGAACCAGAAGCTCTGAAGATTTCAAAAAACACTCCTGAAACTCAGAAATTTTGCCTCAGCCTGAATTACAGAGCCATTTGAGGATCATCACTGACTGAACTTAGAGGTGGATCTGCCCTAATCATGGTCCTCGGACTGGATGAAAGTCCAGGATCTCTTTGAAACAATGAGCATCATACTACTGTGGTGTGGAAGAGCTGAAACAACTCAGAGGCCACGCCATCCAGCACTAAGCTCAGAACTTTGCAAAGCAAGTCCGTAAATCAGGAGGTGACAGTAAATTTTTAACAGTGTATGTACTCAGGCATGAGCAAGAGCCCAGTTTATTTTACAGGCATGATGATAGTGGTGAAGAATGCTGCAGGGATATGGATAGCGTGGTGGCACACCTGTAACCTCCAGGTCTGAAAGAGAGAACTGTTTGCACTTCATCATTCCAGGAAGAAAAAAACACCCAGACCTCCTGCCACAACACACCCTAAATGGAGCCTTACTGTCCCGAGGAAAAAAAAACAACATAATGTACAAAGTATACCTTGTCAATGTTATTCTCAGTGATTATGGACTTCCAAGGTATGTGGAAGTTTTATAGAGCAATTGCATCCATTGTGACTTTGTAATTACAGTATTGGGAGGTCACAGACAGAGAAACTTTGCCAACTCTATTGATTTTTAAGGCTAGCCTGAACAGGATATAGATTTGCACTGGGCTTGTAACTTTTCAATACTTACACAAAGTGCTGTATGCTCAGGAGATGAGCACTGGTAAGTGACGTTCATGCCAGCCATGGGCAAGAGTCTGATCTCTAGTGCTCTTTCAACGTAAATCTGCATGGTCACCTTGGAAAAAAAGTGCCTTTGTGGGAAAAAGCAGTTAGGGAGAAGTTCTAGAGATTGGAGGAAATAGTTAAAAGTCATTTAGCAACGAAAATCAACCTTCCTGACTACCAGCATTGTTTGGATTGTGTTTATGGACCTTAACTATTTACTTTTTGACTTTTTACTTTTTTGACTATTTGCTTTTTGAACCATTTGCTTTTTGAATCATCCATCCTACAGCAAAATTCCAGTCTGGACAATGTTGTAACAGAAGAGCTGATCAATTTTTTTAAGCTCTACAGTGCAGTTTCACTAGAGAAGAAAAGCCAAGAAAGAAAGAGTTTTTACCAAGTAAGTGACAAAATTGCTTGAGTTATTGAACTGAATAAGGTTGAACTGATCTTACTTAAGTAGATAAGAGCTGTGTTCACAGAGCATGGTGGATCCCTACCACACCACTGTTTGTGAGAAGAATGGGAAACCTCAGCCATTCCACAGAGCACACATTCCTTAGTATAAATTTAGGCACAGAGCTTCTTGTCAGTAGGGGTACCTGTAAAATTAATTTTCTGAAAAATGTAAAAGACTATTTAAACAAAAATTGTGAGAAATGGTGGGGTTTTGTTGCTGCTGTTGTTTGGTTTGTTTTGTGGGGTTTTTTTTCAGAGTATTAATTCAAAATTAAATTATTCATTTAATTTTAAAAAAATTAAATTCTTTATTTCAAACCAAAGGAATTAAAAAAAAAAACAAAACAGGGACTTCAGAATGCTTCTCACTCATTCTGATATGATGCATTCTAGATTTCTTTCAAGCATGAAAGATTTCTTCCACATGCTGTATTTAATAAATATGCAGAAAATTTATAGAAGAAAAATGATCACTCTGAAAATAACATTTCCATAGAAAATATTGACATTTAGTGCTCTATTAATGTAGTGATAGGACAAGGGGGAATGGTTCTAAGCTGACAGAGGACAGGTGTAGACCAGATATTAGGAAGAAATTCTTCCCTGTGAGGGTGCTGAGGCTCTGGCACAGGTTGCCCAGAGAAGCTGTGGCTGCCCCATCCCTGGAAGTGTCCAAGGCCAGGCTGGATGGGGCTTGGAGCAACCTGGTCTGGTGGAAAGTGCCCCTGCCAATGTCAGGGTGATTGGAATGAAATGGTCTTTAAGGTCCCTTCCAACCCAAACCATTCTATGATTCTATTGTGGGATTTCTGTAATATTAATCACAATCCATTTTTTTTTCAATTTAATGAAAATTTGGCAAACTGTAGGTGGCACCATTGAACATTTTGGTACAACTGAATGCTTTTTCCACTGAAAAAGTGAGACACTCCAAAGTGTTCAAAAACATCAATGTTAAAATGTCAGAATATCCCAACACCTACTGAGAAATATTTAACAGCCTTTTGAACAAACTTCCTTCACAACATGCATGAAAAGTCTATACTTTTTGAAATTCTATTCGGGTTTTTTTTTGATTGGTGAAGCAAGGATCAATCTCCCTTTAGTATCCCATTGGCTTCCCATTCTGTCATGTGCTTACTCTAGATTGATCTGGAAATTACCTCTGCCTAAAATCTGACCCATACAAATGAATTTTGAAGTTGCTTGAATAAGATAAATTACTTTCAAGGAACAGAAATATCACAATGAATATAATGAATAAATGAAATTTCCTTCTTTAAGACAGCAGAGTTTAGGAGTGAACCTTTAACTGTGGACAAGGCTGCCTCTTACACCAGGGTTACTGAGGGCTGTTCAGTGTAATATAATGGGGACATTAAATAAGGGTAAGTGTAATTAATACATAACATTAGTAAGAATCAATTTTCATTCTCTTCTTGAGGCCGACTGGCATAACCATTATTTTATTTTTTAATTTCCTGATGATATTGCCTTCTTTACCAGCCTTCTCCTATGACTGAGATAAGCTGTTGCACGTTTCGATTTGAAAGCAAGAGGAATGGTAATTAAGTAATTTGAAAATGAAAAGAGCTTCATCAAAGGGACTTGTACAGTATGAAACTGTGGAGAAACTCCATCTACCTTTGAGAGAGATCCTTCTTCAAAATCTATCCTGGCAAAACAACAACATCCTGACCCTGGTCTTATTTATTTCAAGGGCAAAACCTCCACTGATATGTCTAACATGACACCTCAAGATATCATTATTTCAAGGGGTGAAAGTCAGTTTTAAATGGATGATTTAGGGCTAGGAATACCAAAGAAGCTCAAGTCACTCTGAATCCAAAGTGCGGATTAGATCTATAGGGCTGCCCAGGCACATCAGGTTGCTCGCTGAGTTGGTCACGCCACTCACGTCACCCAATGTGATTCTGTGATTCTGTGTTCATAACAAAGAAGGCTTCAGTGACACTCTGCAACCCAGCAGTAACAACATTAAATAAAAGCAGGGAAATTGGATTCTTGTTTTAACACCATAGAGTTTGCTCACTCTATAACTTGTAAAAGAATAAAAAATACTGAACTGTGAACCAAAACTCAAGACTGTTTGTCCTTTCATTCTAATGTCATGACACTCGAGCCACAGACACAGAGAATCATAGAGTCCTCTTAGCATGAGCCCCCGACTCTATTCTCCACAGCAAAAAATCCAT
The DNA here is from genome assembly GCA_013398055.1 of Ifrita kowaldi. Taxonomy (NCBI): domain Eukaryota; kingdom Metazoa; phylum Chordata; class Aves; order Passeriformes; family Cinclosomatidae; genus Ifrita; species Ifrita kowaldi. The sequence goes on along the minus strand of VZRS01005667.1, from coordinate 211,659 downwards.
TGCTTTTTTTCAGTTCTGATATAACCTGGTGATTTGGCAATACCTGTGGACAAAAGATGATGGCAGTCTGAAGACCCTGTGCATAAAGAAAAAATAACATTTGGGTCATCCACACCCTGGACAAACAATCCTGTATATATAATGCCTAGATAAGGGAGAAAAGAACCAGGTCATGTGTTTTCTTTCCAGCTAATATACTTGTGTATGTGTATATAGTGAGATACAGATTGTCATGGCCATTTTTCTCTACAGATTATGGTAATGATTAAATGAGCATGAATACGGACTTCTGAAAATGATAACAAGTAGGGGAAATTCCATCCTGTTTTGTATCTCTATCTTTTCTGTGAACATTACTTTGTTATCTGCAATATGCAAGTCTTTGAATAGGTGCTATTAATTTAATATGCATTTATTCTTTCTGATCTCTCTTTAATTTTAAATTAAGTGAAGTCAATGATCAAAGAAAGGCCAGAATAATAACCCTGTAGGATGATTTTTTTTTTATCTTTTCTTTCGGTCACAGAAAGCAATGAGAAGTAGCACTGCCTGTTTTTTCTGGGCCAGTTCTGCAATATGTACCTAGGTGACAATGTGGCCTGCAGTAACACCAAAGTACATGGGAGTTACCCAAATAAACAACTGCCAAGTAGAGCAAAGGTCTATGATCGAGCTCTAAACACCCTTATTTACCTTTTGTGTTTCAGCAGTTGCTAAGAGCCACAAGCTTATTGCTCCAAGCCATTAAACTTGGAGCACAAAGACTATCCCTGCCCCAAAGAATTTGCAGTAATAGGTTGTTTAACTCTGTATAACTTAATCTGCTTAAGAGTGAAAGACGTATACTCACATACCCAAACTCTCTTCAACAGAATACTTAACTATGCTCTTTAAAAAACATGACAGAGATTGGAACCATCCCTGAGTTACTAAATTTCTTTGTCATTCTGCAGAAAACAAAGTCAAGTCCATGACAGAATCAATACCCAAGCATTACTCAGGAGGAAGTGGATTGAGAATTTACCAATTCATTTCTTATAAGCCACAACTAAAACAAATTCTTTTCAGACAGACCCCTCTAACATGTTTACAGTTTTATATAGAAAGACAAGCTCAGCAGAGAAGATATAGTTTTTGTTAGACCAACCAGTATGGCTGTGGAACAAAAACAAACAAAAAAAGAGTTCTGAGGCACAACGGAGCTTTGTCCAGCCAAGGGGCTTGTGCATCAGAAAGACAGGGGATGTATTCAACCCTTTTTCCCTCACTTAATTTCATCATCTGTTTCTTCAAAACTTTTCTTACATCCATAGACAATATCAGTCAGTAATTTAATGAGCTGTAAGATGCTCAGTTGCAGGACACAACTGAAGATTGAATCACCCCTTTGAACACAGGCTCCTCCTTGGTAGCAGGATTTAAGCTCTGGACTATGAAGACCAGAAATGAGTTTAGAAATTTCTTGGATGTTTGAGCTCCTCTTGGCTTGCCATTAACCTGACGATTAAAGACACTAAATAGCAAGCCCTACTATTTTGGTTCTGTATGTTAGAGCAGCTGAAGAGGCCTAAGATGCTCCTTATCCAATATGGACAACTTGGGGGAAATGTCATAGTGGACAGTAAAACTTTAGAATATTTTTTTTTCCTTCACTCTTTGAGTTTTGACATGTATTAACCAAACATGTCTAGCTGCAGTTTTGCTAAATTGTTCTGCAGAGTGAAAAATTAAAATTTTGTTGAATTCCTTATGGGCTTTAATAACTAAAAGAAACTTTTTGTTTGAAAAATTCTCTTCCTATTCCCATTCCAAAATTAAAAAAAAAAAAAAATTCTGGACAGCCTTTGCTCTTTGGCTTGCACCTAATGTGGTCAGAATTAGTTGTCTCTACATTGCACCAGCGAAATCTGCATTAGCATTCAGCTCATTCAGCCTCAGGTAGCACCTCTATCTGGATCATCAGGAGGGGTTTTTTTATTCTCAGTGTCTGAAATAATGAAAATAGTGAAACTGTTGGGGTTTTTTCTATTTATTGTTTTCCCAAGAGGTCTTTTTCTTAACCACTGTGACATTGAGGGCAAAGGTTTGGTGCCGTGGATTATGTTAAAGGGATTGTTGGTAGGGCTTCAGAGCAGTATCTTCTCTGTTAAAGAACTGGGAAAGTGGAGAGAGTCTTCTTCACGTGGCCTCCTCTTCTTCCACCATATGAGAAGAATCCCAGGGAGTGATCCAGCTGCAAAACTGAACCCAGGTCTGTGTTACTCTTTGAGCATTGTTGCATTTTTAATCTGAGGCCACTTAGAAGTTTAGCAGAAAACTGGATTTTCTAACAATTCAGAAGACTTAATTCCATATTGAACAATGGGCAGAGCCTAAGTGCTGCTAGGTTTAGAGATATGTAAATCAGTTATGTCCCTCCTCACTTAAATGCATCTATTTCTGGGTTGGATTGTGGGAATTGCTCAATCCACTGGTACATGACAGGTTAAGATGGGAAGTCCAGGTTACTGTTCACAGCCACAGGAAGGGATGACCTGGGCAAATTCAGGCATGAATTTCCATTTCTGGAAGGCACTATTACCATATGGAAAAGTTTGTTGGTTAAATCACACACAGTGTACAGATAAATATCATGTCTTGATATCAGTGGAAATTATCCCTGCTATCAACAATAAGAGCAATTACTTATGGAGAGAATCACCTCACCTAAATGTAGTTATCTACAAGTCAGGCATCTAATCTAAGGTAACCACCTAAGCTCCCTCTGTGATGAACCAACAGAAATAGGCAGTGGAAGAGAAGGAAATTCGTTCTATCCCAAGATAAATGTCCTGAGATAGGTAGACTGAATCATCTTCCAGAGGTGCTTATCTCTCTTCATTGACTACAGAAGGAACACAGATAATTAGCCATGACTAGACACCGCATTTTTAGATACCTAGACACCTAAACTTTGGCAAGATGAATCAGAGCCGAGTGATTCCTGCTAGGCAAACTTCCTCCTTCCCATTCCTCAATGAGAGAATGTCTGATGCCTGAAACATAAAGCTTGGACTGTTTCCAAAATCATCTTTTTCCTTTTCATTTGGAATTTTTAAAAACTTTTTTCTGTATTGCTTTACCTCATATTACCTCATTATGGGGATATTGAATTTGCTGCTGTTAGAGTGTACACAAACTGTTATTTTTATTGGAATACCTACAACAATGTACTTTCAGAAAGGAAAACGACAACACATGATAAATACGTATTTTAAAACATTATAATAGAATCATCTGTATTTTATTTGCTTTCCTTCTAAATCTGGTGTAATTTTATGTACAGCTTCTATTTCCCACAGGATTTAAAAAAAAATTACAGCTTTTTAAGAAGATCTGTGCCTACAAATAAATCCAGCTTCATTTTATTGCAGTGTTTGATATAATTTGTATAAGTTACAGCCTAATAAAAGATAGGGGAGCAAACTTCAAGCCACATCATCTGTTTTTTCCCCCCAGTAGAGATATAAAATTATATTTGTTCTGGTTCTTTTTGTGTGATTCATCAGATTAGGAAATTTTATTAGACCTCCTACTTCGGGCTTGTAACAATAAGATCCTTCCTATGCCAATAAGTGAAGCTTAGAGAAGTTCTGATGCGCTTATAGGCAAAGTGAAAAATATAGGCTGGAAAGGCATCTTCATTTATTTAAGCACATACTTAGTACAAGATTAAAGTTATTTGCTTACATGCTGTCCTTAATATGGATAGGCTTAAAGGCATTTCCATGTATTTTCCTGAATGGGAAACACATTCTCAGATGTGCAATGAATTTTCATTATTGTTTATTTGATGTTAAGTGTCTGAACATCAGTTGTGCTAATGCACACAAATGGAGGTAGACCCTGGTAAGTAAAGTTCACAGGGTGCAACATAGGGGCAAAAGGGATGAATAACAGATGAATAAAAAAATCATACCTTTGGGCTGAAATTTCCATGTAAAATTTTGCTCACATTTCAAATGTAACGCCACATACTTGTTACTCCAGATTTTAGAACATTTTGCCTTATCCCCATCTGCACTTGGCAAAAGAGATGTTTAGGTAGGGGCACATGTGTTTTTCAGTACCCAAATTTCTCTGAGATTCACTGGGTGACACAGAAAGCCATATGCTCTCACGGGTCTAGACTAATGTTTTGCAAGTCTTGTGAGAGGAAGGAATTTTTTTGAAGGGACTCTGGATAAATTAAGAGACTCGACAGCAGTGTAGTGTGCAAATTGATTGCTCAGCCACAGGTAGGGAGGAATCAAGTGGAAGTTTTACCACTAGCCAATCCAAATCATTTAACCCTTCAGAGTTCTTGTAAATTTGGACATTGAGACCGCTGGGACAAATCTCAAAGGGAGACTTTAGTGGAATATCACATTTGAAATTATCGCAGGCCTCAGGGAGCTAGTTTCTGTCTTGCCAGCTCTGAGAACAGAGAAACCAAACTGTGAAATCACTATGATAAAACAAGGTGAGCTTTCTGTTACAGACAGGTGGTTATTATTTTCTGTTTCTGAAAGGCCTGAAATCTTTTCTTTCACAGAAAGAAAAAAAAGCAAACAAAAAAATGTGGTTTTGTGGTTAAGGTACTGAATTCAGACTAGGCAGTGGTGGATTCTTGTTACAGCTTTACTTTGGCATGAGGCTGGGAAAGCCTTTCACTTTTCAAACCTGCAGCAATATTGAGATGCACGCCTGAAGCTAACCAAACCAAAGATCACAGAATCATACAGTGGTTTGATTTGGAAAGAATCTTAAAGATCATCCAGTTACAATCCCCCTACTGTGGGCAGGGACACCTTCCCCTAGACCAGTTTGCTCAGGGCTCCATCCAACCTGGCCTTGAAAAGATCCACAGGTCATCCCAGTTAGTGGGATGCAGGACCAAGACCTTAAGTTCTCTGTGACCATTCCAGATGTGTAAATTTAAGTCTAATATCCTTCTTTTTTTTCTGTACTCTATATGTAAATGAAACCTGTCAAGCAGCCCTTTGGTTGTGATTGGGTTAATTTAAATGGAGTTTTCAGTATTGAGGAAATCGGTTTGACAAAGAGGTGAGACAGGTGAGCATTTGGAGAAACAGCAACATAAATGGCACATAAGTTGCTGGCACAGAAGCACATGAAGTGCTGGAGGAAAGACAGCAAGACAGGGGTTTGCTGAAGGTTGTGAAGGGACAAAATACAATATAGAATCATAGAATCTAGGAATGGTAAGGATGGGAAGGGACATTAAAGGTCATTTAGTTCCAACTTCCCTGCCATGGAGGTTTGGAACGATCGTTTATCTTGTAGTGTAAAAAAAAAGGAAGGTGAAAATGTAATCTGTTCCCCTCTGCACTTATCAGTAGGACAGGGAATGATGAGTTGTACTGGATGACCCTCCCAAAGTCCTTCCAGCCCTTTTGTCTGTGTTTTCTAAGACTGCAAATTTTGTCTGGATACAGGATATTATCACACTTGGTCCTGAGCTTCATGCACACCTCCAGCGCTACTGCAGGATGGAAAAACTGGGCGTAAACAAACATCTTTGTGTCACGGTAGCTTTTGGCCAGAGTTTATAAGAAGCCATCCATCAAAGAGTAAGAATGCTTACAAGTTTTGAGTTGAGAAAGTGCAGTGGCAAGCTTTTGGGGGGATTTCACAATACTGATTTCTTGGTTTGAAGCAAAATACATTTACAAGAGCATCTGCTGGTGTGAGTCTCTTAAATATGGCATATACTCTGTGTTACTGCTTCATCATCATGTATAATTGGCAATAAACCTATTTAGAATTCAAGATGCATAAAACTGAAAGTCTTTGAAGGGAATAGCTGCTGAGATTATATTTATTGTGCTTTCCCACAATATTTTTCTATGCATAATGTGATAAACCTCCAAGGTGGTTGTAGGCAAAGCTGAAATATTCACAAGTATGTAGTTATTATGAATTTAGACAGGTTGTAAGACATTTTGATATCAAACTCTTAATGAATGGCAGTAAACACATTCTACATTACTTTATTAAAATGCCTATTAAAACATACACATCCACAGAATGATCACTGGATGTGTTTACTTGCGAGCAAAAAGGCCATGAAGAAAACAGCATGGAAATAAATTTTCTTTTCCTGCACCACTATGATAAGAATTAGGGCATGCATTTAAAGTTCATACTATTTTCAGTGTGTTCACAGTACATCCAGATAATCAGATATTCAAAGGAGGATTCCCAGTCAGTTCCAATGTGCCACGACTCAGTAAATCGAGTTGTGTAAATGATAGTTCCATATCCAACAATGTTGTTTTGAGATTCCAGAAAAACTGCTACACTCCAAAACAACAAAAAAAAACCCACAACCAAACAACAAACAGCCAGCAAATACATTCTTGTTATCTTGATGCTTTTCAAATGAAATTTGTCGATGTTTTCTTTCTCTTTGGCTTAATTTTTATTAGTAAAAATTTAAAACTAAAAAATACCTATTCAGCTAGAATGTGGGGAATTTTCTTTTTTCTTTTTGACATTTCTGAGTACACAGTCTGAGGGGAGGAAAAATTCAAATTATGTGTTGAAAACATATGGAAATTTAGTCTTTCTGAGTAAAATTTTTATTTTCTTCGCAAAGTCCTGATCAACACCCGTGACAAACACAAAAACAGAAGTCTCCTGTAACATCCAACAGCAATTCCATTGCTCCATACCATGCTATTGATCTAGAGCAGCTCTTAAGGGGATTGAATGTGCCACATTTTCTGTGGCAGTGGATAGGAACCATCCTCCGGGTGGAAATACCTCTGTGGGACCATCCCTGCCCCAGTGTGAAGTAAGCATCAGCTAGAAAAGAGCTGTTATGCTATAATTTCACCCAAAACATGGCTTTAAGGTGAAGTGTGTGTTGGATCAGCACATGGTGCCCTGGGACTGGAGAGATGGGAGGGGAGTGGGGAGAGGCACTGTGAAGCAGTTAATGCTTTCCTTAGGATAGACTGAGCAAAAGTTAATGCCTGGAGCTTTTTGCCTGCTACCAGAAAAAGAGAAACAATCCTTAAATGTTGGTGTCTTCCTGATATATGCAGCTTCTGTAGTTATTTGCCCTGAAAATACTGGTGTGATCTGGTTGTAAGAAGCATTGTATACTCACAGCCAGCTGCTGGATTCCAGGGGTCATAGCATGGGATCTCTGCATAAATGATAAATAAAGTGTGATAAAACCTTGGCACAACAATAACCAGCACTCATGCTTCTCTCCTCTTTGTCAGTGCAGCTATCTTGCACTTGCTAGAACAAGGGGGAATGGCTTTAAGCTTAAATAAGCTTAAAGGTGGGTGGGTATAGATTAGATATTAGGAATAAATTCTTCCCTGTGAGGGTGGTGAGACCCTGGCACAGGTTTCCCAGAGAAGCTGTGGCTGCTCCATTCCTGGAAGTGTTCAAGGCCAGGTTGGATGGGGCCTGGAACCACCTGGGATAGGGGAAAGTGCCCCTGCCCATGGCAGGGGCTTGGAATGAGATGGTCTTTACGGTCCCTTGCAACCCAAACAATTCTATTATTCTATGATCCTTATGTTTGTCAGTCCTCAAGAGAACCCAGATTGGTTTTGCAGGTAAACTGAGTCTCAGCATGCTGAATTAACAGCTTACAAAGTTAGGACCTGCATTGGTCTCCTTGCCTTTGCTCAGAAGCAGAACTCCATGGAAATAAGCAGTACCACTCTAAAATGATATCCTGAGAGAGTTTATTATTTTTCTGTGCCATGATTATACAATAGCCCCACATGATTATAAAATTCCCACCTGCCTGTTGGAAGTATTTTCTCATTCAGATATGAATTTTTTGAGAACGTAGAACAGTAACATACCCTACAAAACTCCTATTTATACAGCACTGCTGTTGTTATAAGAACTGTTTATACAAATAAGTAACATAGCCCACAGTGCAATATATTTCACTTGCCTAATGTACTTTTTGACATTTGATGAGAAACTGCAAGCCTTAATCCCCAAGCCCAGGTGAAAATGACAGAGCAGTGCCCCATCCAAATGAAAGGCTGTCATTGTTCTTGCTGGAAACAGACACACTCATTTCCATGTCTGGCAGTAATATTGTTTTAAAGCAAACTGTGAAGAAGTTATCCAAGCTGAGTCAAAAGCTGGAATACGCATTTAAACCTCCTATTAATAGGCTTGGAAGAGCATGTTTATCAAAATATTCTTTATGAGGAACTCTTCTCCCTGAGAAAAATCTACTTGACACGTCTTTACTGTTCAAGCCATAATACAATATTATAGCCCCACTGATATCACTGATAAAGGCATTATGGGATGCCAGATGGACAAAGAACAGAGTGAGAATTGAGAAAGAAAGGGAAAATAAAGAAGCAACAATGTCATGTCACTCTGACACACGGGGAGGTCAGCAACCTCCCTGCCATGAGGGGTGTTTTTATTCTCAGTGCATCATGAAAAAGGACATTATCAGGGAGGGTTTGAAAGGAGAATATGTGACAATATGAGTTCAGGTTCAGTTTCCCCCAAGCACAGGCACAGGCAAAGTGGTGCTACAGAAGAAACAAGGAAAGGCTGGAGGAGATGTGTTAGCAGTGAATAGAAGGAGATAAGCAGATGCCACTTGCACGGAGCCATGAGAAGCCATTACTCCATTGTGCTCTCTCGTTGGCTGCTCCACTCTTGTATGCAGAAGTCCCAAACCTTCCTAAAATTCCCAAATCCCCAAACATCTACAATAACTGTACAAACCCAGCAACTACTTTTAAGGATTTCTCAAGGCAGCTCAAATCACCCCTTTATATTATTTTAGAGCCACCACAAAGGCTGTTGTATCCTAGCAAATTTACATTAAAGTAGAAATTTTTTTATCCCCCAGGAATGGGGGAAAAGAGCAAACTGTTCCCAGTGTCCATATCAGCTGCATATTTCCCCTCTTCTTTCTACCCTTCCCCTTCCCCCGTCTCCAACACTACTGCTCAGAGGAGAAAGTAACAAAGATATTTGAGATTATAAAGGGTTTTGGATGAGTGAACCTGGAGTGAGTAAAGCTCTTAGAAAAGAATTTAAAGGATCGCAGTGGCATGCAGTCATGTTATATAAACATATTCGGAATGGTACCATCATAGGCCCAGCCCTGGCGCCACAATTGCATTAAGTGAAATTTTATACAGAAATTGTGAAAGTGCACCGGAGTTGGCTGATCATCTGCTCTTTCTGTTCCCTTTCAGACTTGCAGAAAAAAGCCAAGGTGCTGGAGAAGAATGTGGACAGTGCCAAGAGGTTTCCGACTTAATTTAAGCAAAAGATTTTCTTTCTTTTCTTTGTTTTTTGTTGTTTTGATTTTTTTCATCTTTCCCCCTCTTTTGGTTTCCTCCACAGGGTTCAAAGCTGTCACTCCTTAGAAATAAACACCTGAAATTGACTGTCATTGGGATTTAAAATTTTCAAACACCTAAGGAAAGAGAGAGTAGAAATTGGAATAAGGTGATGGTGTAAAAGCTACTTCCTGAAGTGTCTAATTAATATTTCCCCTATACATCTTGACAGTTTTGAAATGTATGTGGAGGGGGGAGGATTTAAAATACTATTCAGGAATTGTTTATTCTTGTCAAAATAAGTTAATTAAAATGAGGCTTTATTAAAATGAAAGGGTCTGGCTCATTTGAAATATTAATTTAGTCCTCTGTTTCTGCAATCTACCTGCAAGGGTCTCCGTGCAAGAGCAGGGCTGTGTTTGTTAAGCAGTAAAGCATCGTTGCAAGCAAAGCCAACCTTTTCTTTGCTTTTAATGTTGTCTGATCTCTTTCCCTGAGTTGGGCTGGGTCTGTTGACCTTCAGGGCAAACTGCAAAGCCCCACGTTTACTTGCACCAAGGATGAGTTTATGGTTTGTGTTTGAAGGGGGAAGGGAGTTGGGATAAATCTGTTGTATGGGGTATGGGGTAGATTTGTTTGGAGGTTAGCTTTCCTACTGATGCTCTTACTTAGCCCTGGTGCTACCACTCATGTAAGATTTCCCCCCATTATTCTGTGTTACCAACAGACACTGCTCTAGCAACGAGACAAGGGACAGCCTCTACCCAGCCACACAGAAACTGTACAGAAACATTTCAAATAAAGGATGTTCATATAATTCCTAAGACTTCTCCCTCTCTGCCCCCAAAATAATTTAATTTTTTTTCCAGATAAAATTTCCAGTCCCTGAGATACGTACCAATTTGAATTAAACACTTTTTCTCACTTTTAACACACATAAATAAAAGAAAAAAAAAGAAAATATGCCTCCCTTTTTTTTCTCTATCAGCTCTAAGTATAGATATTAACCTATGTACCTCTAGATGAGGAATTCAATAGTGTGATAGGACATATCCCAAACAACAGAAGAACCCAAAATGTTCTGTCAAGGTTAATGTCACAACCTTCTTTCTGTTTGAGGGTTCCAGGAAACCTGGGAAACTCCTTCACCCAAATCCCATAAGAGGCATTATGGATGAACAGCAGAAACTGGTTCTTCCTAAGCAGGAACTCAAAAACTCCACTAGCCATGTCAAATAATGATTGTTTTACTACAAAACGAGCAGATACATGGCATAAAATTCCATGCAAATCCTGTTGTTTTACTGGCTATACTGACACTAAACCAACTAGAAGAGAATCTCTTCATTTCCTCTGGACAGCCCTGGGTAATGCTGGTGGTGCAGTGTATTTCAGAATTCTGGAGGATGCTCATTGTTTCTATCCTCACCCAACAGTATTTGCTGCACTGCAGATCCCAATAGGAAGGGGGAAGTTCCATTTGCTCTGCTGCAGTCACTGAGACAGAGGAACCCCAGGTATCAGACTGTTTAACATTGCTACCATTTCTATTTGCCTGCTGACCTGAGAAACTCAGATACAGACTTCAAATCAGGCTGCAGGGAGAAGCCCTGGCACAGTAGGGAAGCAGGTTTCCAGAAACAGACTGGCACACATTAAAAACTGGGATTGCCAAAACATTCACGGAATGAAAATGTTTTATCCAAACAGCCATTGGGTTAAAGCACACCCACAACAACAAGGGGTTGCTTAAACTGTCTTCCTCGCTTCTGCCCTGTGTGCCCCATCAGAGCTAGTGTGAGGATGCCACAAAAAGTGTCCTTGCTCCACAGCCACGTCAAGGGTGGGGATCCTGTGGGATGCCACGTGCACAAACTGAGCACCTTAGCACCGTCTCCCTGCATTTTACACCTTTGCAACTCCTTTGCTACTCAGCTTCGCACTCCTTGCCATCACCATGTTACGCTGCCTGCAAGCCAGGGCAGAGGTGCAGGTTGAGTTTGTGCTTCAGGGAATGATATTTTCTACAGATCTGTCTCTAAACAGTAGGTGCTTTGCCCTGATTCAAGGCATCTTGATATTTTGTTTGTTTTACTTTGTTTTGCTTTGTTTTGTTTTGTTTTGTTTTGTTTTAGATTCCCCCCATACACACATACCGAGTGGAAGATTATCACAAGAAGGTGTGATGACCATGCTCCTGCTCTTCCAAGAGTGTGCATCCTGAACAGTAGGCTCTTTGCCTCTCTTCTCAGGAGGAGGAGGGCCCCAAAGGGAATGGAGCTCTAAGGTTAGAGCCTTTCAAAGAGAAGCAATCTGTAGAAAAGTTTTCACTTCATATGACGTGGGCAGGGAATCCAGTCTGTCATCACAGTCCAGAGATATGTTGGGTTTATCTGCTCCCACACTGACATTTGCTGCATTTGAGAAGCCCTAGGATACTGAGACACAAATTGAAGGTCCCAAGCATGCCATATGACCTGCTAAGTATGTCTAAGTCCTTAGACACCAAAATTTTGTTAATGGAATTCCTCCACAGACTCCGTTCAGTTATGTAGTTATCAATACCTACCACCTCAGTATTTAGTTATCTACATCAAAACACTTACACACTGGCGTGTCCACCCCAGACTGAATCCCAAACCTGTATTTCAGTTGAGTTTATTGATGGGTTGGGTCTTAGAAGACTGTATCAAGAGCACAGTGATGTCATGACATTGTTAGGAGGTCACTGCTTAGGCCTGGGGCTGTGTAACTCAGCAATTACCAGGCATAGTCTGGGACTCAGCACAGATCAGGGACCTATCCCAGTTATGAATTTAGATGCAATTAGCCTGTTTTGAAGGGTGAGATTTATACAACATGGATGTGAGCCACACCATCTTCATCAGCCTCTGTGCCGCAGAAAAATCCTGCAATGTGCTCCTACACTCTGATTTGTGCATGATGTGGTTGAAGGCCAGTTAAATGGGATTTCCTGGGATTACAGTTCTAGATCTAGGTTCCAAAATCCCACTTTATTTGTTTTTAACACCTGGATCCTAATTAGAGTTGGAAAAATAAACCAGGCTTTGATAGTTTAAGAACAAAATTAAATGTCTATCAAAAAATATTCGCCTGATTTATTTCAGGGAATATTACCTAAAAATTCTATTATGTCATTTAATATTTCTGTGGAATTCTTCTATTTAGACTCCCTTTAATAAGAGTGCTGGGAGCAATGGAGACCCCAGGGCTGGCAGGATTGCTTGGGTCAGATAAGATATTATTTATATATAGGTTCATATACAGATCTGATACCCAAACATCTGGTTGGAAATGAAATTTCCCCTGTGCTTGCAGAGTTGTTCATTCCACCTTCAAGTGAATTTCCAGGGAAGGTTAGGGCTGCATCCTCCTCCTTTTGGCATCCCACATGCAGGAGCTGAGCATGAGACAGGAAAGAGCAAAGTCCCTCTCCTGAGTCTAGCTCAGCTCACCTGCTTGGCCTCCATAAAATATGTATTCCCTTATCTATATTTCCCTTCTGGGAATGTTTATATTTATTTTCCTTATACAAAACATACCCACTCAGTCCATACTTGCACTCCATCCCCATTGGTGTGGATCTTTCCTTCTATTACAGTACAGGCATTTGGCAAAACAAGATAACAGCAGAGAGCTTTGTTACAACCCAAAGGCTAAAACTGAAAAGCCTGTAAGTGGGAGTGTTTTTCTGATGGAAAGTGAGGCACCAGCTGCTTCTCAGGGCTAAAACCTTTCCCTGAACCAGTACCTACGTGCTTGTGTTATGTGGTTCCTCTCCTTATATCTCTTTTAATTTTCATTTACATCAAGATTGTTTTCTTAGAGTTGTCTCACATAGCGAAGAGGAAGCAAAGCGTGAATAGACTATTGGTGGTCTAACTTCATATATAATGTATAGGGCACTCTTATCTGTGGAAAATATTAACTTTATAGCAGAATATATTTAAGAGGTCAGAGTACTCGGTTTGTTTTGACAGGAGAGAGGCCACATCTAGCCGTGCCATGAGAGTCAAGGTGCTTGAGTTGTGTTTTCCCCTCTTCCTGTGTTACCTTAAGAAGTCACAGGACTCTTCTCTGCTTATGGATGTTAAATATGTGCCCCCAGAGCTACAGCAGCATGCTGCTGCACTCCCTCAGAGGAGCCTGTTTTCCTCCACACAAGCCCATGTGGATGCCTCTCCTCTAGTTTCACGGGAGGAAAGAGAGAGAGAGCATTTCCCAGCCTCACAGTGCAGCCATTTTATCTCAAGCTCGTAGCTGCTTCTTCCAGGTTTCCCACCACCGCTTTAACCTCTCACAGGTGCTTTTACCATCACATGGCTGTCTCTGCCCTAGATTTGGGCTTCATACAGAAGTGAAAGAACACTGGAGAATGTGCTGTTCTCACCTTGTACAGGGGTTGTTCCTTCTGCCAACGAGAAGAGGTCAGGCAGTCCCACAGCACAAGGTTATAGGGGAGAGATTGGGATAATCCCTCCATCCCCAGACTTGCCTGCCTCCCAGTACACAGCAATGCTCCTTTGCTTAAATTCTGCCAAATCCTTTGAAATCAGCAGACGAAAGATAAGGCGACTGCACTGGGTCTGTGTGACTATGAAGGATTAGGATTCTCTTCACAGAAGCTGGGTAGATATGTTGATTCCCCCCCCCGCCGCCCCCACTTAATGGGAATTTCTGAAATCCATAGCATAGAAACTGTTTTGGGAGTGTGCTGAGAGACACTGAGCCAAAAATCTTGAGAGAAGTTATCCTATCCATACAAATGCACACAAAGAGAGGCAGGTAGAGAGGAGAAAAACCTACTCCTTTCTGCTTCACATGAATTGTTGTGAGAGCAACAAGTGAGACAAAAAGGAAGAGAAACTTTCAGAGGTCCAACTGAGACTGGAGTCCAACCATGATGAGTAGAAGCAGTTCCTGAAAGAAAATGCAACCCCTCTCCAGGCTCACAGCCTAAACCAGGAGCACCATCGAGCAGGAAGGGAATCAAGGCAGAGATTCGCAGATTACACTCTCCATGATCTGTTGGAGGTTATGTCAGTCATTTCCAAAATTGAGTATGAGTAACCTGAACCTCTGTTCGAACACAGGACCACGGCTGCTCTACTGACAACAAGACTCAGTTTGGCTAAATGAGGAAAATTATCCCTCTTCGTCTCTCTTAAGTGTTGAAACACAGTCCTTCAGACCAAACCAGTATGGTTATTGACACTAAGCTGTTTAGATTCCCGGAATACACGAATTTTCAGTACAGAGTACTGGCATAGCTACACACAGATGAAGGATAAATTCACCGTAGCTACTCACCTGATATGCAGGATGTGCAGTTTAGCAGATTTGTGTACATCTTCAGCAGCTTGATGATCTTCAGCGGGGTGCTCATTTTAAATGCTTGAGCAGTGGTGCACGTCTCCTATACTGTATCCTGCACAACAGGAGCTTTGGTACTGGCAAAGGAAGGAGAGGAAAGCACATGGCGGGAGCTGCTCCAGCTCCCTTCCCAAGAAACAGATTCTCAAGCCCATTTTGCACAATGTGGCGTATTCCAAGGACAAAAGCAAAACAGCTCTTCAGAAATTTCTTCGTGAGCTGGAGATAAAAGTAATCCCTGCTAGGGATGGTTTAGCAGTATGCATATATGGGGGAGGAATTTCAGAGGAAGGGAAATACCCCTCCACCCCATCCTGAGTTTTCAATAATACTTTGTAGTTCTGCATTCTTTTGAAGTAGCTTAAAAGAAATGGAAGTATTTGGAATGTTTTTACACAAGAAATACTTCCTTTTGTATAATTAAAATTATTGTGGTTGGCTCCTAGAGTGAGAGGCTCATAAATTTGTTTCCAGTAGCAATCAGTATAGTTAATACCCATCCTATCAAACTGAGTTAACTTGTGTTCATTTTGGGCTTCATCCAGAGCTTATTGATGTCAGAGGAAAGAAACTATTGACTTAAACAGGCTTTGGAGTAGACCCTACAAGCTGAAAAGAACAGATAATCTTGTTATTTCTGCCACAAAGAAAAGGGATATCCAGTAAAAATAAATAGGTGAAAGTGAAAATAAAATAATAATCAATTTTTAAAAATATTAAAAACCAGACAAAAGATTTCCATGAACAGGGTGTTTGGTGTGGCCCAGAGTTGTTATAGGGAGAGGCAGAGAACCTCATGGTGTAGGGGGTGACCACAACAACTCTCAGAAATCAGGAGGAGATATAGGGAGATGAAGAAAATTTTCCTGATTTGCCTTTCATATCTGAAAGTATAGAATTAAAACTTGACCAGGGTGAGTATTACACTAGATAACCTTAGGCTTTATGTGTTCTGGCCAAACCTGTGATATCAGGTTTTGAAGTTGTCCCGTTAAAAATAGAGATCACAAAAATTACATGAGACAAAGATCCTGAAGGACACACAAACTTAGGGAAGGTTTATAAAGAATCCAGTGGTGTTTCTGTCCATGCTGGATGAATTATCAAAAGGTATGAGGATCTCTGAAACTAGTTCAGTACCCAGCAGGTTTCCCATGAGAACAGGCATCTGCAATGCAAATTCCATGCCCAAGCCCTGCAGCATGTTTGCCAGATCCAAGCATCAGAGTGATGAATAAATCCCCTTTTCACTCCCCGTAAAAATAATGAAAATATGAGGACTAAAGAATTTGAAGTCTTTTTTTATTGGCCTGATAGTTTAAGGAATTTGAGTGCTGCTGGCATTCCAAAAGCTCCTCTTTCCAACTATGAGTATGAGAAATTGCTTTACTGTCTAAACCAAGGATGAGGTATTCACTTCCCCACAGGTCTTCACTCAGGCTCCCACTTGGCTTGTCTCCTTCCTGTTTCCATATTCTTTCTTTGATTTCTTTCTTCCAGACCATATTTCCCAAAATATCATGGAGGTGAACTTTTTCCCCTACAGTGAAACCATTAGTAAAATATCTGTTGAATTCAAGAAGGCCAAGATTGTGTCAGTGACAACTGGCTTCACTTCTTTGTAAATCTCTTTATCTGTAGTTAAATCATTCTGTGAAGTTCCCTCCTCTGAAAATTTCCCCTGCACAAACAGACATGGGTCTCCTGTGGTCAGGATGCCACAGCTCCCCTGTGCAATTCCCCCATCCAAAGTCAAACTGTATTATTGGTTGATGTCCCTATAATGTCATTCTTGTCCCAGTTATAGCTGCAATTACACTGTTTAATATTGTGCACGTGGCCTTGGATACTAATTCTGACATGTCGCCCTGTGTTTGCTTTGTTGTGCTCTTTTCATAAGGCCGAGATCATGCTTTACATATCGGCTTTGTGTTCTGAAGATTTTAAATAGATACAGAGAACTGTGCCATTCAAATATGAGTTTTAGTAACCCAGAAGAACAGCTTAAATCTCCAAGGACAAAGAGCCGACATAAAAGTCTAGTCTTCCCAAATCCACAAATCTATAAAATTCCTGTTAGGCAACCTGATAAGTCACTTGACATTTCCATACTTTGATATCTCCAATTCTGAAGTGAGGTAACGCTCTTATCTTCTTGAAGGTAACATGAGACTAATTTTTCTATAGACAGATTATTCTGGGGAATTCTGCCAAAGCAAAGCTTTACTAAAACCTTCCAATGAACATATGTCTAGAGGAAAAACAACGCTGAGATATGAAAATAAGACCATAAAGGGTCTAACCTCAGTTGACCATTGTCATTGTATATTTATGCAATTTCCTTGTTGTGAGATAAAATCCTTAATTTGTGTTTACTGATCTGGGTCAAAGGATAAGAGTGTTGAAAGGGATGTTACAGGTTTTGCTTCTGTGTGCTTTTTTAAGGCAATAGTTCCTTAGCTCAACATGTACACAGCAAAGCAACACCCTTTTCTATTACCAATTTAAAGGGTGATGCATGGTTGTTATACCTGAAGGAGGTAAATCACAACTACTTGAGAAAACAAATAGAAAGCTGTTTTAGTCATCACATTAGGGTTAAAAAAAATAAAATATGATTTGTCTATATGGCTGTATAGATGCAAATGTACTACTCATATTTACATATATTACTCTGAAGGAAGTTTTCCTGTTCATTTGCATAGGGGAGAAATCCTTTAATTCTTGCATTCAAAAGGGAGGGATGAGGCCCCATCTACAAGCAAAATTACAGGAAACAAAAAGAGAAGTGAGTGCATGTTCAAGTACTTGGAGAAAAGTGTTGGATTTGTTCCAAAAACCCAGCACTATTAGTGGAGCTGATATGCCTCCCTAGAACTGCGTAAATTATTCTCTTGATCAGAAAAAGGGTCTGGTGCTGAAAAAACTCTATCAGAGTTGTTGAAATACAAGCTTTTGAGTCAAAAAGTATCCTTTACAGTCAGGAGCAGATATATCCCAGGTAGAGAGAAGTCAAAGAGCTTGTGAAGTGGTTTTCATATAAGAAAAATTTAGCTCGGAGGAAATATATTTTTGCAGTTAAAAAGTTTTCATTCACATGCGGAAAATAAAACAATAATAAAACCAAAACTCAAAAGCAAACAAACAAAACCAAAAAACATATTGTTTTTTAATTGGTAAAATGGAAGAGAAATTTAAAAACCCAATTCTTGTACCATGATAATAGGGAATATTTAATTTTGACTTCTGATATTAACCCCAGATCTTACCAGTCAATCTCACCAGAAATGAATATTTTCCTGGTTTTACCAGGTAGTCTAGAAGGAAGCTGGATTTATGATTAGAAGGTGCTCTGACAATAAAAATATGTGATATATTTCATGCACTTGCCTTAAAATTAATTTCTGTGTGGTAATAAGACACTAATTATATTATTACCACTTCAACATTAATTTGCAAAATTCACTTCTATTGTTTTCCCAGAAAGGTTTTGACATAATAAAAATGTAGCAAGCCAATTGATCTTATTAACCAAAATACTGAATAATATTTTTCAGCATGTGCTCAGGCTGTTTTCGCAAATGGACGTCACCTGGGCTGACATTGCATTGTCTTAGTTCTCAGATTAGGTGTATCTTTGTCATCTTTGTCTCTATTTACATAGAAGATCAAGTTGAGTTCTCCTATCTTTAATTGGAGAAAAGTTAGTTAGTGAAAAATGTCAAAGTCCGCATCCAGTGCCTTCAGCTGAGCTAGTCTGAAACAGGTGTCTCAAATAGATGGGATGAATCATGCCAAAAATAATTGTGTCCTCCATGGACTGCAAAGGGAATTGAGAAGTTAGCTCAGCTACAGCCTTCTCACTGAGATGATCTAAATCCTCTGGTCCACCAGAGAAAAGAAGTGGGACCATTTATCTTGTCCTAAAACAGGCAGCACCAATTTTCTTCTGAAGCTGCAGACCTATCTCTCTTCATAAACTATAAAGTGAGCTTTGATGCCTCACCTTTAGGCAACTAAAGCGAGAGAATATAAACCCCAGCTACGACATATAAAGCAAGAATCTGTGACCTCAAGGGGGACTTTTCTACATTTACAGCAATACAAATAATGAAAGCAATATAAACTCACTAACACAAGCTATTAAACCTTTCAGGCCAAATGTGTCCTTCCAGCTTCTGTTGATGTAAATGTGTTTCTACACCAGACCAAAAGATAAAGTTTTGGGCTGTATTTGCCAACCAGCATCCAGACAAGCCAGAGACCAATCAGTTCAAATCCCATCTTGTAATCACTATTTGTGAATTTGCTATTCTGGACATAAAAGTCTGTATTTCTTTAATAGAATTGCATCAGAGATAGCAACAAATATAATATTAAAGAAACCTAACCCAAAGCTTGTTCTAAGGTTACTTAAAGACACCCATTTCTTATCAACTAAATCGCTTAAAACCAAGATTATCACCTGTTATAGCAACATTAACATCCGCATTTACCTCATGTCACAACTCAAACGTGAGAACACCCAAAAAACCTCAGCTCCAGAGCCAACTCCCTCCCAGTGCCAGTGCACAACTGACCACAAAAGTCATCAAAATTACATCCCTGATTCCTCTCTGGGGCTGTTCTTTAACTTAACCCTTTTATTTGCAGAAATAGGGAAACACACGTATGCCTGAGCAAACAGAGGAAAGATGAAAACCCACATTTCCATCCTCTCTGCTCAATGGGTTGCATGAGAAAATAGGAAAAGTTGCTTTCTTTCAGGGTGTCAGATGCCTACACATGGCAATGTGGCCCCTTTAACCCTCCCTACAGCCCAGCTGAAGTGCACTAAGGGTTATGGGTGGGAGAGGCACCAGACACTGCAGAGATGTGACTTGAAACATGCAAAGCAAAAGGTGTCTCAGAAACGCCCTTGGGAAAAGCCTTGCTTGACTGATAGTGGAAGGAGTCTCAGAAAGGCAGATTTCCTAAAGTACATCAATAATAAAAAAAAATACAGTTAAATATAAAACCTGCTACTCCAATAAATCACCTTCTCTTGTTCCTCCCTTATATATTTCTGTTTGTAGGTACATTCATGCGTTCGTGAAAGGAATCCAAACCTTTCAGTATCCACAGGAAAGAAAGAAAAATTTCCACTCCTTTTGTTAAGCTTAGCAACCAAGCTACTGAAAAAAAAATCAGATTTATCACCACCCTAAGATGAAATGTGGAAAAATCTTGTGAAAGAAGAACTTTAAGGTTTCAAAAGCTAGTCAGAGTTTTGAGAAGGCAGTTTTACACCATTTCCACAAGCCAAATCATTATTAAAAGTATTTTGCAAGATCTAGATGCACAAAAGTACTGAGACACCGGCTGTGCAACATTTCAGACTGTAACTGCTAGGGTGAGACACAAACCTTTTGCTTAGGTTTATGAACAGATACCCTCACGTTTTAAAGATTCCCAACTTGGACACTAAAAAGAAAGCAAGAAAAAGTATTGAAAAGAGAACAGGAACGAAACCCTTCATTTTCCTCCCACAGAGTAGACTCTTGTCAGACCACTTATCCTGGACATAGGAGACCAGATTCACTGTTCCCACCATGCACACATCGTGGAAGAAAGGACTTTACCTGGAAACCTAAGGGCTAAATTGCTAGTGGATTGAGTGATGGGGAGATGCTGATGTATCTTTCTTTAGAAACTGTACCTGCAGAAAAAAAATCAAACAAGCAAAACCCCAACAAAAGCCCATAAGATTCATTGAGCAACAACCTAAGGATATGATTTAAGAGCCCAGTAATTACACAGGCTGCCTGTGATCAGTAAGCAGCCTAGAAGACAGTGGATATTCCCTATGGAACAGTCAGTAGACAATATGCAGAAAACAGTCTCCAGCACAGGAGCTGAGATGTAGGTCTCTTCCATCCAACTGAGCTCTTAATCATTAAAGTGGGAGTTTTCCTTCGGGCTTTCTTCTCAAAAGAATGGCAGATCATTTTTTAGACATGTTTATATGGAGAGTACAGAGCACTCTACAGAGATAAAGGAGAGATTTAGATTAGATACTAGAAAGAAAATCTTTATTGTGAGGGTGGTGAGGCACTGGAACAGGTTTTCCAAAGGAACTGTGGCTGCTCCATACCTGGAGCATCAAAAGCCAGTTTGGATGGGACTTAGAAATGCCTGGTCTAGTGGAAGGTGTCCCTGCCCACGGCGTGGGGGTAGGAACAAGGTGATATTTAAGGTCCCTTCCAACCCAAACCATTCTGGGCTTCTATGATTCTATGATTAACACCTTTCTCAGGGAAATGAAAGCTTGGATCGTGCCTCAGCAGGAATCAAGCACACATTTATAAGTGGCATAAACACTGCACAGCAGTGAAGTTTGACTTGTCTGCTTAGCTAATGAAAGGGAACATGCTCATCCCACTGCAATTGTAGGCCAGGCAGTGGGAAGTGAATAAACTCTGTTTCTTAAATCCTAGGTAAACCATATTTACCCTTATTCGTCTTCCACTGTATCAACACTGGGGATGCTCCCTCTGCTTTGTCAAGCAAGGACTGACTTGGGGTCATGACTGGATGGGACAATGAGAAGTCAATCATCTTCAGGTTTAGAAACAGTAGAATTCAAAGCAAACCTTAGTGTCTCATAATATTTTAGAGAAGGCAACTGTCCAGATCCCATTCTGTGGCAGGGCTTCATAAAACACATATGGAATTTTTATGTTGCATATATAAGTCAAACAGTATAATGCAGTCCCAAAAAGACCTGAGGTGTTTAAGCAGTAGGGGAATAGAGGTCCTATAAAAATATAACAAATAAAACTATACTTGGGCCAGGATCTGTAGGAGGCAGTAACAGAAAATAGCCCAATTTCATTAGGAATCCATTGTGGTTCCCACTTATGTTAGTGCAGAGACTCTGAACACAAGTGGAAATAAAAATGAGCTGCTGGTGCGAAAGCAGAGCAGACTGAAGGTAGTTTGTTAAAAGCTTCTGTGTGATTGTGAGTTAACACCATAGAGGACTAAATGTAGATGCAGTTCCAGGGCAGATGCAGGGGAAGAAGTTGTTTGCAGACAGTATAAAGCAACCAAAATTCTGGAAAATGAGCTTCCAAAAATTTTCACTGCTGTTGTGGGCTGAGTTAAACTGATATGCAGTAGGACAGGACATCGTATTTCTCCTGGAAAATGAGAAGCACATGGGAAATAAAATTGTCAGAGTTTTTGCTTGGAATTGAAAATTGTTGAAGGTTAAAGTCTTTAATGTAGGGGGTTTATCAACAGAAGCAGAATCTGTGGTTTCTATCTGAGTAGCAGTGAGGTCTGCAAAAGGTACTTCCTGCAGATGAAATTATATAGCTAGAGATTTTGGTCCAGATTTGGCACTCAGGAAGCCCTTGAAAACTTGTTTGCTGCTGTCGAGCTGTGGGAATTAATAGATTTAAAATTAACTACTGACATATTTTTGAGGCAGTCCAAAACTGTAGCTGCAAAGATCCTAGTGTGAGTGGAATGGAGAAGTGTCCCTCTATGTCACAGTGGGCAGGAGAATGGGCAGTGCTTCAAGCAGCAGCTGACCAAGCTGTTTTTTCCCTAGGCTGGAAGGCAATTTACATTCCAAGATGGTACAGCACTCTTTATACCACCATAAACTTACCTGCCAAGAGAATAGGTCACAGACAGCTAGCCACTGCGACCAGGATTTTCCAACATCTCTCTTGATTTTCACTGTCCACACCAGGGAGGTATCTCAAAAGTATCCAATTATCGGATTCTGGGGACTAAAACACAGATCATTCCCTTTCGCAATGGCTTAGCAGCAACATCAAGTAATGGAGGAGCCCCAAATCATACATTCTACAAAGAAATAGCCAAATCTCTACTTTTAGGGTTTTCTGCATGAAGATGACGAATGTTATGTTGCTGTTACTTAATGGCCAAAACCTTACAAGTAATTTAAGCTGTGCAATTTACATATAGGCAGCAATTGCCTCTTTTTCATTGCTGTACAAGAAAGGGGAAGATTTGAATACAATAGGAAAGAATGTAAAGGGAATGAAATCAGAAGTGTTAAAATGAAGGATGGCCTTGAAAAAATAGTTATGGGAACAAAAGCAGTAAAAGCATTTAACACCATCAGAATGCCACAACAACATGAACATCAGCTGTGATACTGCAGTCTGATATGGACAGATATTTCCAGTGCAAATCAGCTCTATGGAGAGTGGCACAAATGTTTCACCTCCCCCTATGCATATAACAAGGGTTTCAGGACCAGCAATGGGTATGAGAGGTTGAGAAAGAGAAGATCTAATAGGGGAAAAAAGATCCACAGAGAGCGTGACTCCTGTGAATCAAAAAAGCAGCTCCCCCTCCTTCATGGGTGACATAAAGCAGCATGAGAAACATGAGGGAAACATTTTTGAAAATGTAATCCTAGTGCTGGGTGGAATTTTTCAGTTCCTAAAATAGCCTGAGTTGTTACAAGTGCAGGTAGGAGTTTCTGCTTCCAGGAAATTGCTTTGCCTTTCTGAATAGCACAAATGTTTCTCCAACAAGTAGGCCTCTGAAGAAGTAGAGTGCTCCTTTAGGGCATGGTTCTGTCCTGAGGAAATCAATGAGAGCGTTGCTATTAACTGTTTTGGGAGCAGGATATGGCCCATAATCTGATTAACAGATGCTTTGAGTCTGTGTAGACTGAGTTTTCAAAGACATACACAGATAAAAGACTTTTAGTTTCATGTCACACTTATCTTTCTTTGTTGTAGCGTAAAAGTCTGTAAAATGTTACCTTACTCTTAACTCGTAATACAGCTGTTTTACTTATGCTCAAAATATTTCATCCTGCCAGGGCCATCATGGTGGATAATCTAATTATATAGTTAATTCCACACATGCATTGTGGCCTTCAGGGAAATGACAATTTGGGACTAGATGTTTCACTTCAAGCATGGCTAAGTGCTGACAGGGAAGTGGAGCAGCAACATCCCTCCTGAGTAGCAACAATATCAGCCTGACACTTTTGCTGTTCTATTGAGATTTAAGCGATCTGCTGAGAAGGGAAGGCCGTGGTTTATCTCTTTGGGCTGAAGAGAGTGAAATCCTTCGTGGGGAGATGGACAACTAGTCCTTATTGGGTTTGCCTGGCCATGTTTTGATAGCAGGGGGGCTACAAGGGTAGCTTCTGTGAGAAGTTGCTGGAAGTTTCCTCCATGCCCAGGAGAGGCAATTCCAGACAGATCCAAGACTGGGCTGGCCAAGGCTGGGCCAGTCAGAAATGCTGGTAATGCCACGGTAATAGTATATTTGAAAAGGAATAAAAAATTATTGCACAGGTGCAATTGAGTCCAGAGGTGAGAATACTTGAGAGGAACAGCTCTGCAGACACAAAGGTCAGTGGAACAGGAAGGGCAGGAGGTGCTGAAGCTGAGACTCCCTTGCAGCCCCTGGTGCAGCCCACAGTGAGGCAGCTGTGCCCTGCAGCACATGGAGAGCACAGGGATTCAGAGACCCACCTGCAGCCCATGGAAGAGCCCCACACCATAGCAAGAGGGTGCCCAAAAGATGCTGTGGTCCTGTGGGAAACCTGTGCTGGAGCACGGTGCTGGCAGGAACCTGTGGACCTGTGGAGAGAGGAGCCCACTCAGAAGATTTCCCCAATTACTGCTCTTTAAAATTTCCTTCTCCTTCTGTGAAAGATGCTGAAGCCACGGTATGGAGAGAGTAACAAACTCTGATGTCCCTTGTGTTTAGGTTTAGCCTTCTCTTTCCAGGTGTCAAGTAGGCATGTCAAAAGGCCCAGCTTACCCAGCAGTGCATTGAAGAGTCCTTTCCAAACCTTAAAAAAGTGAGCCTCATTTCTTTAGAGCTGAAGTTTTTCTCTCTATCGGATAAAATTGATTTTGCTCAGAAACCATGCTTCTTACCTTTATATCTAAGCCCGACAGGTCTTAGGCCCCAGCTCTCTCCTTGCAGCTGCTGTGAGTTTTTCTTCTCTCTCCTGGCACTCATGGTCTTGTTCACAGTCCATCAGGTTTGGATCTCAGTCACAGAGCCTTATGCTACACTTAGAAATATGTGGAAATAAAAAAAATCAGGCAACTTAGTGTGTGCCAGAAATAAAACTGAACTTTCAACCTAGAGGTTGATAAATTCCTCTTACCCTGAATTTACTCCTTTATGGCACTCTGATGTTGGAATAAGGATTTCTTCTCTTCATTGGGAAGGTGGGTTGAGATTGTTCCAAGGTGAAGCTGAAACATGTCTTTTTTAAGTAGCCAGAATGACCTTAAGTGGTTTTGTTGACAGCTGGCACCCACCCTAACCCCTGCAAAACCCCTCTGCAGATATTATTTCCCTTTCTGCCTCCCAAAAAATCCACATACACATCAAAGAGCAGCAGGGCCCACTCCCTACAAGAGAAGTACAAGAGGAAAAAGCCTCAAGTTGCATCAGGTTTAGAGATTGGATATTAGGCAAAATTACTTCACTGAAAGGATAGTCAGGCATTGGAACAGGCTTCTCAGGACAGTGATGAAGTCACCATCCCTGGAAGTGTTCAAAAAGACTGTATAGATGTTGGGCTTAGAGACATGGTTTAGTGGTGGAATTGTCATTGCTGGGTTAATGATTGGTCTTAATGACCCTAGAGAGCTTTTCCAACCTTAGTGATTCCATGATTCTAAAAAATGTCGTAGAAAGGGTTGTTACTGCTCCAAGGGCTTTTGCAAACTACAGCTGGTGCTCCACCATAAGAACAGCTCCAGACTTTGCCCATGAGTAGTTGCAAAGGGCACTGAGGCTTCACAAACTTGTATGCTACTCATGTGTGTCTCTAGTGCTTGGATTGAAGTCCATTGGTGGTGTTCCTGTGCGATTTCCTGTCCATTTTCAAAACCAACATGGGGCATCTTGCTGTTTCCTGAGAAAGCATCTCATTTATCATTGGTTCTGCTACAAGAGTGGGCAAAAAAAACCCCTGTATTCCTTGGCTGACCGCAGGGGCTTGGGTTTTTCAAAATCACTCAGTGTTGAGATAAGTTTGTTCCCAGTGATGTCAGAGACTGTTCAGTTTCCTACAGCAGTGTGGAGACTGGTGTGCATCTCCATTCAGTCATTCAGGCAGACAGAATGAAAGGAATTTGTATTCCCAAATCCCAGACTGCCATCCTGAAATCTCCCTAATGTGAGGAATCACTCAGCCTCACATCACTTTTTTTGGTTTGAGTTGTCCAGGCATATAAGGCTGCACGTGCACAGAACTTCTTTTCTCCTGGCAAGGCAGGGTGGAACCACCCTGGCTGGTGTCTAGACAACTTCAGAGTCTACGAGGAGTTGCTCCTCTGCCTGGGTCTCATGGAGAGGCCAGACTGTCAGGCATCATCAGAGCATTCCTGACATGTATCAACAGGCTCTAAAGCCCTGGAAGAAGCACTGCTGACTACTGCTTTGTGACTGGCAGAGTCACCTTGGCATTTATACCACAACCTTTAGGCTACATCACTTGTCTAAGCACTGGAAAACTTAAGTGTTTATTTCCTAACTTAGCTTGTTGCTACTTCCATCTCCTAGAAAACTTGCCTGTAGTATCCAGGCCAGAAGATATTTGGCACAGGTATACTCTGCCCTTCCTCTTGATGTTGGGAAACATCTGCAACAGCAAGGTCAAGCTGGAAGAAAAGTCATGATCTTAGCACAGAGCTCATGACATTCATCTGGGAGAAACATGCTGGGTCCTGTCCCAAAGTCTCTTTCCAATATCACCTATGACCTTTCACACTGATGATCATTTGCTTGAGGACAAAAACATTCCAGTATGTATGAAGCAGCTATTAGGAGTTCCAATTATTTCTCAGAGTGCTGTAATTATGATGCTGGAAATTTAGGTTCTTCCTGGTTTATTCTTTATTTCCGATCCTTCCTCTAACACTTCAATTTTTTCCCTCTCCAGTTCTCTGCACAGTCTAACCACACTTCTTCCACAAGATAGGAGGTTACTTTCTCACAACAAGTGATGCACATGATAACTTGAATGACTCCCGAAAGGGAGGGGACTTTTTCCTTGCATAAGGTGGTACATATAACTACCTTGGGCGTCTTTAATGCAGACTTCTGCATTGGGGCCAGTTTCCACAAACTCCATTGACAAACAATGCAGGTACTTTTGGATGTGAAAAATTATGCCCAAATGCTTCCTTTATTTTCTCAGCTTGACAATAAAGGCAGCTGAGGGAGACTGGCTCGTGTGTGGATGTGAACACCACTGATATTTAAGCCTTGGTGCATCTCACCCTTCACATTTTGCAGGACCTTATTTAATAGAACTATTTGCAATGACCCAAGGCAATCAATCCATGTACCTCTGAACTGAGGAAGAATTGGTTTCAAGAAGAGATCAAACTTTGTACTCTGATGTAATTTCTAGTCTTTAGACGTATTTTCTCATTTTCTTCTAGGAAGTCTAGTCAAGATACCTCTCTTGCTGTTTCTGCTGGTGAGAGACTAAGGCATGATTATGATTGATGACTCTCTTCCCCAAAGAAGTAGAATTGCATCTGCTGAACTCCTGCTCAGAGGAGGACAGAGCTCATAGCAGCCTGAAAGGCTCTTCAGGAATGCTGACACATGCTACACTAATTCACAAGAATGTGAAAGCAATCTCCAGGACATGACATTTCAGTGACTTGCTGCAGTTAGCAAGTGATTGGGAACATGATCTAAAACTCCAACCTCTCATTTATCTCAGGCTAAGTGTTGACAAAACACTTTTCAGACTCTATGAAATGCAGACGTGTTGCACAGGCATTTAGGCAGGAATTTCTTGGCTTTAGCCCTTGGACAACCTTGTAGTTAAATAGTTAAAGAAAGCTGGTCAGACAAATTCAGAGCATTAATTATTTTTGGCCATGCCTGTCTGCATGCTTGTGTGTAGAGAAAAAGATAAATATGGTTTTTAATCAGATAGTGTTATGTCAATTTAGCTACATATACCTATGTATATGTATATGTATATGTATTTAGCTACAGTTTGGAGTTTCTGGTGACTTTGCTTTCACCCAAGCCCGCTCTGCTAACAGTTGGTTCCATGGCCATGATGGCTTCATAGAAATAGAGAATCATAGAATTGTTTAGGTTGGAAAAAACCTCGATAATCATCGATCCGATCAGTAACTCAGCATTGCCAAGTTCACGACTAAACCGTGTCCCCAAGCACCACACCCTAATGTTTCATGGACACTCCAAGGGATGGTGATTTCAGCACTTCCCTGGTCAGCCTATTCCGGTGCTTGACCACCCTTTCAGTGAAGAAATTGTTCCTAATCTCCAATCTAAATTTTCGCTGGTTGTAAAATATCCTTTGGAAAAGTTAACACAGGTTTAGTAAAACATCTCATGGTTTTGGTGACCTGATAAGCAAAGATGGAACTGCTGGCACAAGGAGGAGAAGGTCAAGTGCCTCTCAACATCCCCCATGAAGGTTTCACTCCAGGCTGTGAATGCTCCTGGCACATCCCTGCTGAGGCTGCACCTGAGCAGGAGGTGAGACCATGGGATCCAGCAGTCAAACCACTTCATCTTCTTGTTCACCAGCCTTTAGACAAGTCACTGCCTGACAAGCTGCATTTTCAGCAGTCCACAGGGACAAATTTTTAAGGCTCACAGATTGGGCTGTAAGACTGCTCCATACATGCAATTCATCCAAGATTTAAGAGTTGGTTGCTGCCTTAATTTATTCCCATGTGAAAAAACAGTGAAGAATCCATTCCTCCAGAGTTAACTAAGGAGGGAAAGATATAATTTTGAAAGGGAAAAAGCTGTAGACCAGTAATTTCTAGCAAGAAAATATGAGTTCATTTACTGTCATATCTTTCATAGAAATCTACCAGGAGTTGTGTTTGGTATGGTGTTTTTTTTAATGTTAATATCAACAGTCAAAAAAAAACCAAATATAAAGAATTCTGGAAATAAAACTTATTCTGAATCATAAAACTTCTTCCACATGTACATTCGCACACAGAAAACCTGGCAAAATTATTTTGGCACATGACCCAAAACACGGTCACTTCAATCAAATGGAGAAGGACAATGATGTCATATTAAATACCTCTTTTTACTTTTTTTGGCCCATAGGCTCTCTCTCCATACCACCCCTGGGTTTTCTTTCTCCACATTCTTCCTTCTTTCATTTTCCCGTGTTTTGGTAGGATAGCCCAAGGGCTGCTCTAACCAGAGCCAGGTTGTTGTTCCTATTTGCACAGGAGAGGAGCTAATCCTGTAGAGCTTCTTGACACAAAATTAAAATGAAAGCTTTGTGCTAATCATTTCCTTCATGAGCAGACCTTAGCTCCACATGGGATATTTGTATTTTTCCATTCAAGGATGAAAAGCAGTTTTGAAGTTCGGACCTTTAAGAGCAGTTGGGCATCTGATCTGATAGACAGAAGAGTTGCAGTCCAAACCTTCCCCTCAAATTCAACTTGAATTTGGCTGTTAGCAATTTACAATTAATTCCCTGGCTTGAACTGTTTGCCTTCTCTGATTAAACAAAATAAAGTTCTCTAAAGCTAGAGGAACATTTTATTTTGAGGTAAATGGTAAATATGCCCTTCAACACTTATTCTGATGTCAATAAAACAAAGTCAAAGGTTTCAAAGAAAACTTACTGAAAACTCATTTACAACACAATTATTTCTACAAAAATCAAGGGCACAAGGTACAATCTAAACCGAGTCTTCCACTTAGCAACTTGGTTTTTGTGTTTTTTTTTCCATAGGCTCTTATTTCTAATAGCAACATTAATTGACATTTAGTTATGCAGGAAATAGCTAGTTTTGAATAGAGATGTTCAGTGAGGGTGCTTCTTACTGACATTGGCACATACTGCTTGGGTTAAGCTCCTGGGGATGGAAGAGACACAAAAATGGGATGAAAATAAGAGATCAAACCCTGATCTTTGCAAAACACTGCACTGGCAGCCTGTCTGTAGTAAAAATTACACAAAACCTGTCAGTTTTCTGACTCAAAGCAAACTTTCCTGAAAAAATGTCAGAAAAATTCCTGGGATATGAATGTCAAAGCAGTGGGGTTTGCTCTTTGAAGGATGTGGTTCAAATTTTACCTCATTTTTCAGGTGAGGCTCAGGACATTGTCTCAGCCAGTGGCAAAACAAGACAGTCGTATATGAATTTTTTGTATGCTATAGGATAATTCAACTGGCAATGATCTAGTCCAACATCCTGGTTGAAATAGGGAGCAGCTATGGCCCTCCTTTATCTGTATTATTTCCAAGTTCTGAAAGTAGAGAAATCACCAAACCTTCTCACTATAAACTTTCCTATTTTTTCTATCCAATCTTCAGGTTCATGCCAAATCATGAACTACACAGGAAAAATATTTGCTTAAGCAAGTGACATAACAACTTGGTGCCAAAACTCGACACATGTTGACCAATTCCTTGCAAATTCTGCTGATGCTAATTGGTTATGAAGATCCTTTACAAATCCTTAGCCCACTCTTATTTCAGCACCTATTTCTCTGTGATTCTTAATGACGCAGAGTCACAGAATTGGTAAGGTTTGAAGGGACCACTGGAGGTCATCTACTTCAAATTCCTTTTTCAAGCAGGAGTGCTGCCCTAGAGCTGTTACTCAGAATTGTGTCCCTATGACTGTTGCATATCTCCAGAGAAGGAAATTCCACAACCTCTCTGGGCAAATGCATCCAAAGGTTTCCTTTCCAGACAAATGTAATAGTTCCTCACAGCGTGAGGCTCTGAGACCCTCAGGAAAATCTGATAATTAAAGAATGGAACAGAAAACAGAATCAAAATATTTTTTTTTCATTTTCCTTCTCCTAGAACTAGAACCACTGAGTGCACTAGACCCAGACTACACTGTAAAATATAAAAGCAATATCAGGTTTTGGGAGCTGGGGATGGGGTTTGTTTGGTTTGTTTTTATTTTTTGGCAGCTAAGTGTATTGTTTTCTTTTGTTTTCTTTTGTTTTCCAAGTTATGTGCACTGTCATCTGCAATATCCTTCTATGGCTGAATGAGCTTGTAGGCTGAGTAGTTTGTAGCTTGCTTTGCTTTTCAAAAGAAATCTCACATGCACACAATACAAGTTGGTTATTTTCCTTCCCTTTTTTTTTTTGTCAAAGCAATTGTAATTCAGCGGGGCTGATTTGTTATTTTTTTACAATATTCTGAAACCATTAAGCAGCCTGCATGTTATCAACTGCTCAATAATTCTACCCCGGTTTCCTCCCCCTGCTAACAGGTTATCATCTTGCCATGCTCTGTGCTTTAGATTCAGTCATTGCTGGCGTGCAAGGAAAGCCTGCAGCAACCAAGCGGGGCATTCCTTCAATCTGTATTTAACAGTTAATTGCAAACCTGTTCCTTGAAGTACTGCCACAATTCCTTGCTTCACTGCAAAGTCTTTGATATCAACCTACTGCTTTTGGAAAGATTACAACCTGTGCACTGGGTTACTCTGGTCAGATGTGCACAAGAACATCAAGTATGAAAGTAAAATTGCTCTCTCTGGTGCGTGTGAACCCAACAAACCTCTCAATTGCTGTGTTAGATATGCTTCAAACCAGTGCAACCCTGCAGGGCAGGCACTTGGGGAGAATGGAAATTTCCAACCAGGGAGGTGAATTTCTGGGTGGGAAGGGAGAGATGAAATGGAGAGAGTGCACAGAATGTGGGGTGTTTCTCACATATTTTGCCAGAATTTTGTTTACAGCAAATAAAGATCTGTTGTCCCCCAGCAGCTTAACATTTTGTATTATTCTCCTTTTCAGCAATGTAAATCTGGAATGACACCCTAAGAGTGCATTCTACAGGATTTTAATCCAGATTTATAATTTCTCTTAAGGAAGAGACACGACACACATTGAACAGAAAGTTAAAATGACACTTTCCAACTAAGTTTCTCAAACTAGTAACCTATCAATAGTGGGTTAAGCCCAGAACACAGAGCACACAGAACAAAAAGCTATCCACCACTTAGGCACAGGAGAGATGTGCTGAAGGAAACACAGGCTTACGTGACTTGTTATCATAGGAATACGTTGGGTTGGAAGGGACTTTTAAAAGTCACCTACTTCCCCCAGCCTGCAAAGAGGAGGGACATTTTCCATTAGATCAGGTTGCTCAGAGCTTCATCCAGCCTGGTTTTGAATGTTTGTGAGGATGGGTCACCCACCATCTCTCTGGACAACCTGTGCCAGTGCCTCACCACCCTCTTTGTAAAAATACTTCTTCCTTATATCTAATCTAAACTGAACCTCTTTTACTTTAAACCCATTACTCCTTGTCCTATCACTACAGGCTCTGCCAAAAAGTCTGTTCCATTGTGCTACATTGTGCTAATATTTGGAGTCCACTTAGAATTATTGATCTTTTTTATAGTCAGATTTGTGTAATTTGAATGTCCTCAATACCACTAGCGCTTCACTAATATTTTAGTGGAGTCCATGTCAATGTTAATGCGTTGCCACAAGCGTGTCTATTGCCTGACATTAGCGATTTGTGCATAAATGCATAAACTAACTAGGTATTGATTTGCTCTTTCTTTTGTGGAAAGAGGAGTTTGAGCAGAGTGGGATCAGGAATTGCTGACTGTATTGGAGGTTTGGAAATATCCTTGGCTCCAGGCAGTCTTACCTGGGTACGGTCCAGGATTTGCACTGGCTGCAGATGTCAGTCCATGGTGATTTACTTTTTTTGCAGACTCATCTATAACTCCGAATACTGTTTGCTTAGGAGGACCTCCTTATAAGTTTGCACCTTCTTCATGTTCTCCATCTGAGTGTTACATCACTTTTTGTGCAGACTGGGAAATCATTTGTCCATCCACACAGTTCACCTCCTACTCAACATATGCTTACATGATAAAGTCCAGTAATTTCTTTTTTCTAGGCTAGGATGCAAAATCCAGCTTCAGCCTGGAAATCAGGGCCCATGGCAGGGGGTTGGACCTAAATGATCCTTGAGGTCCCTTCTAACCCAAACCATACTATGATATGATGTGATATGATAGAGATATGATATGATATGATACAATACATGATACTTCTCCACTCCCAAGAGACCCTTTTCTGACCTGTGCACACAATCATCATCTCTGGGGTATATTGTCAGGGTTAGGGAAAACCCACGGCCTTGGGAACTGTCAGTGAGTTAAATGGTCTTGTTGAACAACTTTTCTGCCTCCATCTAAGTGACATCACCAATTACATGAAGACTTTCTGGGCTGAGGTTCAGAACAGGAGGGGAATGAAAAATTTTTTCAGATTGTAGAAGAAGCAGCTGGAAAGACTGTCCTCATATATCTGTACTAGAAGAACAAATGTCAGACTAAATGATCAACAGCAGTTGTACATTAAAAAAAATTTAATCACTGAGGAGGTTGCTACAATCATCTTGCAGGAGTGTTTGCAGCAGAAGGTCTAAAGAACTTAGGCAGTGAGCATAAATTTTTGGTTTGGACCCTGAATTCAAATTATTTTGTGGTCAACAACATTTCCGATTTGTCTACAACCAGTTTCATTATGAATACCAGAAAAGCACATATTATTTCAGTATCAGTTTTAATGATGTCATATCTCTGAAGAGCATCACCTTCTGCAGGGTGGGGTTGTATCCTGCATTTTAGGAACTTTTACAGAAAATTATCTCATGCATAAAAAAATCTTCATTTGGGTTTGAAGTCTTTTCAAAACCACTATTTTCCAGAAGGCCTATGGATTGTGTTTACTGTGCATATATTGGTGAATGCAGTGTGCACATACACGTCTCTTGAACCTGCTGTCTACGGATCTCAGTTCCAGATTTATATTATTTGCTTACCTGTCTGTTAACCATGATTTCTTCCTACACCTAAACATCCTTTTCTGAGAATTCTAAGCAGGAATAAGCACTAGTGTTATCAAAGCCTCGTGAAAAAGCTCTGGGTGATAAACTTGCACACTCCCAGCAATACTCTCAATAGCAACTTGTATCACTTGAAGAAATCACTCAGGTTTTCTTTCCTCATACAAATGAATTATTTATTTAAAGACATAGGATTTCAACAGCTGCTTTAGTAAAACAAAACCAAGCTCCACAAACAGTGATTCAAATAGAGCTTTGCAGTAATTTTTGCAGTGTATTTACATGACTAGTGGTACTTGCTGCAGTGCAAGCAAAGGATAATATTTCTTCATTGCTTCTTATTCTCATGTATGAAACCACAAATTGGAGAAACACCAAAGAATGTTTTCATAGAGTTGCATGCACATTAATCATTTTAGAGACTTCAAACAATTGCATGTACAACATAAAACTGAGAATAGAAGGACCTGAATTAAAATCTTGGAACTGAACAAGCTGAAGTGTTGAGAGCTTGTTAAATCAAAAACTGGATCCAGCTCTGAAATTTTCAAATGGCATCAGTTTGGCTCCCCAGCAAGCATAACCCAAAGCCTAGTAACAAGTTTAGCCTGATTTTAGGGAAGTTCACATGCCACTTTTAAATCTGAGGGTTTGGCTCATTTCTGGAATTCGCAAGTGCCAAGATAGATACTACAGGTTAAAGAATTTTACCTTTCATTTCAACAGGAGCAAGTTTATTGTTGTTTGCTGTTGACAATATTACTACAATGAATATGGAAACCAGCTTATCGATTATATGTTTGAAAGTTCAACTTAAAATCATGTAGTCCTGAGCTTTCCTTTTGTCTCAAGATAGAAAAAGATCTCTTCCATTACTCCTCACAGAAGAATGGTTTGTTTCTGCAGAACAACTGACTTTTCAATTTTCCACATCAGGACCTTATTCCCTTTACGGCTGAGTTTACCATAAAAGTCACAAACATATTCATTTCTCTTTTGCTAGCAATTAGTTCTTCAAGACATAGGCAGATGTTACTCTTTAGCTGTAGCCTAAATATATGAGCTCCTATTTGCCATAAGATGTAATAGATCATGTTCCACATACAATTTTCAAATGACTTCAAGCCTTAATCATAATAAAGACTCAAGAGTTAACGCTCCTTTCATCTACAGATTATTACTGAACATTTCTAATAATCTAGTTAAGTTGTATGAAAAGCACATAAAGAGACATGAAACAGATTTCTCTTCTCATTTTCTTCAATACCAAGGTAAAGAAAAAGAAAAATCCAACAACAACACATTTTTTCTTTCTTTTTTGCTTTCACATGGAGTAATTTTCTGTCAAAGAAAATACACTGCAAGCAGCCAGGAAAGCTATTAAATGTTGTTCTTGTTTTCTTTTTCACCTGTGAAATACCACACAGAGATTTTAATCTTTGTTTCAGTGTTTTTTCCCTGAATTAATTCATTTACATGGAACTAAAATTCCTTTGATACACAGCAAGAAAACTACAGCCACAGTTCCCTTTATTTAAGGTTCATTTTATGCCTTTAAATAATAACTGTACATTTAAAAGCTGTGAGTTCATTGACAGGCTGATGATATGCCTTGGTAACTGCATGATACCAGTCAATAATTACCATTGCCAGTGACACATCCACACCCCATCCCAAGGACAGGTAGGGGAGAGGAAAAGGAAGATGTGAGCCAGGTTTAAGGGAAAGGAGGAGAGACAGAGAGGAGGAATGTGATTCCCAGCAGGTAGGAGATTGTGCAAGGGTTTTTTTCTAAGCTAAAGCTGCAACAGTACTTGCCCCTCCTGCTGTTCTCATTTCAGATCAGGTGACACAGGCCAACAGGTTGGATGTTGGCTCACGGATCAAGAAACTGATCCTTGAGCTGGGACACGTGGGTTCATGAGAAATGTAGTTGTGGCCAAAAACTCCTGAAGAAATGTTGGACAAAAAGCTACAACTCCTTTGATTTTGATAGCTGGGAGTAACTGAAAGCCAAAGTGATATAAATACCTTTCAACATTTCTGACCAAAGCATTCATGAGATTCTTTTCCTTTCCCCAAAATATGACATTCTGTCTCAAACTGACTGCAAATATAGGTTGACAGAGTGGAAATTTCACTGTGTGGAAATTCCAGCTTTGGTTCTGACGATCTATATTTGGCCAGAGCCACCAGACTTTTCTTAGCTATTTATTGTTGTTTATATTCAAGATGACCTATCCAAACATGCATGAAAACATTTAGTCTCTGTTATTTAGGTCTTGCATCATGTTATAACTTAAATAATTATTTCATTTAAACTGCTCACACGCATAAAAATTATACTGATTCTTAGAAAATGAAAATGTTTGCCCTCATCTACGCTGACCATACAAACATCTATGAAATATTTTAATTTATTTATTTTATTTTATTTCATTCAAAGTTTTGGAGGAAGAGGAGAGATAAATTGAGATGGATACTGTCCTTGAGAAAGATTTAACTGGGAAATTTTCAGAGTTCTGAAAAAGACCCGAAGGGAAACGACTGAAAAAGTGACTCATAGATCACAAGAGATTAATGTCTACAATAGTAATGAAAAAAATAGGGAAACGGTTGTCCGTTCTCCTTCAAATCAGCTTAATTATGTCATTTGGTCTCCAGAATATCTGACCTGTGGGAATCTGAGTATTATAAATTAAAAAGTGAAATCTATTTTATTTTGCCTCAGTTTCCCCGTCTGCAATATTAGCAACATGTATCTGGTGTGCTGTGAAGAGTGTGTAGAAAACCTTTGAGAATATAAAGCAATTATAATTTTATCCCTCTAAATTTTTTCTCCAAAAAGCTGTCATTCATAGATCTTGGTGTGCTTTTCAAGTGCCTGACTAAATCCTCTGCCCCCTCCACTCTCTGCACTACAAGTAAAATTTTGTTGTTGTCAGTGCGTTTTACAACCAGCCAAATTTCTCTGTCAGTGCGAGCTCTTTAAAAAGTCTCTTTTCTTTTGACAAACCCATTTAAATGAAGATATGAGTTAATAAGCCCTTGCCAGGACTGATGTATAGAAGCAGATCCTGCCCTTCCTTAGGAAAACTCTTTAGAAATGAGGCGAGCCCTCATCATCACCCAGAGTAGGACTCACACTGGACCCCTTCATTTCCCTGCTTGCTCAACAATCTACATTTCTCCATAACTTTGCTCCACGGATTGGAAAACCTGAATCCTAATGGCCTTTCATTGCAAACTTCCTTTCAGCACACAGCCCAGCAATTAGTCCCCAGTCATGCTTCACGACCTCTGGCTGCCTCGCTGTGAGCTTTGATCACAACTTTGCTCGCTGACACACATCTAATAACCCACCATGGCACCAACTAAGCTATCAGGTCCTAATTTATGCCTCACCCCTCATCCTAGGCCAAATAGGGGGTGTAATTAGCTATTATATCAGCCAGAAGTTTGACCTGACCTCCTGTTCTGAAGTCAAGCAGGGAAAACAAAAGAGGAAAGCTACTGGAAATGAGATTCATGGGTCTCTGAAAAAAAAAAAAAAAAACCAAAAAAACCAAAAAAATGCAATATCCATCCCTTCACAGAGGAGCCTGGGCTGGTTTTCAGATTTCCACTGATCACCATAAGAAGAAGAAATTGCATAATGTCTATCCATTACCTGGAGATATCACTCTCATTTTAGTAGAAGATAGCTCCTGTAAGATCCTGCACTGCTCCACAAACATGAGTACAGTCAGATGAACAAGAAATGCTAAGAAGCCCAACGTTTTTCTACATAAATAAATAAGATGTGGAAAGATATGTCAAACCCAGAAAAGCTATTTTGGGTACCACCATTTCTGGATATCATAGTTAATGTTTTTTATAGTGTTTCTGAATTTTAAATTATTTTTAAGTGACATAAATATGATAGGTGACAGCAAGCAGAACAGGAGCAAAGGCAGTTTTATTTCCAGTCTATTTTTTTCAGGCTGAAATGAAATATTGCAATTCTGAACTCTTGGAAAGGATGTTTATTCTACTCTAAATAAAACTGAAGTATATTTTTAAATGAAACATCACCTCAAATTACTTTGAAAGCATCCAAATAAAAAACATTTACATTTTTCCAAGACCCCTTTCCCGGTTTCCTACTGCTGTTTTTTTCTTTTTCACTTCTCAATTGAAACAAATCTCTTTGACCAGCACAAATTCACAAAACATTCCAGTCAACCCACTTGTATAATTCCAGTGAGAAAAATTCTTATTTGGATCAACCCTTCTGTCCAGTGCAGCCACTGCTCTGGAGACAGAGAGAGAACAGAGCCTGGCAGAACTGAGTGGATTTTCCTGCTGCCAAGGATGCAGGACGACAGCGTGGAGCACACTCTCATCTGGCACACACCCCAGTACACAGATATCCACTGGACAGAGCAGGCAGAAGAAAGTTCAGGATGCCTCTTATCCTACTTGGATCGGGATAAATGTTCTGTGAGCACCCAGCCTCATTGCACCTTTGCTTCCAGTTGGGACAACCTCTGTATCCCTCTTGTAGAAGAGCAAAGTGACCTTAAGCATCCAAAGTTCAACACACAGAGCAAAGTCCTTCTGGCACCACATGTGGGATCCCTGGCATGGACAGATAAAGGTAGGAAATGCTGGATGGGTTTTTAGTATCTTTAAACATGGAGAAGAAGCAAGAAATAAGGAGCATCATTGTCAGGTAGGTAATTTTGAGTTAACCAACAGGTGCTGAGGTTTAGTGTCCTTTTATTCCAGCCATGTTGCAGATCACAGAGATTTTAAAAAGGTTTAGTCAAATTGATTTTCTGAAGAGTTTACTTGCCTGCTTCTCTGTCACATGAGGAAGGAATGAAAACAGTTGTCTTATGTGTTTTCATAAAACTCTGATCATAACTGTTATCTTTCTGTTTGTGCTGCCAGCTCAGAGAAACCACCATTGGGTTTTGCCCTAAAGTAGTCTAAAATAATCTAAGTTACATATCAATGATGCACAGACATTTCTAATGTGGCATTCCTTCTTTTAAAGGACTAATTCATAGTTTTTTGAAGATTTTAAACATGTATCTCACAGGTTTTTGTGAATTTCCTTATAATATATATCAAAGAGGAAAAAAAGCTAGCAAAAAATAATTGAAAAGGAAACCATGGGCATGAATGTGAAAAGTGCTTTATCTTCGCACAACTGCTCTTTGCTTTAGTGCTATATTCTGCATTTTATTTCACTTGAAAAAACTCTAATGCTCAGATGTAAACTTTTATACACTGGGAAGACATCAGGTTTTGGAGTTCATTCCTGTCCCTATCTGCAATGAGCCATCAAGGACATGGTGTCATAACCTCAGCTGAGATAAAACTGGTCCCATCTACACTCTGCAAATTCTTCAGAAAACAACCTGGAACCTCTTCCCTGACCTCTCTGACACTGGTGTCCCATGGACATACTGCTCCTGACATACTGAGGAATGCACTGACAGTTTTTGTTACAAGAGTTCTGACCACATGAAATCCAAATTATGTCCTCAGAACATTGCAGTTCAGATAAATATCCCCTTTATTTCCCTTTCTTGCATTAACCAGTACCTCCTTAGGTCCCTTTTCTGGTGGAATGGACATTCCCTAGATGGAACAGGAAATCATTCAAGATCCAGTTCACACAGGAGGTCAGCGTTTCCAGACAAAAGGTATTCTTCTGGCTTGATTAAGATGAATTTGGTCATGCAATACCCCCAAAAGGATCAGACAGCTGATCTTCAGGAAATACCTCTGCCAGCACAAACGGACTCGCTGTCTCCACACAGCAGCAGCATTTCTCTTTCAGGGGAGATTCAACAGTCCAAACAAGAGGGCAAGGTTCATCAGAGGTTAACAGAACGCTCTTAAGGATTGTAAATTTTAGAAATCTGGGCTAGACCAGTGTTACTTGTCCTGGACTAATTTTTTTGGTGAAGTGATGTGGTATCTGGAACACTCCATCTCTTGGCTTTAGAGAGGAGAAATGTAGTAAGGGACAGTGCAGAAGCCCTTGGCCTGCTGTGCTGAGGTCACTGGAGCAGTTTAATCATGAAAAGGTATCATTTATAAGCACTGTGGGCCTGAGATGATTATTTGACATCACACTTCCAAGAAACCTTTCAGTCAGGGCCGATAAAAATAAAGTGATGGTACAAAGAGCACAAGAGAAGTGAAAAATGAAAAAGAACAAATTATGATCTGAATCATCTATCGGGGACCTGAGCAAGCAGGATGTTACACTTTACCCAAAACGAGATGATGGACAAGAAGGGGATTAGTTATTCTACCAAAAATGGGTATAGCGAGGTCTGAAATGTAGAAGTGGAAGCTAAACAAACATTGACTGGAACAAATGAGAGTAATTAAGTATTGGAACAACACATTTTGCCACCAGCCACTTTCAAATCTAGACTGATCTGTGCTGCAAAGTCAGGATCTTGTGAAGATTAAAGCAAGAATAACTTCGGAGAAGTCCCTTGGCTTTTAGCAGCTGATAGGTCAAACTAGATGACAAAATAAGCCCTTTTGGGTTTAAAAATTGCTGAGCTGATAATCTTACCAAGACATTAACTGTTCTAGACATTTGATGAGCAACACAGCCACCGTGAAACGGATTAAATGCCTTTTTATTTTTTTAAGAAAGCATATAATTAACTTATGGAATGTGTTGCCATGGGATGTAAGCGGAGTGAGTATCTTGGATTCATGTTGAGTACTACACACCTATTTGTATAACCACCTAGGTAAACGGAGATCCAGACAAATTTCCCTGTATCAGAGCATTTGATTAGGTAAACTTAATTTGGTTCTCTTTTTAAACATTAATTGTTTTCCTCTTGATGGACAGAGAATATCTGGCTCCCATTGCTCTGCTGGGAAATGATAATTGCTAATTTTTGTTTCACCATGTTAGATGCTATTGCAATTTTCACAGTTCCATTTAGATGCTATGTCTTTGCTCCAAATGGCTTGGTCTCCAGGGAGGATGCCTCAGGCCAAAGGTACAGAGGAAAAATATTTGAAGGAATCATTTCCTTAAAGATGTTTCTGTTCCATTATACAGAACAAATGTTGACCTGGTACAGAAAAAGTATCTAGATTCAAGGCAAGATCAAACCTGCAACTGCTAAAACTGTTCAGAAATATCATAATTTCAATTTTTCCAAAAAAATATTGCCATCAATTAAACAGGTTTGCTTGTTTACCTTTGCTCTGGGTCCTAATTGCTTTTTAGCTATTGAAGGACAACTTACTAAAGTAGTAGTTATTACAGCTCTTGGAACAATCTGCTTTGAAAAGAATCACCATATAATATTAATTGCAGGCTTCTTCCTGCCACCTCATAATTAAAGCCCTGGGAGAATCCATATGGTGAAGTGTGCATCTTATATTTAATAGGTATTTAATTTGAATATTAGTATGGTTGTGTTTCAGGGAAGGCCTTTGCTTAATACTTCTTAGCAACATCTTACACAATCCAATTTCAAAACCTCTCCCTCCTTTTTGGTATTATTTGCCTTCAGTTATTTTCTATCAGACTAATTCATGGTCTGAACACCTATTTCACACTGCACCCCCTCCTAAAATTAAAATTAAATTTTAAAAATACATTTAAAAGGGCAGTTATCGACCTAAATAAAATCAATCTTTTTTTTATCAAGAAAGGTATGAGCCTGACTCTTTTTCTTTTCATCGAAGAGTTATTTTTGTTAAGAATTGCTTAATTTTTAATAAGATACTTCCAAATGAAACGTTTCTTTTTGAACTGCTGTTCCAGAGCAAATTAGGTTGTGGGGTTTTATTGGGGTTTTGGGCTTTTTTTCCACATTTGGGGAAAACTGAGGTTTAAAAAGCAGAATTACCTGGAGGAGAGACACTGTTTCCTAGAGCATAGAAAGATTTTCTAAAATGGAAGGACAGAAAGTCACTATCTTGGAGTGAACAAATTCTTTTCTAGTGAGACAGCACAGTAAATTTTTGAAGTATTTCTTAATAATCAGAAATTCCGATTTTAAATTTTTTTATTCTTACACACAGTATTGAACTCCTGATCTTGTGTTTCTCAGTGAAACTCTGTATGACAGCACTGAAAGGTTGTCACTTTTATTTTGGGCACATATATCTGGGATGTATATAGGGGCAGTTTGACACGGAGTCTGTATATCTACTTGCTTTGATTTCTCTCTCAGTGAATATCCTACAGAAAATCTTCCACTTCAACCCACCTGGAGCAGTCTGAAATTTCATTTCAGATTGGGTGAAGTGTCATTCCAAGCGTCCCCCCATTTCATCTGAAACAAAAACTTTACAGGGAAGGAAAGTGTCACCTTATCCTGGTCCCCTAATGCCTATACACTAGCACATCTCAACCATCTTCATCACAGTGACTTTTAGTGTACATTTATCATAGAATCATAGAATGGTTTGGGTTGGACGAGACCTTAAAGCTCATCTAGTTCCAGCATCCCTGTCATGGGCAGAGACACTTTCCACTAGACCAGGCACTTTTAGGGATGAGGCATCCACAGCTTCTCTGGGCAGCCTGTGCCAGTGCCAAGTGATGTCAATTAATCATACAAGTCATGACTAAAATGTGCTGGGGTGTGAACTTCCACACATCAGCTGCACCCTGAGCACTGCCTGCTGTGCAAACAGAAAAAATGCGGAGCAACTAAACTCAGTTTAGGAGGAATGAGATTCCTTGTCTGTGCAGAAAGACACGGACATGCCAGAGGAGTGATGCACACTGGATTTATCTCTACTTCTCTGTGAGCTTGGACTCTGAGTCTGCCCCAATGAAGCACTGGGTATTCCTGGAAAAATCAGAATATTCATGAGTTCATAGCAAACGAAATATTTCAATAGACCAATAATAAAATCTGATAGTATTTTATAAATCATGACAATGGGAGAAATCTAGTGATTCGAACATTGATTTTTGAAAAATTAATTGCAAGGATAACAGTCTCCAAAATCTTTTCTCTGGTCTAATTTCAGCTTGCCCTGAGAGCAGAAGCAATCTTGCTGCTGGTATCAGAATCCTGCTGCAGCAGGAAGGTGCCTGATGCAGGCGAAGATGTGATTATCCATAGGAAGGACAGATCCTATAGCTGTGGCCGTGCTGGGGCAGTGTGCTGACTCAACATAACATCCCCTGTGAATGTGACAGCTGCATGGTTTGCAGTTTTGGAAATCCAAGCATCTTTCTGGGTATTAGTCTGGAGGCTGTGGACAAGAAAGAAGCTGCAGAGCAGTGGATGAGGG
Source organism: Ifrita kowaldi (assembly GCA_013398055.1). Taxonomy (NCBI): domain Eukaryota; kingdom Metazoa; phylum Chordata; class Aves; order Passeriformes; family Cinclosomatidae; genus Ifrita; species Ifrita kowaldi. The sequence continues at coordinate 168,756 of VZRS01005667.1, read as the reverse complement.
ATTAGCAAGTGCACAGAGGTCACAGCATTAAACAATATGTGAACTCCTCAATTTAGGTCCTGCTCTGGTAAACAGGGTTAGCAGTTGACCAGAGCTTTTTTCCTCAGCCTATGGCTATCCTGGAATCAGTGTAGCAAATAGAATTTGTTAGCTGACAGCGGGATCCTGTGATCAGAAATTTGTTTAGTAAATACCTCTGTGTCAGAGGCAGGTTACAAAAGAGCTCATAAGCTAAAAGCAGGCAGAGGTGGTGAGCACAGGCAGACGTGACTCAGGTCACTTATTCAACTGGACTGAGTTCTGGGGAGAGGAAAACAGGCCTAATACTCTCTATACTCATTCCTCACCTTGAGTCAGTGCTTGATTAATTTAAGATGTAGGCAGGCCAGCTTTGCATATTTAGCTGAAGTTGTTTAAGGAGTTATTGCTTGCTACAGGTTTTTGGTGCAGGCTTCTGTGACTGCTGTTGAAAGACAGAGGGAGTGCTCCTAAGTCCACTTCAGGGCAAAATAGCCGCGGTTTAAGCAAATCCATCTGGGAGCTTAAATTCCAGATATTTCTGTGCTGATGCTGCTCTTACTGTCACAGAGAGAGGACCTGAGGCACAGAGGGCTCTGACTTGTCATCATGTCACTACGGTTTAGTACAGGAACAGGTGAAATGAAGCAATTTTACACTTTGCCATTGCTGAAGGTTGCCAGGTGTGGGGAGCTCTGATTCACAATTCAAGTGAAATTTATCTGCATCCAAATAGACCAGCACACTCTGCACAAGCTGGTCCCCCTCAGCTCCTTTCCAAGTGAACTCTGAAATAGCTGATCTCTTTAGGGCCTTTACTTCTGTGTAAGAAAAACACATCACCGATGTTTCAACATCTGGCCAGTGATTATGAAGGCAATCCAGCCAGCCACATCCTAGCTGGATTGCAGGCATCCCCGTGCATCCCTTCTCTCACTTTCTCCCCAGTGTGCTGCTGGGTAGTTTGGAGAGTGTGAGTGCAGAAGTGTGGCAACACAGAAAGTCAAAGCTAAAACCTTCTGAAAGCTTTTCCTTCTCCAACCAATTTATTGCAACCTGCATCTCCTCACTGACCCAGCTGGATTAAGTCTCCATGACAGGAAGTCAGGAATGTAGATTTATTCAGACTTGTTGAAATGGTGGCACACGTCCCAAGGAAGACAAATAGCCTTTTGTGAGATAATTTGCTAACACTGTTCCACCCTAACATGCATCTGTCCTGTTATCTCATGACTAATATGGACATAACCCTGCACACTTTTATCTGACATGCATGAATATGTCATCCTGATTTGTGTCTCACTTGGTTGGGTGAAGAAGCCAATGGACTTGTGCCCAAGCAGAACTTGCTGAACGGAGATCAAAATCTGATGTGTGTTTTTAATTCGCTGCTCGTGCCTGTTTGCAAGGAGTGGCTTCAGTTCACAGGAACATTTGCAGAAATGCTGTTTTTCATCTGGTCGTGTCTTTAACCATATGTAGAAGGATTCACAGAATAAAAGTATTTGTCATTCACTGTCAACATTGCAGTGATTTCTGTTAGTCATATTATTCTTTTGGTTAAAAGTGTGGTGGGCATCTGATCAGGAAGAAACCTGCCCTGTGAGTAATTCTACACAATGAGTAATGGATAGTTGATTAATCTTGTTCTTGTACAGCATTTTAATGAATGCTGTAAAATTCTGCAGCATTTAATGACTAACTTGATGTAAATAATAATTGATGTAAAAAATCATTATTACTCATCCTGCAGATAGGGAAATTGAGGTAAGGGGTAAGTCAGTGTTTCTGGGTGAGGAGTCCTGGATCCCAATTCAGCAAAACTTCTGCTAAGCTTAAACAGGAGGCAAAGAGCCCATGCAATACCTGTACTAAGAGGTCATTCAGAAGATTTAATTCCACCTGTGCCTCCTCAGCAGGTTTTCTGTGTGAATTCATCTTCTTCCAGTTAACAGAAGGCAGTAATGTTGCCTTTACAAACCACCTGCTGAGCTTGTGAGAGCTTCAGGGATTGGAATTATTCTTTGTTGGGCACTTAGAATCATAGAATACCCAGAGTTGAAAGGCAACCACCAGAATCATCAAAATCCAGCCCCTGGACTTGAATGCCTCTTACCACAAACAGGATCTTCTCCTGACTCTTCCACCAATGCCATTGGTTAGGAAGAATGATTCAAAATAAATTTTGGGTTGGAGAGTACATTTTTTATTTCCTTCAGAATATCTGACTTTCAAAAAGTCAGCCCCATTGAAAGCTGAATGCTTTCCCTTACCAGCTCAGACCTGAAAACTTCTGACTGTGAATTTTTTTTAATTTTCCTCCATAACAGCAGCACACATTATGACCTCACACTAGAGAAATCCAGCCCCAAAATGCATTAATTAAAATCCCAGTTGATGGATAAAAAACCTGCTCCTGCTACATCCTGGACACAATTTCCAAAAATGCCTCGTTTCTTCAAAGCAAAACAAACCAAGAGATCCAACCAAGATTTAACAGTGTTTGTGTCTTACTGAGAGGTATTTGGGTTGTTTGCTGTTGCTTTGTTGTTTATCCACATGATGAGGACAGGCAGATTTGTGCCAGTGTTGCAATGCCACCCTTCAGAGGATGTTGGTTTTCCTTTTACACCAGAATGACTCAACTCTTACAGGACAGTTTCTCTGCATTTTCCTTGTTGGAGCTGGTGGCACAATTCTGTGCAGGAATCAGCTCTGTCCTTTGGCTTGTACAGCTGACACTGTACAAAAAACTCTTGCTTTCCCCAATCAATAAATAAAAGCTATAAAACCATTAAAGTGCCACAAAATAAAGAGAGAAATACATTGTTAGAAAGTAGATCCTTGACAAAAGCAGTGAAGCAGCTACTCAAAAGCTGTGACTTCTGAATATTTAAAAAAAGTAAAGCCATCGGGTCTTTTTTATGAATTTTCATAGGGAATAAATCCAGATTAAACACATGTTTTAGGAACTACTCTCCTGCACAGACCCATGAGTCTCTGCTTTTCCCAGGCAAAGATGGAGTCAGCTTAAAAACCTTCCACTCTGCCATCTTCTTCCCCATCACAAAATGCTGTAATCAAAATAGAAGCTTTGAATAAAACTATATGAAGTTGTAACTATTTCCACCAGAAAAAAAAACCTAAACAAAACAGTTGTATTGTACTGTAATATTTTCAATTGGTTTCAAAATAACTTTGAAATGAATTTGACAATAATAGTTTTGAAGGGAAAAAATTATATATTAAACTGAAATTCAATTGTTTGATTGACCCAAGTCTTTTATCATTATTTCATTTCAGTTCCTGGAAAAATCTGAGACAAAAACTGCTTTGCTATGATTCAGAACAAGGACTAATTTCCAAGTGCTGGAATTCCTCTGAGAGTGGAAACTGCAAGCACAGGACAGCTTTAATTACAGCTTTCCACTTAAGGCCTTTGCAAGTGCCATTGCAGTGGAAGTTGTAGAACCCATGTGGAGATTCAAAACAGAGTCATTCTCGTCCTGTTACGCAGATTCCACTCCCATGGCAATCCCCGAATTTTCCAACCTCTTATTCCAAGGTTCTTTCAGTTTTCTTTGCCGAGAAAGTCACAGTCAGCAATACTCACATGCTCTAAACATCTCCAGTGAGTAAGTAGTTTCTCTACTTTTTAACAGTGACACTGTAAATATTTTAATTATAATAGCAATAATATTTTACATGGTGGCTTACAAAATGCTTTTTTAAAGCCACAGGTGATTTTTAATTGATGACTTCATAATGCATTTTCTTATCATTTCAGTTGTTTTCTTCCTATGAGAACACCTTTTAACATTAAAATTAATATTTTTAAACCCCTTTTTATATCTGCTTTTGTTCCTGTTAAAGGAAAGAGGAAATCAATATTTGTCATTTTAATATCCAGTATATTTTAAGATCTAGTATAGCTCAGCTGGGTTTTCCCTCAAAGAGGAAGCTTGATGCTCACTCAGCAGTACAAACCCAAAGCAACATTTCTGGTGGTCGTAAGACCTCATTTACCCTGAGATAAAAATAAAAAGTAAGAATAAAATCAAATCAAATCAAATCAAATCAAATCAAATCAAATCAGGGGCATTATGGATTGAAGAAGACCTAGCTCTGCTGAGTCTGCATTGCTGCACGATTTGGCAGCAGTGACTGCTTTGCATGCTGATGAAGAAGTTTGTTAACAAGGCTGAGCCTGAGTAGAAGTGCTTATTTTTGGCATAACAAAAGTCAGACAATGAGTCCTTCCAAACACCATTCACACTTCCAGCTGCTCTGCATTACAAGGTGACATGGGAATTCTCACCATTCATGATAAATCATTCCAGGAAGACAGTAAGAGGTCTGGGATGAGGGAACAGGGGAGAAAAATTCCAATTAATAGCTGGATTACTGTGAAATAAGTACTTTTAGTGGGATGGCTTTAATGTAGTGAATAGATTCAAGTGCAGAGAAGGGGATTTAATTGAAATGTATGGATTAAGGTAGACATGGAGAACAGATTTGTTCTATGTCGAGTAACTTCTGTTAGTTCATTTCTGGTATATTTTCATTTTAGCTTAATTTTGGCTCTTCCACATGTACATATATACACATGCACATAGCTACATATATATATAAAAATACACATATACACATATTATATGGATATTTTTCCTTGATGTTTCTGGAAACCAACTGCAAAACGTTGCTTGGAGAACGTCAAAGCACCTGGGACACAAATTTACAGCCTAACCCAGCTGAATTATCGTAAATAAACACATGATATAAATTAACACAGCTGATGATCATGTTCTGGTCATCAACTCTACTGCTGTGACCAAGAAACCACACCAATATTCCAACTTATTGAGGGAGTAAGTCCACTTTCCTTATTTTCAGATGTCAACATCCTACCTAATCTTCCTAAGATCCGCTGATAGTCAAGAGATATAATTTACACAGCCTTCAGTACCTGTTTATTTTATGATAAGGTGAACTTTGTCCTAAAAGTGGTTTTTTTCACCCACCAATCACAAAGCAGATGTGGCTCAGACACAGATTTTGGCTACTGATAGGTATGGAGAACACAGATACATTCTCAGCACGTATCTCAGAGTCCCATCTGATTCCCGTTTAGCCACCACAGCTGAAGTCACCCCACACCTAATTGTCCTCAAGGCTCCACAGCTGATGATTAGGTCTCTGAGACAGGAGCAGGAGAGAATTAGCTCTTTGGGTGCCTGGTAGCCCTATCTGGGAATCCAAATCCCTCTGACTCCAGAGCAGAACAAACAGGCAGCTTGGTTGCCTCTGTGAAAGTCAACATCTGGCAGACAGGTGAGGCAGAGGAGAGGCAACGATGACAGAGGCAGTGTCATCAGTCTTATCAAAATCCAAAAAGATTGTGAGTCATAACCCCATTTAGGAAGTAAAAGTGCCCTTAATGGGATCTAGAGTAGCTTTTGAGTTGCTGCAAGCTACGCTGGGAAGCCACTATCATTCCCAGACTTCTGAAGAATTAGACAGGAGGAAAATCATCATAGACCACCTCTCAGATCAGGTGTCTTGTTCTTGGCCCAGTGTGATACAACCACTAAAGCTCAAGAAAATCAGCAGTGAAAAGTGCTGAGTGAGACTCTGGGTCATGTACTTGCACACGATCTGGAAAAGCAGTATGTGAACTCCAGCTCAGGGAAGAATGGGTGGAAGACAGACCCCTGTGGGTACGTTTGGTTATGATATTTTGCAAAAGGTACATGCCTCAGAGGTGCTGGCAGTGTTCATTCTGCTTTGATAAGTACTTAGGGGTGCAGTACACAGGGTACAACCATGTGCAACTTCAGCTCTGACAGCATTTCTTTGTGTGGGAAACTCCCCTGGTTTTGTGTTTTTAATGTAAAACAAAGGATGAATTAGTCTTGGGGAGGGTTCTTTTCTTTTTACAGAATTTATGAAGTCCTCTGAAGAAAAGGTCTTTTCCTGCAGGCCTTTCCACATCCAACTATGGCGTGAGTGGGAGTGAGTTATAGCCATGTGCTGTAGGAAGTAGCTGAAAAGATGTCAAGAAGCAGCAACTTTTAGCCGCACTAAACCTGTAAACATGATACAATAATCTGGGAAATCTGGTTAAGGACTGCTGCACTCCTTATCCCCATCACACTCCTCAAAGTCTGCTCCTCTGTCTATTGTCTGTCAGAATCGTTTACCTGATTCATTCAGTCTGCTGCTTTGTGACTGTAACCACCCTTATTTCATACCGAAACCGTGGAGGAATTCTATCAGGTAACCACCACAGGGTCCCACTGGACCCTCTTTTCCAAGACAAAGAATTAAATGGAAGTTAAAATATGTCAAACTCTACCTAAACTTAGGTTTCAATCTATTTTTTTGCATGTGCACATAATATATGTGTACTGATATAAATGTGTATAGTATGATATACAATATATGCATTACTAATATTATATATTAAATATTGCATATCTCTTGCCAGAGAAGTTGTGCTTGCCCCGTCCCTGGAATTGTTCAAAGCCAGGTTGGATGGGCTTTTGAGCAACCTGGTCCAGTGGAGGGTGTCCCTGCCCATGGTGGGAAGTCGGAATGAGTTGAACACAGATCACTGGATAATTTTTAAAGTCCCTTACAATCCAAACTATTCTGTGATTCTATGATCCCATAATATCATACATGATATTATATAGAGAGAATATGTATTTTGGTATCTTAAAATGATAGGTGTTATAATAATGTATTTATATTACATATTATATACTGCATGTATTGATAACATAATATGTTGTAATAATACATTGTTTATATAATATTGGCCAACTCACAAGCACATCAACACTTGAAAATCTTGATCTGCTAAAGGGTGAGTGAAACACAAACAGACACAAACAAACCCACGTGGACAAATGGACAATTTACAGTGCATGATGGTGCCTAAACATTTACATACACACACACGTCCACATGTATTTTAGAAGCAAAATATTAATGACATTTACATATTTGCTCTCATCATTTTTGTTTGCCAGAAAGCCTCCTCTGGAAAGCAAGATTGTCAATTTGGAGCTGGGGATGATTTTAGTGACAAAGCAGCAACAAAAGCTGTGAGATTTTAGCAAACATAAAAAAGTGTCATCTAATAGTCCATCAAACAGCTCTTGTCACACAGATAAACCTTTTATCTCTCTCTCCCAGATTCTAATCAAGGGTACAGTTTGCATGTTTCTTATATCACTGCAGCAACCAATTCAGCTGGGATTCCCTATGCCCTGGGAAATAAACTCATTTTGACCCAAATGAGCATTTCAGAGCCTTGTTTTATCTTTTCCCATTAACATGTTGGTTATTATTTGTTAGTCAAGGCAACAAGAGTGCATTTTCTCATCAAAGGGATGTGTTGCAGAGCAGACTGTATCTGTTTGGAGAGTTCTGTATGCAGAAGAAAACCAAAATACTTTATGGTAAATGTGGTTGTAAGACAAAGTTTTCATTGTGGTTAAAAAAACATTTTAAATACACTGGAATCTTAGGCCTAAAGAGTAAAACTCCAGCATTTTTATTATTCAACAATTCAGTTTATGGTTTCCGGAATATTTTCTATTATCCAAATATAATATTGACAGTCTAAAATAAATTTTTAGGTTTCTTATTGTATCATATTCTTATTTGCATGGTGTAACAAATTGTGTGTTTCAGTTTGGCTGTGTACAGTCCGTCTGTCCTGGGTTTGCACTCATAACTAATTACTCACTTTGAAGATAGAAACCAAGTGACAAACGTACCAGTGTCTCAAGGCTTAACCTTGAAAATACAGGAATAAAACCTTTATGTCCTGTTTTTATCATAAGTCTTATGGTTCTTGATAATGGGTTCAATAGTCTTGGAGTTTGCAATTGCTTACTTCAGTTTTCATTTAGCTGATTCTAGTTTCTAGCTTAGATGTTGGCAAATAGTTTAAAATCAGAATCTTTTGGGTTATGTTTATACTCATAAACTGAGGAAGGCTTGGGTTCAAGGCTTAAGCTGGGTGATTTTCACACAGACAACTACCTTTGCTTTGGGCCATTTCACTTGCTAATTATTCCCCATTCATAATTTTCAGCATTTCTTATTTTCTCTGGAGTATCTGGATGTTCAGGCATACACTATTAAGCAAAAGAAGCAGAAATTGGTGGAAAAGGATGAGCGGCTGGATGCCACCTTCTGAGAGATGTCCCCAGAACAGGCATCAAGCACTGGTTGTCCTCACCGCTACTTGTCCACAAGGGAGAAACAGGGACTTTTTGGCCAGTTTGTGATGTGATGTGTGATGTTTGTGATGTCCTCTCATGTTTATTTCCAGATGAGAGGATCCCTAAAGACACATCTCCCTCATCCAACACAGGAAGGTTAAGGCAGCCCAAGCTGGATGTGCCATGGAGCTCTTTACCTTTCCTCTCCACAAGAAGGGATTTCCCTTCTTTCCTCTCCAACTGATTGAGGAGATTTTTTAGGAATTTTTTTTTTTCCTTAAGCATTGTTCTTATTAAGAATAGTTTACCACCTTAGGCCATAGAAGAAATTCTCTTCTGATCAGGCCTCTAGCCTCAAGCAACTAAATAAATAGCATCCGTTTGATGTAGCAAATATGAAAGCTGCATGTTTACTTCTTCACTTTGAAAACAATATATAATAGCAGCTACTTTTTTCTTCCCTGAGGTTCATGTTGTTGCAAAATAAACAGATGTTTGGGGGAGGGGGAAGAAATGTGTACATTATAAGTGTTTAAAATACTCCTAGTCACCCTGATTAACAAGCATAACATAGGGTGATAAGGAAACAGAAGATATCAAAAGTCATTGGCTTTGGTTTTGTTTTATATTTTCTACTGTAAAATAGCTGGTACTGCCAAAAAAAGTAAAAACTGCTTTGAAAACCGGGCATCTGTTTTCAGAGCTTTTGAGTCTGCAAGCATGAAATGTAGGAAATATATAAGAAAAGACTCCAGCAAAGAGTCCTGTCCCCCCTTCTCAGAACATGAAAAGCTAAAAGAAAATCAAATCAAAATAAATATTGGAAACAATTTTATGAACCAAAGTTCCACTTTAAAGCCAATAGTTTATGTGGAATATAAGTGGCCCTCAGTTTTCAAACGTGAGCACTTCACAAAGCCACTTCTTGAGGGAATCCCTGCTCAGCACCTCCTTTTAGAGCTGCACAAACTTTAAACCAGCTGTGTTGTAATGATGTTTCTGTGCCACTGACCTATCTAAGCATCATGTAGTGGGGGATTATGTGGAGTGATTAAGATTGCTCACCTTAAATGCCCTCTCCTTCTCTCCTACTCTGAGGACGTAGAAATGAAGAACGAGGACTGAGCATCCCAGTGCAGATTCTTATTGTTTCCGATCTCATCCAACATAACAAATTAGAAATTCATATTTGGGACTCCGATGGATCTGCAGCTGGTGTGATTGACACAGCCCCATGGATGATCATAGACAATGGTCATCTGTTAGAAGGAGAATCAGCCACAGCACTGGTGCCCACTCAATTAATTTGTGCAGAGAGGGTTGGGATGACTCTGAGGGGTCTTTGAGGACCTGCTGCAAAATCCCACTGGAGTCTACAGGTCACCACCAACTTTGAAACAAGAGCCAAGGCATTTTCACACTCCTGTGACCAGTTATTGGCATTTTTGTCACACATGCATTCATTCAGTCTTTTCCTAAGTTGCCGCTCTAATACACACAGGCTTGAATCGTAGTGTTCCTTGCATTGGAATTAATTTTTGCTTGATTTTCCTCCCTTGAGTAGATCCAACTTATGCGTGGCTTTGCTAACATGAAACTTCGCAGACATTAAATATATGGACACTACCTTTTTATTCTACAGAACAAACATACAGGTCAAGAGAGCTGAACATTTTTCAGGACTGGGGCACAATTCAATTTTTTTCTTTTAGCCTTATTGTTCCCTTGAACCATTACGCTGTTTAACTGTATAATAAATATTTTACCAGCTTCTATATTTTACATGGCACTTCAGTTCTGTGATATGGCCAGTTTTAATTTTAATATTTAATGTATAATTATCTAGTTATTACTATTAAGCAGTTTTGCTTCTCTGGAGGAGTCAGCCTTGACTAAACAAAAGTGAAACATTATTTATTAGCAAAGTGTGAGCAAATTGTTGCACCTGTAAATATTTCCCTTGTAAACTATGATTTTTTAAAAACTTTTTAACATATTCTGTGAAAATCTCAAAAGTAACTTTGAAACCCTTTGAAAACTCTCTCCTGCTGCCTGTTTTCACCATTTATCAACAACCATGGATTTTGAATGCCTTGCCCTGACAAGAGGACAGGAACGTGCATACATAGAATTTATACTTTACAGCACAGGACCAGAATAATTAAAGGAGAAATAGAAATTGCTGGAGAGGAGGTGAGTGAGGATGTTGGGACAGAAAATCCTTAAGGTTAGGCCTATCCTGCTTCCTTACACAAACAGAAGAAAGATAAATCTGGCACCTGTCTCCCAGAGGAGTTTGGAGGAAGCACAGTACAGGCTGCAGGTCAGCCAGGAGCAGAGATGATAGCTCTGCTGAATGCAGAGGTTTTGATGATATTAAAATGCAGAGGTCCTGGAAAACCTACTGCTTCACCCTTACAGAAAGCAGGGAGACCTGGGGTTAAGATTCTTATTTAACATAAATTGCCCACATAGTTTTATGATGATTTGTGCCCTTCAAATTCTGGCACAATCTGTTGGTAGCCAGTAAAAGATTATATGTTGTATTGAAAGGTTTCTTCTTGGGATTTTCCTCCTTTACCTTAATTGATAGAAAATCTATATAACTTATTCATATAAAAACATAAGCTATATTAATAAAAAAAATTGGAATATTTTTACTTTAAAATACCTACCTTTGCAAATTGGAAAGGCACACATACATGTACAATACCACATATTTAAAATTTGCTAAAAACGTGATTTCCACATGCATGATTAATTGTTTTCAAGTGGAAATCTACCTCTAGTAAGTAGTTTAGGGTTAGAAAACCAGGCTTCAAAGGAATTTGGTATGCCTTCTTCACCTTTGAGATTCAAACACTGGAGCCAGGATTGAAAACCAAGGTATTTCAGGTGTCTGCATTTAAAAGACTTTGTTTATGTTAAGGCTTAGGTCACCTTAGCAGGTATGTTTTAATGAAAACATTACCTCTCTGTGACCTTTGGGATTTGAAGGTTAAAATGCAGTCACTGGAAAAAGGAATCCTCATTGTCATGGATGAAATCTTTGGCATTAAAGACATCGTTTCTCATCGTTGCGCGTGACTTAGTGCAACAATAAAGTTTGCTCTCTTCACAGAAGTTGTTACATGGAGACTTCTGATTTGTCTTCTTCCCCAAAAGACAACCTGAAACATTAACAAAATTAAGGAATGGCTTAAAAATATTTGAAGACAGACTCCTAAAATAGTCATGCTAAATTTTTCTCTATATAACTGAGCCTCTTTAAGCCTTGCATTAATCAAATATGAAGAGAATCTATGCTGATACCTGTGTTTTACAGGACTTTACCTAGTTATTGGTGACTTATTTTCATCCTTGTTGCTCAAGAAATATTATCCATTCATTAAAACAAAATAAGGTACAGCAATAACACATTTTCTATAAGTGTAGTAATTTATAAACTATGTCAGACATCTGGGACAGAGGTTCTTTGTGTCAAATATTAAATCTACTTAGCAGTTTATTTCTAACATATTTGCAACTTCAAAAAGAAAGGAAGAAAGAAAACAGAGTGGGTTTTTTCCTACTTTTTTGCATTAATGAAGCTAACAACCCTTGTGCATTTGCAATAAGTCAATTGAAGTAAATGACTTTTTACGACTGTTACAAACTTCAGTTGTCACTGGAATGTCATCAACAAGTTATTCATTGCATTTCCAACTGGATCTTTTAAGTACAATAACATCAGAATTGCTGAAATCCTAACCTTCATTTTTTCTTGTGGGGAACAGGAAGGGTGGAAAGGATCTGTCGGTTCCCTAAATTCAGGTCAAGGCAAAGTGGTAGGAAAAAAAAGCTAATGTTTCAAAACCATCATTTTACACTAGTTTAAAAGCCTGAGTGATGAGCGAAATACATCATATTTCCACTTAAGTCTCGTACAGACTGAAGAGAAAGATGGGTTTGTGAGCCTTTCTCATGTTACTTATCTACAACAAAATCCAAAACAAAACAGGACTCAGCAACACCTATCTTGTGGCATGTGAGGGAGCCCTGATGTGGGAGGTGAGCAAACAGAGACTGCATTTCTCTCTGAACCCAGGCTCATGCTGTCCAGGCATTTCCCAACTTGGAGAGTAGCCAACCCAAGGCTGGAAGTGACACAGACCCATTAGTGCTGTTGAAAGGCAAAACGTAGACACCAGGAATATGTGTCTATGTCATCAAACTCACCAGTCCTCTGGGAAAAGCTTCAGGAGAGCTCACTCCAAGGGCTGCTGTCTATAAACAGCATGGGTAAGATCATACCAGGTTTGGATGCCTCCTTTCAAACACAATTCCAGTGCCTCCAGCCTGCTGGCATCGCCTCAGAATCATAGAATTATTAAGGTTTGAAAAGACCTCTAAGATCATCGAGTGCAATCATTAACCCAGGACTTCCACAGGCATCACTAAAACATGTTCCCAAACACCACGTCTACGTGTTTTTTGAATGCTTCCAGGGATGGTGATTCCACCTCTGCCCTGGGCAGCCTGTTCCAATACCTGGCCACATTTAGAAGGAAGAAATTTTTCATAATATTTAATCCAAACCTTCCCTGGCACAACTTAAGGCCGTTTGTTCTCATCCTGTCACTTGTTACCTGAGGAAAAAGTCCCCACCTGGCTGCACAGTCCTGTCAGGGAGTTGTAGAGAATGATGGGGTCATCCTGAACGTCCTTTTCTCCAGGCTGAACCTCCCCATCTCCCTCAGCTGCTCCTCATCAGACCTGTGCTCCAGACCCTTCCCCAGCTCTGCTGCCCTTCTCTGGACACACTCCAGCCCCTTGATCTCTTTCTTGTATGAGGGACCCAGAACTGTGGGAATTGCACTTTTCTACACTAAATATAGGGTTAATAGATGAGGTCTCATCAGTGGAGTTCTTCACTGATGGAAACTTGAAGCCATTGGTATCTTCTCAGCAGGATGTGAAGGGCCTGCTACAAGATTTCTGGTGTGGGTATGGACTTCATTTGAAGCAGGAATACTTTCCAGTCCCTCTTTCTTCCCTGTTTCCAACAGGCATCATTGTAACTCCACTGGAAGAGAGGAATGGTAGGAAGCAGCTGCTGCAGTGCTAATTTGAAGGAAATTACTGGGGTAGGAGGAGGTATAGAGTCAGGCAGTGAGGCCTGGTCCTAGTGGGTACAGCAGGTGAAAGGACAAGCACAGGCCAGAAAAGCAAAGAATACCCCAATACAGGGGATACAGCAGGCTGGGCTGCAAATAGTGGTGCATTTGCCAGAGCTTAGTCCCATTCCCAAATCCCCGCGCACGGAATTGTCATTTACAAACCTGCAGTCCCTCTACACAGCTCCTGTTCTCCGAGCCCTGACACCAGCTTTTGGGTAAGAATGTGTGGTTCAGTTTCTTGATCTGGAAAAGAAAGTAATTTTCTAAGTTATTTTGGGTCTTGAATGAGTTGCTGCTTCTGCTGTTCCAGCATTGACACCAGGAATAGACAAGTTTCTCAGGAAAAGCAAGAATCAGGGACTACAGCTAGAAGGTGAGTGGAACAAAGGTGAAAAGGTAAGAGAAGAGCTCAGACAAGGTTAAGATGTGTCTTTAATAAGTTTAGCTTTAAAGTATCTTCCTCAGGCATTGCTGGCAGCAGGGAGTTGAGCAGAGTTGCAACCATGCTCTGCTGTCAGGTTTTGCAATTTGGGCTTTTCTCTGCACTCTCCTGCATGCACTACCCAAACAAGTCAGTGGGAATTAGCTCAGAGGTATCCACACGTGGTGCAGTCACACCTTGTCCTGCCCTAAGTCACAAGAATGGAAAATATCTACAGCTTCTTCCTGGAATGAGAAAAATAGCCTTTCCCAGCACATTGAGGTCAGGACACCGCTGGAAGCTTGAAGAGGCAGGAAGTGTTAGCTTTGAAACTTCTTTATACAAGGGAAAAGAGTTCTTTGTGTTTGGCAGGAGAACTACAAAAGTCTTTGCTTTAATAACATTCTAATAATACGTAATATTATATGCATTTGGCTAGTAAAATGCACCGCAAATTGCTTTTGTTGAGCACTTGAGACAAACATTATAAGAAAGGAAGTCCAGTACTTGGCCAAATATGCAATTAGCTGCCACCCTGAAGCAGGATTTGAGATCAGTATATTATCTTTTACGGATTAAAGAGGTAGCAGTTAAAAATAGGAAGCCACAATTAAAAAGACCAGAAGATTTAAGAGTACTTGTGGTGAAACTCCTCACACATGACACAAATTAATGTTCTGCCAGATAGAAAGAAGCAGGGAGGTGAAAAGAGCAGAGAATCTGATCTTGTCTTAAATCCAGCTGGATCCTACAGGCAAAATTGCCTGACCACATGCCTCATAGGGTGGTATCCCAGGCAGAACTGCCTCCTTCAAGTCATTTCCATGACAGTGAATTCATAAGAGCACCCATTCTCTTTCAAGTCAAGTGTGGTAGTCCTGGAGGCTTCAGTGGCATTAGACTTCGGTTTTCATTTGAATCCACCAGCAATTTTGCCATCAACCCTTTTGTAAACGAGATCAGGATCTAAGTCACTGGGGTAGGTTTCCAGCCAATATAAATTGCCTTCATTACAAGATAGGGCTGTAGCAATTCCACTTTCAAGCTGCAACAATTTGCACCATGGAGTTATGACAACGCTGCCTTAGGCGCAGGATAAATTGCCCCATATAGCAATGGCATTTTTTGTATCTGTAAAAGATCTGCCCCTTGTTTTAGAAATACAGGTGGTGCTTGCAATCATATGCATCAAACATTTCTTTCCATTCGATTTGAGCCAGCAGGGCTTTTGCCACTCAATATAAAGGATAACATTCAGCTCTTAATCAAATAATGGGAGCAACCACATGTTTCAAAAGAGAAAAAGAATATTAAGACTATTACATCTGCTTTACAAACTAATCTGACCTTTGTTTACTGATGATGTGGTTACAGACAGCAAGAGAGCAAGATTTAAAGTTAATATAAACATTAAGTTCTTTTCTCTGGCATGAGAACCCTTTTATTACCTTTATTTAAATGTCAGTAAAATTATAATAATTTAAAAAATAGATTCTGACATAAAAAAAAGAAACATAAAAACTCAAACACTCATCTGCCAAAGAAGACTTATGCTTGCATGAGCTGAAGGTTGATGTTAGACAAATTTCACTGAAGAGGAGATTTATAAACATGATGTAACTCTGACAAGCTGGGCTTTGTATCTTGGCAAAGGAAAGTTTAAGAAAATACCCATGTACACAGGCACACACACACAAACACACATCTACATTGTACATTGGGTTTAAAGTTTTATTGCTCCAGAAAACTTATTGAAAGAGATTATGTGTCTCATCTTGTCTCCTTTTAAAAATAGAGCACTTATATGTGTTTTTTATTAGCTTGTTTTAGGATTACCTTAATCCTGCCCAAAATTTTTCACCACTTCCCCCAAGTGCAATTTGCAATGATAATCTGTTCGTGAAGGGTAATGTTAGAATAACTGTAAATATCTTCCCAACAGAACCCAAACAATCAAAACAAAAGATGCAGCTTAGGGGAGCTTTGGTGTGCCAAAACCCAAGCTCACTTAAGCAAACCCTGTGATGGATAACAATCCAAATCATGTCACTGAACCATGGGAAGTTGCAAAGTGTGGGATAAACCCGAAGAAACTTCTGTTTGCTGGGAAAACCCTGCCCTTATTTCATTTTCATGTGGTCTCATGGGTAAAACTGAGGATGATTTGGATCCTTATGTGGTTTTCTACACAAACATAGACGCTTATCTAAAAGATGAAAATAAACAGTTTTTTTATTATTTCTCTTGAAGAAGATTTTTCAGATTTTTTTCAAATTTATATTAATATGGTCTTTATTTCATTAGCCTGTGTGTACAGCAGGCAATGGATACAGATATGGAAATAGATACTCTGTGTTGTACCAAGGTGTCCAAGTCCCTTCCTGTCCTGATCAGAGATAGATAGGAGTGTGTTACACCTCCCTATTTAATCCATGTACACAGTCTTCCTTCACATGGAAACTTTGAGGATGAAGGGTTCTGTGTTTACTTGGGACTCATGTCTTCAGCATAGCATCACAGCTAAAGCATCCTCAGGTCTACTAGATTAGAAAAAGCTTAAAGAGCCATATTTCCACTTAAGACATGGTTAAAATCAGCATGTTTAATAAATAAATTAAATAATAACTTCACCTATTTGGAACTGAAAACCTGAAAATGAGAAGTGAGTTAACTCTAAACTGTCCAGTCCAAGAGCAAGGAAATTGCATTTACCTGGCTGCAAGCTGAATTCAAGGAAATTTGTTTTGCCGGTGAACCCAATCGCTGTTCAATCCCAACCTCTTGAGAGAAAATATTAAGCCAGGAACAAATAAAAGTATGGGCATGTTTGTGTGTGTGACTAATTTTGTGTGATGGGTTGCTTTGTTGTGCCTACTGCCACCTGGTAAAACACTGGAGAAGATAATGGTGGGCTGAGGAGAATAGAGGAAAATGTATCTTTCCTTGTGCATTCTTCTGTTTGATTTCAATTTCATTCAGGTTCAATATTTAACTTCTAATTTAGATTTTTGTCATCAGGATCATCAGGATCATCTCTGGATCTCAGTTTCTCCAGCTGCAAAGCAGAGAACACAAATACACACACGATGGCTTCAAGAGGCACACAGGGATGCTTACAAAGTGATCGGGGTGTCTCAGAGTGAAAAGCAACCTCCACAGAAGGGAGGCAAACTCCAAACCTCCCTATCTGAGGACAAAGTGAAGGATGTGCATCTTGATAAAAGTCCAGAAGCTGGTCTTCAATTCTGGGGGCACTATCACAGTTAGGATGGAAGTTTCCATGGGAACTAAACGCGGGAGTGAGGATACGTCAAAAACTACCTCCATTCCCTTTGCAGGTTAGACTCAGGGAGGAGAGTGGCCTGAAGCACTGAGACCCCTCCCATCAAGGGCAGTAGAAAGCTGCCTTTGAGTAGACAATGCTGGGCAGAGGGCTGAGACTTACGCCAAAGGTCTTTCAAAGGGAAAAGGATATTCCTGTTTAATATTTTAGATCTTTGAGACAACAGATCTGCATTAAAAAAATACACATCTCCCTCTCTCTGTCCCTTTTTGACATATCCTTTCTTCACCTACGTTTTGTAATCAATTATTACTGTTTTACTACAGACCTGAGTCCTCACAAATACTCAGTACACACAAAAAATGGTTTGGCCTTCCAGGTGCTGCCATACAGCCAACACAAAATTCTCTATCAGAATTTCCTCAACAGTGGAATAAAACCTTCCTGAAATGGAAGAATTAAAAATACTCTTGGTCAGGGAAGAGAATGAGAGATGAAGGGGGGAGGAGAAAAAGGTGGGCTCATTAATCTGCTCTAATAATAAATCCTTATCACTTATGCATTTCAGTTACTCCTTCAGCCTCCACGTTCTATATTTAAATACATCTGCTTCACACATGCTTTGCCAATTAGCCAGTGATATTAACTGTTCAGCACTATCTATTAACACATGGCACTGCTGAACGGCGGGAGAGACAAGCTTGACCAGGAGAGATAGTCATTCATGAGGCACACATTTCTCTCTATAACTCCGAAGTAGGGAGATAGGAAAGCGGCACAGCAATTGACCTCGGTTGTACATCAAGGCTAAATAGACACAGAGTAAATTACAGACAAGTGAGACAAGCTACTAACTGTTCCTTTAGCAGCCCATAATGTCAGTAATTCTATTACAATGATTGCTGGTTATGCAATGCAGTTGAGATGTAAATTTTTCTTTTTTTTTTTCCTGTCTCTGTCTCTCTGTCTGTCCGCATTGTAAAATTTTTAGCCCAGTGATGGAAGAGATACATTTATCCATTGCAGCCGGAGAGGATTTTAGATTGGATATTGGGAAAAATTTCTGCATGGAAAGGGTTGTTCATTGGAACAGGCTGCCCAGGGAGGTGGTTCTTTCACCAAACCTGGAGGGGTTTAAAATTTGTGTAGATGTGGTGCTTAGTGTCATTGTTTAGTGGTGGACTTGACTGTTCTGGGACAACGGTTGGGATCGATGATCTCAAAGGTCTTTCCCAACCTAAATGATTCTGTGGTTCTCTATATGGGCAAGAAAGGGTCATTGTGATCAACTTCCAAGAGACACTTACAAACCACATAGGCACAGATCTTCCCTGAACAGATTCCTGCTTTAACTAGAGAGCAACATCAAAAGAGTTTTTCTGGTGTACCACGACACTGAAAAAGATATCTCAGTATTGAAATGGCTTTAACCTCTTGCAACATGATAATGTAAAGGTTTTCCAAACTGAGGTGTATAGCATGGAATTAATGCCAGAACAGCAGTTATTCTTAGATATCTCAATTAAGCACTAGATCTGTGTTATTTATGAGGAGATCTTGGACACCTAAATCATCTAAGTCACCTAAATTAAGGTGTCCTAAACTGTAAGCAACAGCACACCTCTTCTGTTGCCTAATAATATCTATGTCCAACTGAAATTACTTTGAATGACCTGCCTGTCTTTCATTGTTTCTCAAGACAACTGTGGGTGTCCCCTGGATTTTTATCAGGTCTTGTGTAGATGTTTCAGATGCCCCATGACGTATCAGCAACTAAATTGAATACCCACAGTCACACTGGGGGAAAACTACCAGTGGTGTTTCCAATTTAAAAATAATCTGAGCTCTGGAGAAACAAGTTGTTTCAATGCATAGAAGCACAGAACAAGCAGGAGAAATTAGATTTCTGACCACTTCATCACTTTTTCCTTGCATGCCAACGATTAGGTAGATTCACCATCCACCTCAGTTTACTCATCTAAAAACTCTGACGTCATCTGGAGGATGGTGGTGATAAAATGGATGTGGAATTTAGTTTTTGTGATGCTCTGGTTAAGGAGTGCTTGCTGTCTCTGCTTGGCAGGTCATGAAGGGCAGGATTCATCTTTCTTAATTTATAGGTATCTGTAAGTGGCCTTGTTAGCCATTCAGGTCACTGAGTAAGTGCCTGAGGCAAAAGGACAGAATCAGCCTCTGGAAGTGCCACTATCACGAGGATCTCTAAAAGAAGCCTGAATTAGCATAGATGAGATTGAATGACTATTTAGACAATTAAAGTAAATAAAGTAATGATATGCCCTTTCCCCTTTCTTCATCTTTCGTTTGCTTGTCTCGTGATACATCAGGAAGTAAAGACGTATCAGATAAAGATATATCAGGAGGCAAAGTGAGAGCTGAAGGGCATTCCCACCATAGCCAGGCCACAACATGGCCAGGCTCTGTTCAGTCTGGCCTATTTTCCCCTCTTTCTAAGGTTATAGCTGACAACAACTGAAAAAATGCTGGACTACAGCTCAACAGGGCAGTAATTGCTATAGGAAGGATATTTACCCAAAATGGGGTAATTCTGGTGCTGTTTTAGCTTTCTTTCAGAAAGAAAAATTGAGATAACCATGGAAGACTTTCTTCCACATTGATCAGTGCTGATTTTCTGCTAACTCTCTTCAAATCATAAAGCATTTTGCTCAATAGAGTTACAATTCAAACACAAACCCATGCTCTCATTTAGTTATTTTTTTAGGCCCCAGAAAGGTCAAAGCCCATAAGAAGGAAAAAGCAATGGTAAAAATATTATTCAAATTATTAAATGGAAAGAAAATTGGGTTCAATTCCATGGTGAATTTAAAAGCAGGGACAAATTTCTATTATTTTGCGAATTTTCACAGTGTAGTTACTGACAGACCGTGAAGCTACATGAAGTTGCTTGGAGGATTTGGCAAATGAGAACCAGGCTGATTCTCATTGTTTGAGTTACTGGCACGTGGAAAAGAGGAGAAATAAAAATATCCATCTTTCAAGAAGAGTTGATGCCCTTGGATGACATCAGAGACTCTGTTTACAAATAGATAAATCAAGGTTGCCTAAACACAGGTGCCTGGACTCCTTGAGCACCCTGGAGAAGTTCAGACAGCTCCATGACATGATGAAGGATTTGGGGTAGACCTGTACCACCCTGCAGTTGCAGCAGCTGGTGACAGTGCAATACCTCACATATATATGTCTGAAATGTCTGTGCTTAGGCAAATGAATCCTACTCAGTATGTCAAAACCAAAACCCAGCAATTATTTGGAATTAAAACCTATTCTACGTACGCAGCTGAGCGTGAGCGTTGTGCAACGGGTGAAGGCAAATGGTTGCATTTAGTCACGCAGCATTAGTGAGGGGTATTTGTACTACCTGTGTTTACACAGCTACACTAGAAAGCTCAACACTGCAAACTGTCTGTTCAGACAAGAGAAAGACAAGAGGATGATTCAAACAAGGGGTCTGTTGCACGTTTAAATAATGCTCTGAAGAATCCTTTCACTCCTCTTTGCCTACAGAGGGGCACAAGCACATTCTTCACGTCCAACAGGCTCTGAGGTAGATGGCTACGGTCAGGCTGGTCCTTGTCTGGTCTGGAACATCAAATCCTTCACGGATGTTTATAGATCTACACAAAAATGAAGGTCCTAGATGTTTTGAAATCCTAATCCTAAATTTGATGCTGCCCCTTCTGTGCTGTGGGAAACTCACATAAGCACCTCTTGCTGATTTGTAAGAAGGGATGACTGTGCACAGCTACCTTCCCGGTCAGGTTCTGGAAAGGATTATGGTTACAGTAGCTTAAAAGCCCTTTGAAGTATAACAAAAAAAAAAAAAGTCATAGAAGTACTAAAACATATTGTTAAAGAAAGTGATCATGGAACATGTAAGAAGAGCTACTAAGTCTTAAGTCACACGAATACACTTTATAGAGCACATTATTTGAGCAGTGCAGCCCTGAGTGAAGCAAGCCCCCACACACGATCTCTGCTTAGATGTGTACACAGAAAGGGTTGCAGGAAGCTAAAATGTACAGAAACATCAGCCCAAAACGTCCTGCAGGAGCTAAACCACACTGTGTGAGGGGAAACTCATGGCACATCTGACCAGCTGACATAGCAGACACCCGAATCACATATCTGAGTGCAGACAAGGATGGCTCTAGTAGAAAGCATCTCTACCCATGGCAGGAGGGTTGGAACTGGATGATCTTTAAAGTCCATTCTGTGATTCTGTGCTTCTATGGCTGCAACTCCAAAACAGTAATAGGAACCTTCTGTACCTAAATCTTTTCTCCATGCAATTGCAAATGAAAAAAAAAAAAGAAAAAGGAAAAGGAAGGTCAGTTGGGAACAGGATGACAGGTGCTTTTACCCAATTCCCAGACATTCTGGGTAATGGGGGTATACCCAGAGAGATCTGTGGCTATGTCTGTTTGGGGAAAACACTCACAGGCTGACTCAGATGAGGTTTGTGACAGAGATGCAGTACAGAAAAATCATTGCTGTTTGGTACCTTCAGAGACAGCAGAAGCTATAAAAGTGACAAGTGCTTGAGATAAAGTGAGAAAATAATGGCAAAGTCAAGATCCAAACCATGGTTTCCTAAAAGAGAGAAAAGTGTCTCCACTTTTAAACATGATCAAGTTTTGATATGACTCTCCTTTTTGTTTTAAATAAGAGCTATCTGCACTTTATTTTCAGGCAGTTTGATTTCCTGTGCTCTCTAGGAAAGGACTCAATACCATGCCTAGTCTGAAGCCCATTGAAATGGAAGGATCACATATTAAATATATAGTAAAGATTAGACTCACAGTAGTCTCTCACTGCCCACTTCACCCTTCCCAGCACCTCCATGTTGTGCTTAGGGATGAAGGAAGGAGCTGATTGACTGGATCTGTGGTGCAGCACCTGGGTCTGAAGACCTGTGGGAACCCATGCTGCTGTGTTGGAGATGAGGGTGAGTAATCCAATGAAAACTAGACCAGCTGGGACATGTCATGACCTGCCATGACATGTGACCTGATAAACTGAATGACCCTACAACTCCAGCTAAAGCATGGAGTGTCATTCCCCTGGAGTAGAAGAAAGGAAAAGGTCTCCAATAAGCTCTGGAACAACTCTGCATGGATCTGAGAGGTGCCCTGCTCTTCTTGTTCATTGGGGAAACCTTGAAGACGAATTTAAGCATTGTGAAGGAAGGAGTCCAAGACTGTTTGTAATCATTTATTTCTGCTCTGTTTTGAAATTCTGCCTGGTTTAAAATCTATTAAATCTTAACTCCTTCTTTAACACATCTCATTTAAAAAACTTTTACTCTTAAAAATGTTTCTTTGAAATCAGTTCTTCATGAAAGAGTAATTCATTATTACTGAGGATAACACCAATGTATAATCCCTTTGTGATCCTTTGAACGGGGACTGTGGGAATGATAATTAAGTCACTTTACAGCAAGCACACCTGTGAAGCAGGTAAACATTTATTAGGTCATTTAAAAAAATTAATTAAAAAATGTTTGTTGTGTTCTGCGCAGCTTTTCTTTTCCTTGAAGGCACAGAGAGATGAAGCAACCACGACCTATATTATGAAATTAGAATGCAATTATTGCTTTAAGTAAAACAAAGCCCAGTCTCACACAAAAGGTGTGGAAACTGAAATTGCTAAATGATCTGATCGTAGTCACACTTGGTAATCAGCTCCAGTGTTTTCTTGGCAGGGTCCTGCTATGAATTATGATGGGAAAATGAAAAGACATGTCTTTTTCCATGCCGTTGCCATGTAAATGTATGGATCGTGTGGAGATATAAACACTGGAAAGGTCTTGAGTTACGCTGCCTGTGAGTAATTGCCGTCTCTGTAAGCAGGCTGCTTGGAGTTGTAAGAAATAGGAAAATTATGCCTTTTGTTCAACATTTGACAATGTGGAAGAGCCCTGCCAGACCTGTCTTGTTTAATCATGTTAGCTCAGCAGCAAAACGACCAGCTTCTTTTAAAGGGAACTGGGTGTTCCTGGAGGAGGAGGAGGAGGAGGCTGTAACCCAGTGTGTGCTCTCCTAAGCCATTCACACTGTTCTGCTGTTAATGTGAACAGCCTTGCAGGGATTCCAGGCTGCATCATTTTGAGGAGAAAGCAGTCGTAAAGCCATCTCGTTCCTGAGACATCCACGAGTGTCTTTTCCCAAAGCAGAACATTAACCCTGTTACCGTTACCTTCTGTGCTGGGGGTTGTTCATTCTCACACGGAAGATCATCCACAAGGAAATGCAAGGAAATATTGTGATCCCCATGGGACACTTGGGGATGTGAGACACAGAGAGATTAATGTCTTTATGCCTATTCAGCAGATCCAGGGCAGAGACCCAAGGTAAACAAAGCAGGCTGCAGGGGGTGGCTCAGTGGGTATTTACCCTGACCCCTGCCAGGCTGTGGGCAGTCCTGCTCCTGCCACCTCCAGCCTTCTGCATATCCCTCCCAGGACATGCAGAAGGTGTGCCAGCAAACACCTGCATGGCAGCACATCCAGGTGAAGGGGTTGGTCTGACGTGTGCAATGAGAATAAAATTGGGAACAAAGAGATCCAATCTGGATCTGACAAGCACCAGGCAATTAAAATTTAATATACAAAGATGTATTTCTACACATATAAATTAAAAAAGAAGCTGTGTCTTCTCTAACATAACCTTAGACAATTTTGTTCAGTCACCTCCATCTGCATAGTCTGGTTTTCAGAGCAACCCAGATACTGGTCAAGATTATGGTTTTCAGGAATTATTGTTTCTGAGGGAGAAGGAACACTGCCTGAACTTTACTCAAACTTTTCTCCCTGATCCCATGACTTCATTATAGCCGTTGGCAAAAGGCATAATTGGGGAAGGTGAAGGACAGAATTCAGGCATTCTTGGTACTATCCACTATGTCTGCTTGCTGCAGAAACAGGGAAAGAAGAATGAAAACCACAAAATTTGTTACCTCTTGTATCACCCAGGTCTCAACATTAAGAGACATCCCCGCGGAGCAGAAAGTTGCTAAAGGTTTTTTGAGTAGCTAAAGAAGGATGCCTGACTTACCACACAGTCCAGGCCACACATATTCTAAAGTCCACTTTGAAGGTAAACATGTCTTTTAGGGGAAAAATATTCAGTCTTTAATTGTAAGTGCCCAACAATAGGGAAAAAGATTTTTTTGAAAGCATCAGTTTGCTATTTCAGTTGTTTGCTGTGTTCATGGTTAAACCATACTTCTTTTCCATCTGAATTTTTCTCTCTCCTATTTTCGTATATTGGATGTTCCTAGACTTCTGGCCAAAGAAAAATATCTTTGTCATGTAGGTGTATACAAGCTGAAATCACTGCTCAGCCTTCTCTTCGATAAAAATACAGATTGAGTTCATGGCATCTTTCGTGCCAGTGCAAGTCCATGCTTCAACATTTCATCATTCTGATGACTGACCAAGGTGTGAACATGACCAAGATGTGAACAAAGGGCTCATACCTGAAGGGAAAAATCATACCCATAAAGATATACACCCACAGATTGAAAACCTCGCAGCCCATGATGCACCCTGGACACTCAAAAGCTACACAGGAGTTACAGCTCCTTTCCTGCCAGCTGTGTTCCCCATTAGCATTCCCTATTACACTGTGGGCTCCATATTTTATTGTGAAAGTTGTTCCCTTTCTTCTCATCAGAGCAACCTCCAGCCTTCAGGTTTCTGCAGATTAAACACAGGTCAATTTATATTTTTTCACAGTGGTTAACTGCTCTGTAGCACACTCCAAATGATACCTGAAGGTCAGGACAAGGTGTGGGCAGCCTTGGCCACTCGTGGTTGTGCCATCTGTGGGCAAAAACCTCAGAACTCTGAAAGGAAAAGCCAAAAGACATCTGGGAGAATGATAATTTCAGTGCTCCCAGTTACAAATACTCCATACTTCTCTTTATGTGTTGGTGTTGCTGGTTCATTCATTTGTTGCTTCTTTAATATCATGTCTACATTGGTTTTTTTCTTCAGGATGGAAATAGAGAAGCTCAGGCAAAAATTTTCCAAACCTTTGAGTCCTGGCCCAAGCCTCTGTTGTGTTATGCTTCCTAGAATCTGGAAGTCAAAAATTTTTCAAAAATCAAAATTTCAACAGTTCTTCTCTAAAACTAATGAGAAGTGAGGGAGCACCCTACCAGCCCTCTTGTATTACCTGAATAATCCTGTCAGGTTTGCCTATGGACCTTCCCATGCCATCAGTCTTGTTTCAGCCACTCAGAATTTAATTGGATACACAAAAACATCCATGAAATGAAGGCTGCTTGTCTTGGTGGGAGAGACCCGCCCAAAACTAATGAGATGCAGAGCCTCAAGTGAGTTATAAACTACATGTGCAGCAAAATCAAACACACCCACAGTGCTCCCACTGGGTGTTCTCTGTTCATGCACTATCCACCAGATATGGCTGACAGAGTCTTTCTTCTCTACTGTAATTTCATTCAGCAAATTGAAAACATGGGGCACCTACACCTAGTCCCTGACCCATGAAACCACAGGGGAGTAAAGGAGAATGTGTCAGAATAAAACCAGTGGTGTGTGTAAAATGAAGGCCCCGGTCTGCTGGCAGCTGTACACTTATCAAGTGAGATAACCCACATCCCAAAGCATTTTCTTCCCATTACTAGTTTTTTACAGAGGAAGCAGAAGTTGCTGAGGAACTAAAGCATTCCTGACAGTGGAATTCTGAGTCTTGGGGAACTATTTGCAAAAAAGTGAGCAAGATCATAGCTTGGTGTTTCACACCTGGCCTTGACAAACACGTGGGCCTCATCTATTGCCCATCCAAGAAAAATGGGTACACTTACTACTTTTAACAAGAAATGAAAGAACCTGAGAAACTCCAGTTCTGTGGATTTTGCACATCCAAATTGACTAAACTATGTTTTTGATGGATTTGGTCTGATCAGAAAGCTTATTCTGTTTAAAGGGAGGACTCTACTCGCTATGTTCTTTACTTAGGCACCCATTCTTTCCTGCAGTCTACAAGGCACCTTCACAGTCATTGTACAGCAACATAATTTATCTGCCTTGGGTAGAGCTCTGACATATTTCTCAATATGGAGGGCTGGAGCACCTCTGCTGTGAAGACAGACTGAGACAGTTGAAGCTGCTCAGCTTGGAGGGGAAATGGCTCCAGGAAAACTTCAGACTCCCTTTCAGTGCCTAAAGGGGGCTACGAGAGGGCTGGGGAGGGACTTTTGACAAGGACATGGAGGGATAGGACATTGGGGAATGGCTTTAAGCTGAAGGAGGGCAGGATTAGATTGGATATTAGGAAGAAATTCTTTTCTGTGAGAATGGTGAGACCCTGACACAGGTTACCCAAAGAAGCTGTGGAAGTGCTCATCCCTGGAAGTGTTCAGGGTCAGGTTGGATGGGACTTGGGGGAACCTGGTCCAGTGGAAGGTGTCCCTGCCCACAGCAGGGAGGGGGGGCTGGAACTATGACTTTAAAGGTCTTTTCCAACCCAAACTCTTCTATAATTCTACAGCTTTCTGTCTTGATTTACAGATTTTTGTAACAGTCTCCTTTCATAACTATTAGCGCTCATGTGACTTTCCCCTGAGTCCATCATTTACAGCTTAAAATGTGGATTTTATAAAGCTGAAAGGTTCTTATATGGTTTTATGGACAATTTGCTTACTTATTTACCTAATACCTGTTATGCTGAGTGTCTAATCTTCTGTGGGACATTTTTTTCCCTATGGCAGCTGTCATATGCAGTATAGGTGGATCTGCTAATGAAACCTGTTATTAATATTGTCCAACACTTCCTGTTATAAGACTCCTTTTGTGCTGTTTGTAATTATCTGCAATTTTCAAATTTCAACTGTGTAGGCCAGGAGGACTTACTAAGGCATTATTAAGGTGTTACATGCTTTAGGTTGGTGGAGACTGTTTATTTTAATCCAGTACACTCAAATGAGCAAGAGTCATTACTATGGCTCAGCCTGAGCTGAACTGACATGTCAGGGAGTTTGGTGGCTTTAGGAGGAGGTTGGAGGCTCCCTGTTATCCTGCAATGTCCCCAGTGAGACCAGAAAGAGCAAGGAGAAGGTACCTACGTGTTCTATCACCCTGGTTGTGCAGTTTGGATTCCCAGTGCTCAGATACTCAGCTTTCCTGGAGACACCTGCACGCCAAAACCTAAAAATAGATGTCTCAGTCTGTGAACTCTCAAAAGTAGATGAGAAGAATCCCATCTGAACTCTCCAAATGTTGAAAAATCAGAAGATTCTTAGGAAAAAAAAGATAATATTTTGCCAGAGTATTTCCAGTAACATTTAGCAAGGAGTAGTATGGAAATGCCCAGGAGGAAACCAATTGTTCTGTCATTAACAGGTAATAAATAATGGTGGAGAGGACCACCCACTGAACAATGAAGATTAAACACAATTTTAAGTAGCTGTTCAGGGAGTGAGACTCAGCCAATCTTAGATCTGAATAAAGGAAAAAGACTTTTTGAGTAGGATACATGCGCAAAGCAGGGTGTGGAAACTGAGAGGAGTTTAATGTGAATACATGTAGGTGAGCAAATCTCCACTGATACCACTCCAGGGTAACCAGAATTGGTGCACAGAGTGAGGTGAGGATGACTAAACTGTGGTCAAGAGCATGCTGATGTAGGTTACACAAATCCAGAGCCAGATTTAAATTGTTCTTTAATTGAATTTTTAGGTGGAGTCATAAGTAATATCAGAATTTTTAAGTCCTGAAGCTTGAACTACCTCTATCTGCAGTGCAATTATCGAGGGATTTAAAAGATTCACAGGTCATAACAGAATTAACCTCATGTGAAAGGTTGAGAGAGGGCTGTTTTTTTATGGTAGGTACAGTACGTTTAACCTATCTCCTGTTGGGATACACTAATTTTTCTGAGAACCGTGTAAATGCTGAGCTGAAGTATTCAATCATGCAGTTTTGGTTATTATAATCACTTTGCTCAAGTTTCTATTTTTAGGTTTCCCCAAAGAATAAATAATGCTCCCCCATGCAAATTATGCAAGTTTAGATTGAATGAGTAGCGGGTACAAAGTGAGATTGCTACTGCTGCATTTTTATAAGGACAATAAATCTGATTGTCTAATGTCTCTTGAATAGCTCCTTCAGATGTCTTCCACTACAAAAACTGAGGAAAAGTAGTTTACATATCATTCCATCAAAATCATTCTTTCTTGTCCATTACTGATTTTAATAGACCAGATTTTGTTGTTTTGGACAAACCTGAACATAAGATCAAGTGAGAAATCATGGCCATTTCTTATTGTTGTATATACACTGGCAGTCAAGTGTATCACAACAGTAAGATTAATTTGTGCACAAATTAAATTCCATGTGGGATTCAACTACACTGTTCTTACAGCAGCTGCAAAAGCTTTGACCAAAGTATGGGGGTCCCTTTGCCTCAGGCAAAGAAAAAGCACATAACAGCAGATCTCTTTGTCTGAAGACTCCTAAGCTAATGAGAAAAGTTCACAAAAAGTAGAAGAAAACAGTCTGATATCCAGTGGCAAAAGTGAGATGCCGAGCAAACAAAAAGTTAAAACTGGACCCAGTGCCTGGCTTCCAGTGCCCATGGTTTGGCTGCCCAGAAGCTGCAGTTTGCTGGAAGAGTGTTCATTACCATGGCTACTTTGGGATATAGTCTGCATGCTCCTGAGGAGTGAAAACCAATCCATTTCAATGTCCATATGGTTTGGCTGCAATACCTATTTCTAAATCTGTATTAGGTTTCTTCTGCATTTTTTGGTTTCTGTTAATTCCTTTTTTGGTTTTCCAATTTTGTCATACTTTTAGCTAAACATTAAGTTATCCACTGCTATTATTTCTTTTTTTTTCTTCCCCCTACTTGGGGTTTTAATTAACAAGTTGACATAGGTATAGAAAATCTTTTACTGTTGAATTCTTACAAACATTTTTCATCACTACAGTGTGGGCTTCAGGACATTGCGTTACATTTTTGAAACCCCTCTGAACACTTGGATGCAAAACCTTATGTGTAAATTCATTTCCAAATAACATTAATAAAAGAACTTGGAGTGAGGTTTATGTGAGTGTTCAGTTTCACAGATCAGTTTGTATACCTCAATTTAGGAGCTGCCTGATTGCACCAGTGTCAGGGTTTAACCCCAGCTGGCAACTTATGACTAAAAAGTCAGAAAATCCATGCCTAAAAAGTGAGAAAATTCACGGGCTGAAATAAAGGCAGTTCAACGGGTAAAGCAAGAGTCATGCATGGAAGCAAAGCAAAACAAGGAATTCATTCCCCACTCCCCATGGGTTGGCAGGTGTTCAGCAGTCCCCAGGAAAACAACGCTCCATCGAATGCAAGAGAGATTTGGGATGACAAACATCATCACTCAAAATGTTTCCCCTCTCACTTGTTTTTCCCCCAGATGTATGTGTCAACCATGACTTCATGTGGTCTGGAATATCGGTGTGGTCAGTCAGGGTCAGCTGTCCCAGCCATGACCCTCCTTGTGGACCCCCAGAATTCCTGCTGGTGGGGTGGGGTGAGGAGCAGAAAAGATCTTGGCTCTGTGTAAGCCCTGCCCCGCAATAAGGAAAACTTCCCTGTATTATCAACACTATTTCCGGCACAAATCTAAAACATCTCATATCAGCTGCTGTGAAGAAAATTTACTCCATCCCAGCCAAACCAGTACAGTGCTGCAAATATATTTTTGATGTCCAGAAAACTTGATTTGATTAATTTATCAGAGAGAATAAGTCAAATGTGTTACCTCAAAATATGATTGAACTCCAAATAAAGTCTGTACCCCAAAAGAAAATAATGCTTTAGGAGGAAAAAAAAAGAGCATCTGAGTGGAATTTCTTTAAGTAGAACCTGCAAAAAATGAAAACAAAATATAGGAAGAGATTGAGTCCCCAAAAGTAGTTTCTTTTTCAACTTCTAGATGTGTTTGATAGGGAAAAGAGACTGTATTCAGTGTGTTTAATGCACGAAAGGGATGCTGATGTCTGACTAGTGTGTGAGGCTTTGTACTAGTGGACAAGTGCTTGGTTTCTGAACTGAGCTCAGCATGGGCCTCAACGCGCACATGGGATCCTGATGCAGTCTATTAACACAGGTTATTTGTGCAGGAGACACACGCCTGCTTTTTAAAACTTCTGATTCACAGGAGGAAAAAAGGCGTCAGCAGTAGTCGTAAATCCATCATTTTGGTAGCCAGCATTGTCCCTAACTTCCTTGGCATTGTGGCATAAGGATGAGAAACAGAAAAATACTGCAAGATGGCATTTATTTTTTATTATTGTTACTATCACGCACTCCCTTTGGCAGAGGGGTGGTGGCTACAGGGTCTGTGGAGCCATGACAAGCCCTCAGAGCAAGCCTGTCCAGTTCCCCCAGTTGATGTCTCTCATGGTGGTCTCCCTGCCAGGCAGGTCGCCAGTTACAGGGCATTGTCACCACTGGCACTAAACCCTCAGAGAGTCTGTGGTGTTGTTCAGCTCACGTGGTTCTTAAATGGGAGCTCACACTCTGTATCACTGCAATTTGCTATCCTGCTGGAAATGCATGTGCAAAAAGGGGTGGGAGACCTCAATATCTACCGGGGTGTGAGACACCAACATCTTGGAGGTTGTGGACTCCATGTGGAATGCAGCGGCAAAGGGTATGAAATGAGTAGTATGGGATCTCATTCCCTGTTCCTTCAAGCAAGTTCTCATCTGCCCAAGCAAAGACATTTAGCTTTAGGCTCATTCATAACTGAGCATTAAGAAAGTCAATCTTGGTTTTGATCACGCCACAGACTCCGAGTTTGAACACACACATGTCACAGACAGGATTGTGCCAACCTATCTTACTCCTTCAACATTCAGCATCTACAACTGAGCTCGTCACCCCAGAATCCCTGGGTAGGATGGGGAATAGGAGCTTCCTCCAGGAGGAATTAATCTTAATTCATTTTATTCTTAGCGAGCACCCTGAAGACTGAATCACTTGCCTGCTGCTGTCACCTACTTCTCTCTAGTGACTAAAGAGAACAGCTGGGGTAAGCACCTCCACCTTCTTTTGGCAACTCCAGTCACAACCTACTGGTGTCTCTGTTCTCATTTCTCACATGTACGAGGGCTGTTCAATCCATTAAAAAATATATGTAAGGAGATTCTGGGCTCACTACCTTGTATACAGATGCCATGTTTTAGATGTCTAAATAAGGTCAGTGTAGATAATTAGTTACATCTTTGTAAAAAGGTGGCAGAAATTGGTCTAGCATTAATTACAAAGAATATTAACAACTATTATTGTTATCACTATTAAATGTATGTTTTCTGCTGGCCCTGAAATCAAAGTGATGATAAGTAATAGTCTTTATCAACGCTGTCAATGCCCTTTCCAAACCTGTAGGTTCTGCCAGCAATAAACATGGATTTTCAAGCTTTGGACCTGCCATTTCTAATTCCAGCTTCAGTATTTATTATTACCATTATTTCTATTAGCCTGAATTACCACACAGATAGAAAAGGGAGGAGGCATTAATTGTTTTTGAAAGCCTGTCTCTTATGTCTAGGTAAGATATTGATGAGTAGTCCCAGACAGGAAATTTTGTGGAATTCAAAGGAAGGATGAAAGTCAATCTCTTCCCTGCTGCTATTTGAGCTTGCATTTTCTGCAAGTTTGGATATTTCTAAAGACACGTTCAGAGCACTAACACATTACTTGCAGCTGCCACTTAATTGATTAAAGACTATATTTAATTAAAAACTCTCACAAGAACAGAGCGATGGAAGGATGAGTTAAAATTACATTTCAGCCCACCTGAAGTAGCGAAGCTCAAAATATACATGCTGAATCACACCACTAATTGGGAATGCATTTTCAAGGGCACATCCAGAACATCCCTGGAAAGATCCAATAAAACATAATGGCACATTTGTCAACATTGCCTGTGGATCCATACCTATGGATCCATATCTATGGGCTGCACATGCATTTGGAGATTTTGGCAGGGAATGGGTTGAGAAGGCAGAGTTTAAAAAGCTCGTGGAAAGGCCTGTTTTATTCACTTCACAAAAACAGACAGAGATGGCAACAAGGTTGTATCTAACTGAGAGAAACGTCCACATTTAATGGCCAAATGGCTGGGTGCCCTTTAAAATTTGTCTAACTTCACGTCTTCAGAAACATACGAGTTCTTTGTGGAGATTTTTTTTAGTCTTCGGAGGTCTTTTGGCATCAAGTCTTTTCACTGCAGCTGGCCATTTCCCTCATCTCAGGACAGACGCTGCTGTCACTAGATCAATTACCAGCATTCATTTCGTCTCGTGCTCTGACCCAATGGACTCCTTGTTCTCCCTCTGTTGACAGCCTGAGAAGGCTCCAGCCAAACTGGCCGCTAGCGACTGACCCCTCCACAGACAACTTCATTAGGGTAATTGCAAGGCTGGAAGCAGCCGAGACTGGGGCCCAATTACAACTCTCCTTGTCCAATTCAACCAGGGCTTAAATTACCTGGATGGGTCAAGGATGGTAGTGTGCTCAGGTGAACAAAAGCTTTCCCTCTATTCTTGTGCCTTTCACGGGCAGACATTCTTAATTATGCTTGTCATTGGGATATAATAAGGCTGATTTCTTTAAACGGCATCTTTCCTCAGCAGGGAAACTGATGCGTGGTCTGACTGAGCACCAACACCCAGCAGCCCAGGGACTCAGAGCGGTGTGGAGGTAGAAGCAGCTTTTGGAGTTTTCCTCCTCAGGTGGTCATGGAACAGAGTCAGTGCCTAGTGTGCTTTATGTGCTCTTACAGAAGCCGATAGTTAATGACGGTGGTGACAAAAGTATGGAAAAGGGGTTTTTTTATTATTTTCCCATACAATAGTCAGGTTCTGAGCCCATTAGTTTAATTTTGGTTGAAGGAGATGGTCATTCAAAGTGTTGACATGAGCTGTAACACTGATTTACGGACAGAAAATGAGACCAAAACTTGGCCCTACATACTTTAATTGTCTTAATGAGGGACTTGGTTTCCCAAAGTTAGGAGTGAGCACAATCATACCTGGGAAATGTAATATTCTCAGCACTGTTGAAAAGAACTCCTAAGTTTAAATATTTTAATACATATTTATTAATCTACATCTTAAGTTCTCACACTTAGAAATCTTGGGAAATTACTGAACTGCGTATGGATATATATATATGTGTTATTATATTTACCCTTCTAAAAAAAAATTAAAATTTTCAGTATTTAATGTGACGACAAATGGCAGGTTTGTACACATAGTATAAACACACATGCTTGTTCTACTTTTTATGCAATGTTGAGAGATGATTTGTTTCATTCCATCATATTTTACAGGCCAGGTTAAATAAGTTGCAAAAATAAAATCATGGAGATGTGAAGCAAAGTATAATTTTTAGAGAACATAGTATATATACCGTTCTGCAGAATTAAGAGAAGTTGTAGCTCCAGTTCTTACATTTCATTTGGATATTTTAATCAATATTATATAGGATCCATAATGAAAAGTGATTATAAAATATTAATTAATAATTTACTGACAGAAAATAAGTTTTTGTGTCATACAAGGTCAAATATCAAGAAAACAAGCACAAAATAATAATTAAAACAAAAGCTGTTTGCAACTCCTCATAAAACCATGCAAAAAATATGAAAATAAAAAGTATGAGTACTAACAATTTTTACAAAAACCTTTCCTGATTTTATAAATTCATTTATCAATGAAAAAAATTGCCCAAATTTTTGCACACCTTTATTTTTTTCCCCCACAAATCTGCCCTTCCCTGGTCACATGATTTCCAATATCACATTTGAAATTACTTGAAAATTATTAGCAAGGAAAGTTATTGCGAAGGGTTAATTTTGATAACTTCTAATTTTCACTGTGTCATTTCTTTACAAAATCAGACTAAGATGTTTCAGTTATCTGCTAGACATGAAGAACAGACCAGTAACAAAATTTCAGGAGTTCCCTACTGCATGGGAATTAGGAACGGATAGACTAGACTAGGCTAGGCTAGGATAAGATAGGACAGAATAGGATAGGATGGAACAGAACAGGACAGGCCAGAACCCAACAGTCCTAACGCGGATTTGGGGTAATTAATGTAACTAAAATGGACATCTGTGGACAGCAACATTTATAAGTGAATGTACAAGTCTCAGTGTGTGGTTCTGTGCTGATACTACTTTTATCAGGACTAAATAGTGCAGACATAAATCTGTGGAATATTGTTTCACCTTGCAACCTCCTCTGGATAAAATGAGTGATTACTGAGGAGGAAAAGTCCCACATTTGCTGTCCTGGAGCAGACCTGCGTTAGTAACGCTTTCTTCATATTGAAATCACTTTATCTGTAAAGAGTCCGTCCAAAACAGCAGTGAAAGAGCTATATTTTAGCACACATAAAGAAGTCAAAACATCATTTCCCAAGGAAAAACCCTACCAGTCTCAAGGAGGCAGCGTGAACCAGTGAGTTTCATCCCATTTCTAGCAATCTGATTCTGCTCTAGGTTGCGTCACCAAGTGTTGGGATTGCTTCCAGTTTAGTCACAGCATTTCCCCGCCTTTTGTTTGATCAGATCTGGCCCTTAGTGTTAATAAGTGCTATCTTCCATGACACTGTGTGTTTTGCCTTGTGGAAACCAGTTATGAAATCATTTTGCATCACTAATCCAAATAATAACCTCTTGTTAAAACTGTTAGGTTCGAATCTATCTGCTTTAAAAAAAAGATACTCTGAAAGAAAAGGATTCCTCCTAATCTAATATATGGCTTCAAATTAGGTGAAAACAATTTCCAGTTGCTATCAGGAGATGTGTATTTCATCAACTTTGATGGACAGAATAAGGTGAAATTAATCCAACACAATGGAATTGAAGCAATAATGTAATAAACCCAGCATATATTGTTGGAAGTAAGGTGTTAGCTCTTATTTCCTTCCTGAGATCAAGAATTCACATTCTTGGAGTTGTGCTATGTCCCTGGCAGTGTCAGCACCAAGTTGCAAGGACAACAGCTGGAGGCTGTTTAGACAAAGTGTCAGTTCCACAGGTGGGGGAAAAAAACAAAAAGGATTATTTCTGGAAAAACTATTATAAACCACTTCTATTCAAGATTAAAAAAACATAGCCTCATAAGTAGCCACAGGATATTAATATATTAATGATAATGTCTTTTCACTTCACCTGAGGAATTAAATACACTTTATAAAAACTATATAAATGTCATCACTGGTTTGGTGAAGCTATTATGAACCACAGCAGATATTTCCTGATTCTCCCTGGGGACTCTCTAGTTTTCTCTGCCTTCCCATGATACCCAACACACACAGTGAGCAACATGAGCCCTTTACATGGATGGAAAAAGCACAGGGAGTAGGAGGGAAAGCCACTCCCTGAATCTACACATATGCCAAAGTGGTGAGATGGAGCACAAAGATTTGTTTATTTCTGAGACAAAGAGAGTGAGATTTTTATTGTCCTTTTTTCACCTTTAACTTTCAAAAATTATATTGGCTTTTTTCCTGTACAACCCTGGCATGTGATCCAGACCTTCAGAGACTTTTTCATGAGCAGAGGATGCTCATGAAAATGCACAAGCCCCCTCACTCGAGATGCACCGCAAAGAGTCTGGAACCACCACTTTGCACAACTTGTAAAAGAGTAATGGTTTTTGATCTCTACATCACTGCTGTGGAGCAAAATGAAATTTGTCATAAAGTTTCTATAATATAGAATATTGATTAGGGAAAAAAAGTTAGAAAATATCCATCTGAGAAGGGTTTACAAATTAAGACGTGCTTAAAATCTAAGGATTTGTTCCAAAGCAAGCAGACATGATCAAAGAATCACAGAATGGCTTGGTTGGAAGGGATCTTAAAGATTATCTAGTTCCAACCCCCGTGCCACAGGCAGGGACACCTTCCACTATCCCACGTTGCTCCAAACCCCATCCAGCCTGGCCTTGAACAATTCCAGGTATGGGGAAGCCACAGCTTCTCTGGGCAACCTGTGCCAGGGACTCACCACCCTCACAATAAAGAATTTCTTTCTAATATCTTATCTATACCTACTCTCTTTCAGCTTAAAGCCATTCTACTATGAGCCTGTACATGTGTCTGTAATACTGCAGGTACATGGCTTCACCTCTCTCTGGTTTCAGGGGAAAAGAAAAAAAAAAGAAAGAAAAAAAAAGGTTTTTTGAAATTAAAATTCCCAATGCAGTTCATGCTTCTGCCAATAATGGGATACAGATTGTCTCTCGTGCCTTTGATGCATCTATCAGGGCAGCATGGAGCCACCTTATGCACAGATGGGAATTACAGTATCTGGGCCAGATCGAGAGCAAATTTTGCCATGTTAGAGTGTGTGTTTCAATTTGTGCTGGCAGAACTGAGATCAGAATCAGTCATGTGAGCATGGAAGTGAACACAACTCTGCTTCCCATTTAAAACAGCTTTCTCAAGTGGGATTAAGGGATTAGGTTTTGTGGTTGTCTTCCAGAAGCAATGTCACGGGGTGGTTTTACTATGGAAAGACCTGGTGTTTCGCCAGTGCAAAATAAAGTCTGCTGGCAACATGAATGCAAAATCATTGAGACAGAGGCTCAGCTCAGCTGCAACAGCCTGGCCTCAAAGTTACACAAGCCCTGACTCTCCTGTAGTGTAGATTAAAATTAGCTGGTGAATTTCTGAAATTCCCCTCTCTCCGTACTGTCCCTCTTCCAAGATTGCTGCTCCTCAGCAGGAGAGTCTGAAGCAAAGTATGAGCAACTGCAGCTTGCATGTCAACATTGAAATGAACAATTTCAGTGTATTATATTATACCAGGCTGATTATCAAATGTTTTTATGGTTTCCTTTGGGCCTAATGGTGTACTAATTCAGGAGCTGCTTCACAAACTATTTAGACATCTTGCTGGTAAATCCATAAAATGGGGGAGGATGGGGGGTATGAAAACAATACTGACCTCAGCTATACAGTTTCAAGCAGCTGCCATGTGTGGGTGAGAGGCATATCTCTGATATTTCCATGGAGCCGGACCTCAGTGCAAGTGAGAATACCAGACAGAGCAGAGGTGTTTGAGCATCCTTCTATTTACCAGACCGACTTCTCCAAAAGCTGGAAGCAGCAAAAGTTTATTTAGCATTAGCTGGAGTTTCTGGGTATGTTTTTGATGTACAAACTCCACCTTTACCAGGAAATTTTCTATTGTGTGGACAGCAATATGATTAAATTTGGTCTAACATGAGATCCTTTGGCCTGGAAAAGTCCTTCTGTCTCTTCTCATATCACCACTTGTTGATGGGGTAATTGCGCTTTCCTATTTTGATTTGGAGGGTTGTAGGTTAAAAATCATTAAAATTATAATAGCAAGTTGATAAAGTCTCATCTTTATCTGAGGATATTAATGCACTCCAAGGAGCACTTCTGCCTTGAACACTACTTCAAAAGCCTTAAAATAATGTCATGGTTTTGGTCACCAAGATTAACATTAATCACAAATGATAGCAACCTTACTCAGCTTTGTTCTTAGGTCCACACATAATAATTTTCTCAATTTGCCAAAAATTACCAGTATTCTTTTGGAAAGAGAGAAGTAACCTGTGAACCTTTCCCTGGAAGTCCAAAACCCAGGAAACTTCACATTACTGTCTGGAACTCTGGTTCTCACCAAAAAAGCCCAGGAATCCAGAAGCCCAGATGTGAAGCCAAATGTCAGATAGCAAACAGAGCTGGCCACAATGTGGAGACCTCTCTGTTCCCCTCTTGTGTCCAAATCCCCTTCAAAACTCTTTAATGCTCACATGAATGTCAAAACTGATAACTACAACTTTTTGAGTTCTGGTAATCAGCCAGTTCTGTTTACTAGAAGTCCTGGAGACATCCTAGCACAGTGTTAAGGACTCTTGTGTTCCTGCAAGGTGAGTTAGTGAATGGCATTTCTCTGCTGCTGCTTCACATACCATAGGAAGATGCTCTCTCACAGTGCCTCTCTCCCTCTACAGCCCTCATCTTACCCCCATGAGTGGCATTTGCAAGCCTGTGCCACTGAAATTGAGAATCACTGAGGTGTTCCCACCTCATTCCCAGGGTTTACCAGTCACTCATTTGCATCCTCAGATTGCATCTCCTCTCCTGCCCTAGAGCTTTGCGTGTTGAGACAGTCAGTGGCCACCCCAGCTGCACATGCCCAGGGGCTTGCAAGGACACCAGAATGCTAACCCACACTTGGAAGATGACTGGGATCCCAAACTGAGCCCTGTTGGAAGGCAGGCTGCTGAATTGCACATCCCTCCTCTCTTTCATGGCCTGGCAGTCTCGATGATCACATTCAAAGCTCAAGAGGTCTGGGCTAAATGCACTGGCTGATTTTTCACAGATATCTTTCTGAGTGCTGTTAAATTCATGACTCGTCTTAGGTCTCATTACAGCAAAGAAGTGCTTAAATATCTTGTATAGGCATAGAATCATTTAGGTTGGAAAAGAACTCTAAGATCATCAAATCCATCTGTTTTCCCAGCACTGCCAAGCCCACCAGTAAACCATGTCCTCAAGTGCCACATCTTCGTGCCTTTTAATACCTTCAGGGATGGTGACTGAGCCGCTTCTCTTGTCAGCCTGTTCTAGAGCACATTGGACAGGAAAACTGGAGAGCTGTTGCTTGAAGATGATTTGTAATATGCTTGGAATATTTATAAAAAATACACAACAAGCCCAAAACCTTATCTAACGTGAATGCTGAGAAAGTGATGTGACACTACAGCTACCTGATTCCATTTTCAAGAAGGAAGGAATGACTGTACTTCAAAAAGCTTCCAAGAGTCTTTTGAGGAAAAAAAATACTATAGCATAAGTGATATTAAGCACATATAAATCAGAGTTATAATTACTGCCTGGAAATCTGTCAGATAAATTTTATAGTGAAGCTTTATGAGACTTCCCCTTCAGGCAATGATGAGACTTGATACTCTTTTTGTAAGCATTCCCTGGGCTGCTCCATGGTTTTGCTTGTGACAGTCATATGGGGATGATATAATTCTCACTGTCTCCTAATTAGCACCATTCCGTTATCCAACACACTGCACAGATCACTTTCGTTTGTAGTAGCATGTAGTATGTGACAGTTACTAGTCATTTAA
Source organism: Ifrita kowaldi (assembly GCA_013398055.1). Taxonomy (NCBI): domain Eukaryota; kingdom Metazoa; phylum Chordata; class Aves; order Passeriformes; family Cinclosomatidae; genus Ifrita; species Ifrita kowaldi. Next base: position 129,446 of record VZRS01005667.1, on the reverse strand, counting down.
AATTATGATAAGTCACCAACAACATATTCTTCTTTGCAGTGTTATCACCCCCACACTGGTGGAAAGAGGGAGAAGAAAAAAACCCCTCCATATAAAACCATCATGCAAAGAGAGGTTTTACAACCACAGCAACCCCCAAAATTTAGGCTCTTCAAGGACCACCCAATCAATTAATCCACTGGGTGCTGATCAGTAAATCTTTTTAATAACACAACATGATAAAGTAATTCCCTGATATTTCATCTCCAAAGATTTACGAAAACTTACTCAGAGACACCTGTGTGGAAAAAAACATAACCTAATCCATCATGGTTTGATGTTTGCCCACAGGCAATTCTCTTCAGCTGAACTAATGGCACTGTGTCAGGTGAGAGTCGTATCTTCACACCACAGAACTATTTTGCCTTTGGGAACATAAGGATTTTTTTTAAGAAAAAGATTATTCCTAGTTGTTACCTTTGTAGCAATGTATTTATGCAACAGGTGATACTCTGAAGATGAGAAGCGATTCCACTGGAAAACCACATTATGTTTAAGGAATGTCTCTCTGTTCTTGCAGTGGTGTTCTCTTCCAAATAGACAACTTTTAGTGTTTGCAGACAGGACCTTTCTCCCAATGACCTACAAAGACACTGTCAGCTCTCACAAATCAAACTTCAGAATATTTGATAATAAATCAAAGGACCATGCAGGAACTGCCATCACATATTTGTCTTGAACGTGAAGTGGGTGTCCACATTTTTCAGGATGCTGAGGATAAAAAGAAAGCCACTGCAAAAATATCCTGGACTCTTCTCTAGATGTTTCTCGTAATCCTCCTCCACAGCACTTTGTCTTTGGATTTTAATGGCATAGTCACTTTTTCCCATCTGTCCTGGGTATGTATTAAACCATGACAAGCCACCTCACTTGCAAGAGCCAAGGCCTGTGTCTTCCTATAATTCCCAAAGGTTCAGATAAATTTCCCAGAATGGTAGAGCAGACCAGACAGCTGTAGAGAAGTTCTCCATTTGCATTTTTTTCCCTTACCTCAGTAGTTTTGGCCATTACTAAAGACCTAAAACTGTTAATTGACTTGGACTTTACTACAGCTGCAAGTCTTTAGCCTTTCATTCAGGTAACAGCTGATTCCTCCTTTATCCACCAAAACATTTAATGGTTAAAGTTGTTTTGTTGGTTTTTTCCCAGCTTATTCTTTCATTTCCGATGTATTACCCAACCTTTGTCAAGCACCAGGTTAAAGAAAAAACGGTGAGGCGAGGAAAAAAGCATATATGCAGAAGAAAAAGCTTCAGCATTAAATCTGGCCTAAATATCTTCAGGAACAAAACCAAGTCATGCCAAATTCCAGGGGGTGGGTGGATGGTGTCAGGCTGCCGTGGCCTCTACAAGGAGCAGAGACCAATGCAAAGGTACAGCAGCATATGGGTGAGAAACCGTTGTGTTTCTTTACTTACTGGACCAAATGTCCAGCAAAACAGCACCTAAATAAATGCTGGAAATTCAGCAGCACTCAAACGCAGGGTTGAAACCAGCTAATGGTAAAGCTACAACTGGAGGAAAAAAACCCAACCCAATAACAAAAATGCTGTCTGCAACTGTGGTTACAGTTTAATTGCAAGCATCTACATGCATGCATTTTCACACCTGGATTGTTTCCCCACCCTTTCTGGAGACCAGCCCTAAACTTCTCACTGACGCACATGCAAGACGAAAACAAGTTGCTTTGCAGTCTGTCCTAATGGAGAGAGTCTTTAGGCAAAGCACTGGGATCTGGCAAGTCTACAAGAGGCAAACACACGAGCAGGGATTAGCCACATTGGGTTTGGCTTCCACAACTTGCTCTCTTTTATTGAAAGAAATGGCTAAATCATTAAAACTGGTGAAGTAGGAGTGGAAAAAAATGTGTGTCTCTTTGGATCCAACACCAAGCGAGAACCAGAAGGTTATACAAAGAATGAAGAGAGATTGTTTGATGGTTTTGGTTGTTTAATCAAAACTTAAATTGCTGGTTTTTTTGTTTTTCTTTCTTTTTTTCCCTTTTCTTCCTTGCTATATAAGTTTTGGAAGTTTATGCTGGGTTTATTAGAGGATGTTTGCCCTAGTCCTATCCTGTAATTCTACACATCTTGACAAAAGAGCAACTATGAGAACTGTGCTTCATTAAACCCCAGAGAAAAGGATGTTGCAGTGAGACCTAGATCCAAAATCTGCAGATAAGAAAGCAAATTTGCCATTTTATACCCAGCAGACACCTCTGTGAATATGTAGCCTGTCATTCAGGAGCCTGTAGAACACCAGCCCTTGCTTCCTACTTGCATCCAAAGGACTGAATGCTCCGAAAGTGAAATGTCTGTATTTCACCTCTCACACATCTATAACTTGTTCTATATTTCCTGTCACCAACTACACAAGTTCCCATTGCATGTCTACATTGGCTCTAATCTGTGATATCAGTGAGACCAGTCCTTGAGACTGCAAATCTCCAAGAGAGATAGAAATTTTTGGGAATAACCTATAAAGGCAAGTTAGAGTGATAAGGGTAACACTGCAGCACACCCAGTCCTGAAGCCACTGGTGGTTTTGGGGCCAGACCTGTGACCTCTTGAAAGCACCTGTGGTTTAGAGGGAAGTCTCTAAAGCTCACCTCTCTGCACAAGACATGCAGATGGAGATGATATTATTGCTTTTCTGTGTCACCCCTGCAACTGCCTAGAAAAGAGTTATAGAGAAAATTAACCAAACTGGAAGAGGAGTGGTTTTGTTATGTAGGATTTTCTTAGAATACAGCACTGCCTGCCCATTGTGGCAGCACCCTGTACAAGCTCTTTTCTGATCTTGAACATCTGCTCCTCTGCCTGAAAAAAGCCACAGGGACAGAGGGGGGGAAGGAGTGGGAAGGGAAGGGGAAAAACTACTGCAAACTCAAAATGTTTTCAGAGCAGCTACCCTATTCTCCTAGGAACGAAATGTCAGTGGGCTGAATAGGTCTCCTAATGGGTATGAGCACATGCCAGTGATCACAGACAATCACACTAAATTTCCCTTAGCAATATCCAACAGACCAAACTGTGATCAGTGATAACTGAGCCCTTAGGGACTCACTTGTAGCCCATTCAAAAATGCACATGCCCTCAAGGGAAGATTTGCCTTGTTTTCCTGAGGAAATTAAATAGACTCTTTATAGAATTAGCAAAAATCAGCAGGGGTTCAGATTTCCCATGGTCTTTCACAACTTGTGGTTTAATAGCAGACTTTAAGTTAATGTATATCAGATACATGCAGTTTGATTTTCCTTTCACTTACACTGAAAAAAACCACATAGATTTTAATGAGCTATTCCTGACTTCCACTTTAAGGGAGAGAACAATAAGGGTCACAAAGCCCAAAAATTTTTCTGAAGAAAAATAGTTAAAATTTTATATTTCTTGTCTGTGATAGACATATAGATCACAACAACAGGAATATGCTGCTTCACATTTTCAAAGCATTTGCAAGAAGTGTTAGCCCAGAATCAGAGGCAATTATTAAAACATTTTGAGGTTTTAGCCAAAAAGGTGTTTTGTCTGCTTTCTGGCATTTTTTAAATACGCTAAGATAGGAGAAGACTTCTTTTTCCTTAAAAAATTAAAAATTAAATCTAAGTATATAGAGAGGCATTATTTTTAAATAGTACAAAAAAATTAAAGTCTTCTGAAACTGAGAATTCAATTTGCTACTGCCAAACATTTTTTGACAGAAATATCTCCACCGGCTCAGGATTTCTGTTTCCAGAGTCCAGATGTAGCCTGGGAAAACTGAGCCTCCCAGTGTTTTGTTCCATAGACTGTATTGTGGCAGATCGGAGGGACCAGGGAGATCACGAGTCTTATCTCTTCTTCTTCCTTCTGCCCATCACATCACACTAAAATACACGTGTGTGGTTTTGGTAAAGCTTGTTCTCTGTTGTAAAACCCTCCGGGAGGATTTGTTGTGCCTCTTGCACTTCGGACACCCTTGGATTGATGCCTCCTATGCTAAATACTGTAAGTTTGCCATTTGCAGCCCTGTCAGTGAGAACCAAAATCTTTCAGTTCAGTTGCTCAGTTCAGTTCAGTTGTTCAGTGTCACCTAAAGAAGATGAAACCAAGATTTCCCAGAATAGTAACATTTGACAGCTCCTTGTTCAGTGGACATGAAACCAGCAATCAATAGCAGCTACAGGAAGGAGTCTCAAACAGTTTCAGTTGCTTTAAACTCACAAAGGTCAGATTTAGAACAGCTATTAGAAAAAATTCTTCGTTATGAGGGTGGTGAGGCCCTGACACAGGTTGCCCAGAGAAGCTGTGGCTGCTTCATCCCTGGGAGTGTTCAAGGTCAGGTTGGACAGGTCTTTGAGCAACCTGGGATAGTGGAAGGTGTCCCTGTCCATGGCAGGAGGCTGGAATGGGATAAACTTTAAGGTCTCTTGCAACCCAAACTATTCTGTGACTTAAAGAATCACTCTATTTTGTAGGGCATAATTTATGTACATAGGTTAAAAGAATAGAGCAAGACATGAGATGCATTTTCTTGACTCAGTTTCCCCAAATATTCTCATGAAAAAGCCTGTCGTTGTCCAAGGAAAACATCCAGCTCCACCCTGCTCTCTCAAGTCTCTTCCCATGGAGCCCTTAGAGGTTTGGTACACTTTGCAATGGACAGATAAGAAATGCTCCTCTTTTTTCCAACACTTCACTAACCAATTCATACCCCTGGATAGATGGTTTTGGGGGCTTTCTGAAAATAAGACCTTTTTTCTCTAAAATCTTCTGGAATTAGGACCCAAGAAGTCTTGTCACTTAGACTTTTGGTCTTATTTCTCCAACAAGGGCTCACCTGTGCCTCAAGCTCACCCCATTCAGGAGGGTGCCACCTCTCAAACACATGCCGAGAACATCCCAGATTTTTACTAGCGATAATTTTCCTGCCAGCTCTTTTCCTACTTTCCACATCACTGGGAGGATAATTTGCCCTTTTCCTTTCAGTCCCTCTCTCAGGAATACACCGCTCTGTGGAGCAAATCACGTTCACCTGTAATATAAAGGAGACGGGATGTAGCTAATAAAGAACAAGGCAATTCAAACTTTTTTCCTGAGCCCTCAGGAGGAATACCCAGGTGTGCTGAGGAAGATATGCTTGGAAAAAAAGAAAAGAGCCATTCTGCAGTCAATCTAAAAGCACTAGGCCTCCTTTCATGAATTGATTTACCCACTGGGTGACATATTGGCAATTTTCTGTTACCTACCCAGTGATATGACTAAGTAGATGAAGCTTAAAGGCAGGTCAGATAAAAAGACTTTAATCTAACAAAGGCAGCCTGAATTTCACATGTCAAGGAAGATGATTTAACAGGGAATAGCAGCCTAAACGCGATACTGAATCAAGGTGGAGAATCCATAATTAATGTTACACTGCAGAAATGTTTACCCAAAAACAGAATGACAAAAAAGGGCTTGATTCATCTGTCCTATAAAAGGTCCCAATTCAGTAAAATGCATCACTACAGTCTTTTTGTTAAGCATGTGCTTCAATCTGGACCTGCATGAGCAAGAATGCCTTTGAATCTATCTCTTTACAACCAGTGCAAAAAGAGTAAAAATCAGTCATGACAAGTTTCATAAGACACCGGCTGAGTGCTGCTGGAATTTGATGAATACATTCGACCAGTTAGACTTGGCAGAAATGTTGTTCAGAGAATTAATTAAAAATTGTTTTCTCTGAGGAAGGAAAAGTGTTTTGGGAAAAGCAGTAATATCATATGCAAGTGACACAAGACTTTTTCAAGTGTTTTCAGCCCCAAGGGGTAAAGTGCCTAAAGGAGTGGTTGGTCCTTGAATAATTTATTTATCTTGCAGCTACGCTTCACCGCTTTTCCTACCAGGGTTAGTTGAATTTCCTGAACAGCAGCCCAAAAGATAACCTCAAGTTACTAAACAACACCAGCAGAAGAGGAAGGTTGTATTCTGCTCCTCAAAGTGTTTTATTTGTCCTAGTCATTTTGATGATTTCTCCCTTCTCTAGTGGAAGATGTCCCTGCCACAGCAGGGAGGTTGGAGATGGATGATTTTTACAGTCCCTTCCAAACCAAATCATTCTGTGATTCTGTGATTCTCCCTTAAAATTAAAAGTGAGCAGCTGTTGTGTGCTTATACCTTGCATGCCAAGGGAACAGTCACTGTCTGCAGCCCCTCAAACGTACAAGGGGGGCTCAGCATCTTGCAGCAGGTAGAGAATGAAGTCACAGGTGAGGACTGACTCAGGATGAGCTGGATGGCTATAGGATGGCTTGTTGCCACAAAAACATTTTTTGTCCTCTTTTCTCGGAAGCCTTAGGTTTGCTCCAGGTAAAGACTCAGAGGTGTTGAGGACTAAAAAGCTGCATTCCCTTTACTTCTCACCTCCTACTACTCATCCTCTTACTCTACACATCTCTTCAGCCAGGAACCATCTCCCACCCCTTATTGGCAATAACCTCAGCACAAGGCAACCTTCAGATTGCCTCCCAATTAATAACCCTCTCAATTTGAAGCAATCCACCTGAAGAGACAGCAGTCTTGAGGTCAAGTATTCTGACCTGAAAACCCGTGAGCGCCTATGTTGCCGCCAGAGACCCACTGGAGGCTGCTCACTGTCCCCAGACTGAAAAAAAACCTCAACACCAAATAGAAATTCTGAAGAAGACCCTTGATTAATTATCCTCATTACTCAATATTTTAACCCACCTTGTCAGCCCTTCCCACTCTGCCTTGCAGGAGGAATACAATTTCCAAAATGCCTGGAGCTAACGGCAATGGGGAAACCACACACAGACCCAAGTGCTGACAAGGGCAGAAACTGATTCTCCATTCAGCACCTCTGGCTTCAGAAATGCTCACACGGTCTGGCCAACCTCCACGACGTGGGTTAAAATCAGATCCTTGGCATTTAGCTCCTGATTAAGGATTTCCTCTGCTCTTTACCCTGATGGATTGGTAAGGTTCGTGATTGCTACCTGAACAGAGAGGATTTGCTCTTAGCTTTTCCCCCCCTGCTATTGCACAACTGGCTTCCAGTGTGATCCCCACATTTATATGAATTCTGCCATGAGACTCTGAGTCACAGCTGGGATTTAGCTTGAAACAACTCTCTGGGCTCTGAGGCATCTTGGATGGAGCTCATGTTTAGAATCATGGAATCATAGAATAATTAAGGTTGGAAAAGTCCTCTCAGATCTTTGAGTACAGCCATTGACCTTACACTAAATTGTGAATAAGATAGGTATTGTGATATGTAGGAGTAGTGGGGGTTTGTGAAGGGGAAACGCTCTTTTTTTTAGATCTAGGCAGCCGAATTCCAAATGTCACTTTGGTACTCAGGGACGTGTGGTATTGAAGCTGACACCCTCACTTGGCTGCTCCAGGATAACCTCCTTGAGCTGAAATCCTGGGGGTTTTGGTAGCTCTCATAGTTGATTAGCAATTCCCAGCAGTTTCCAGCCTCTTTTTCCCTTCTTCAAAACTTTGCCACTGTGAAAATCAGCCTGAGTTTGCCTTCCAACATGATGCAGTGCTGGGGCAGTGGCTTCATGAGGAGGTGAATGATTCTTGCAACAGGACTGGGAACATCCAAAAACCCATGGGATGTGAGAACTAATGTATTTGCTCCAAGGTAAGCCATGGAGACTCATCCTCAAGAGTTTCATGGATAAAATGAATTTTTATTCATTGTCTGTCTTTACATTTTATATATATATATTTCATATATATACACCATATATATTTTATATAATTTTTATTCATATATACAGTTTTATACCATAGAGCAAGCATTAAAAGATGTGGAGTGATGGATTGAAGAGGGTCTTTCTGCCTTATCCTTATCTACAGACAGGTTTTAGCCCCTGATTTTTGGATGACAGCTCTACCCTTAAGGATAAAAACACAAAAGGAAAAAAAACCCCTGACAGTTTTAATTGCCACCAAGTTTGCCCTAAACCAGAGGAAATTGAGGCTTTTGGAGCTATACTAATGACATTATACTTAAACTCCAACTCACTGAAGAATTTGATACAGCTGGTTGATTGCTGACTGTTCTTGCTAAGCTTATTAGCCAATAAAACAATCAAAATCTTATGCTGAAACAAGCATGAGCAAACTTATCTCTTCCTCATATCCTGGTATGGGATAGATTCACATCCTCACACGTAAATGTACCTTAATAAATAAAAGACTGAATCTCTTAAAATCAAATTTTTGTGGGAAATCTTATTTTTCTGTTGCACTTCAGTTTTTGTGACTACCTCCATAGAAAGATAAAAACTCACAAAACCCTGAAGGCCTAAGATGTTTTTGTGTTGTCCAAAACAAAATAAATAAATATGAAGTTGAATTAAATTAAAGAAGACATAAATTAGTATAAGATTATGGAGGAAAAAAATTAGATTGAATAGAAATGAAATTTTAAAAAATAAAATGAAAATAAAATGAAACAAAAATAAAATAAAATAACATTAAATTAAATAATAAATTGCTGGGTAAGTAGGAAGTGGGAGGGAGAGGAAGAGATTTGGCTTTGCAGCAAAGCTACTTGCCTGAAGATGTAAGAACATTTTCCCAGTGAGCTCAGCATTCAAAGCCAGGCAGCCAGAACACGCTTCACACGAGAGAACCTCCTGTGAACTCCTCACCTTTGTAAGGTAAGTCAGTGTTCACAAGGAAATACCCCACCACACCATTCCCTTTGATGTTTTCACTCTGCAGAAGGGAAGGGTGGTCTTTTTAAAGAATTCACAATAGAGAGAGAAGGGGAAGAGGAAGCCCTTTGAAGAGAGCAGAGAGACACCTCTCATTTTGCTGCAGACTACAAGCCACCCCTTTTCCTTTGTGCCTTGCACAAAAGAGGGTTTGCAAGCCCACTTCCCCCTCAACCAGATACATTTTCTGCGAGTACCATACTGAGGGGAGGTGGCTTTCCAACACACAGAACACAGAGAGGGGAAGGAACTGTATGGCTTCACACGTCAACCATGAAACAAACCTCTTGAAAAACTTCTGTGTAAAGTTGCAAGACCTGGTGGGTCTTCCTGCATCTTCAGGATGAGCGGCAAGAGCACGCACACCGGTCCTCAGGCAAAGGTCTTGAGAAGCCCTGTGTCTTCCCTATGTTCTTTCTTGTGTCTGGATGGAGTTAATACCTCAGTCCGGGTAATGTCATGAAGGCTGAAGCTCAGCTGGACCTAAAATCACCTAAAGGCATAAAAGCAATTCCATGAGAATGCGAATAAAGGGAAGACCAGAGAATTATATACTGGTCAGTCTCACCTCAGGCCCTGGAAGGGTTTGGGAGCACATCCTCTTCGTGCCCGCTTCCAATCTACTGAAAGACAAGAAGCAATCACAAACAGTCTACAAGGATTTGTCTGGGGCAAATCATTGTTAACCAACCTGATTGCCTTCTGTAATTAACTGGCTGGCTGTAAGGACAAGGGAGGAGCAGCAGATACTACATATCTTTAATATAGAAGGATTTTGTCACCCACAGCGTTATCATTAGGAAGCTGGAGAAGGAATAAACTACCAGACAAATGGAAAATTGGCCTGATACTGAGTACAAATGGTTGTCAAATGCAGCTCAATGCCCATTTAGCAGCTGGTAATGAGTATATTACAAGTAGCTGATAAACTGAACAGCAGATCTTCAAGCCAGGCAGGTTTTTAAAGACTTGAAGACTGGGGCAGCAGAGACCTCACGAAGTACAGCAAATATAGTATAATTTCTGCACCTGGGGTAGAATAACCCTGTGAACCAGTAGGGGCAGGAGACAGGCTAAATAACAGCCCAGCTTCAAAGAGGGCACCAAACTGAATGTGAGACAACAGTGAATATAATAAACTTTTTGCTGGGTTACATTAGGAGGAGTGTGACCAGCAGATTACAGCCCAGCAAGGCTGTGAAATCTCCATCCTTGGGGATTTTCCAGACTCGTCTAGATAAATCCATGGTTGGTCTACTTTGGTGTTGGAAAGGGCCCATCTGCAGGATGGAAGTTGGACCGGTGACCTCCAGAAATCCCTTCCAAACAGCTCTTCCATGGTCCCTGAACAGACAACACGAAGATCCACTAGCAATGAGGAATTTGGATCACTTTGTGTTGCAAGGCAAGAAAACTCAGCAAACTCTACACAGACCAACTTGCTTCAACCCTTTGCAAATTCTCCCTTAGACACTTCTGGGTTTTGCCACAGTCGAGATCTTTTCTTGTATTTGCTAATCAGTCCAAACGTTGACATTTGAAAGCACATTTGACTGACTAGACATGGCTTTTGTGGCTGGAGCCTTGGCCAAGGGAGTGGGAGATGAGCCTGCCAACAGCCTTTTGTGCATGGCAAGTCTCATGCTCTCAGAGATGCTCTGGGTGTCTAGACAGCACTGTGCTTGCAGCACCCATGGTAGCTTGTCTCAGCACGAGGACGGGAAAGGGGGTGGGGGAAAGAAATTTCATGCAGATGAAAGTGCTTCCAAGTCAACACTGATTAATTCTGAAAGCAGGCAGGTACTCATGGGCGATTTGCTGCAGAGAGCCTGATGAATGGCGTGTGCCTCTGCATGCAAGGGGAGCAAGAAACATCCCAGACATCCTCTCAGACCCTTCCCTAGGTCTATGAGACGATGGGCAATGCATCCATTAGGCACCAAATGCTCTGCCTGGCCCACATTTGTCATGCTGAAAATTCACCTCTGGTTCCCATGAGTTGCATTTTATACCTGTGGCCAGAAGCACGTGCAGTTAAACATCCAGCAGCCAGAAAATACCTGCTCCAGAGAAACAGGAGAGTCAACAGGAGATATCCTCAGCTCCCACCTGCCATCCAAAGCAGACTGGGTTTATAGACCTCCAGAAATGATGGAAGGGAGAAGCTTTGAGCAAGTATTAAGGCCGAAGTAGAGGAAAGATAATGTGATTGTAGCTCTGCTGATTAATGGACGTCAGGCCAATTAGGAGCTCTCTGCTTTATAACAGCCTCCTAAAAACATGTCTAGAGCAAGAGATGAGGTTTTTCTTTTGTCTTTCACTTCTTTTTTTAATACTGCAACACATATCAGGCTACATCAATCTTTGTTCTAGAGTAAATATGCAGATAGAAGGCACCTCAGCTGTAATACTGCTCATTATGAAATAAATATGGGAGGCAGATGACAAACCCGGTTCTCTCTTCTTTCCCAGATATCTGCAGCATTTTACTTTCCATCAGAAAAGAAGTAAACAGCAGTATTTAGACTTAGAAAATATTCTCCCTTTCTTGTTTTCTTGGGATTTTTTATCATTAGCTGGGATTTCTTTTTCTTAATTTTTTGTTGACAATTGAAAAGAAAAACTGAATAAGAAAGCAGCTTTTGGTTCCAAACACCTGACCTTCAGAAATGTAACTATGTTCCCTTTCATTAACACAAAAAAAAAAAAGAAAGACGGAATAAAAAATCCGTTCCTACTGGTATTACAGTATTTCACTCATAAAGTCATTGAAAATGTTGTCTTCAGAGAATATAATACCAAGTTATGAGATATTTTTGGCACAAGGACAAGTTAAGATATTGCCAGACAAAGAAAACACTTACTTATAATTCAGTTAATGGCTGGCAAAGTTATACCCTTCTGCTACTAATTAATTTTCCATATTTCCAGCCAAACAAATGCAAAGAATGTATAATCACCTGGGACAGCAGCCTGCAAAGTGTTAAATCATCGTTAACTTAACCACCTCTCTCACCCTGGCTGCTGCATTTGTCATCAGGGACCGAGGCTGGGTTTGGATCTGGGTAGAAGGAAGGAAAGGGATTGCCAGAGATGGAAGCTACAAGACCCAGCTCTGGTTTTTGGGACATGTGAGTGTTTGTTGGAGCACAGCTGGGACCCAGCCACCTCCAAGGGGACCAGAACATGTCAGCGAGTTTACACGAGCATGCAGCCACCTGCACATGCCGTCACACTGCACACACGCTTGGGAGAAGGGATGTGACCGTGCTGGAAGGAAACCACCTGCATCAGGGAAAGGTTTAGTGCTCTTTGCTTGGCCTCCCCAGAGCAGCAGGGAGAACAAAGCAAGAGATTTAAGTTCTTCAGGCCACGATGTACTTCCTGGTGTTTTCCTCACTCAGGTGGGAGCTCAGCACTAAATGGAGGGTTAATGTGTCAATAAAACTGATTTTTCTGGTAGTTTAGTCCAGATTCTGAGATTACTTACAAATCAAGAGTCATTCCATTGCAGAGAATTGCTGATCCAGTTCATCAACATTTTGCATCAATCCCGATATTCCAGAGCTGGCATAGACTGCATGCACTGCCAAATAAGAAGAGGAAGTATGGCTGAGGATAGTTGACTTGCCTTATGTCAACCCCAAAATATTTCCTATGAGGTTTTAGGTGAAATTAGAACTAAAAATTATCTCACTCTAAAGCAAAGAAGGTATTTCTTGTTCTTTTCAAGATTTTCCAAAAAAATCACAGTGGCACAAATTTCAAAACAGATATTTTGCAACCAATTTTTGTCTTCAATTACCTTTTTTTATGTCTGGCTGTGTGGGAGGCTAATTTTTGTTGCTAGTTTTTTTGGTGTCTGTTGATGTGCATCTCTGCTTTCTGCAAGATAGATGGTTGCTTTCAGTACACAAAAGCTTTTGCCTTCAGAAATAAAAAATGTGTGTTGGAGAATTTAGTCAGAAATACCTTCACCTGACTGTGCTTAATAATATACAGAGCAAATTTTTCCCCCTCATACCCAAGAAGTAATTTTACATTTCCCAGAGAAGGATTACCCCTTTTTTAATTAAACAATTAATGCACATTAATGGTCATGGATTTTTATAAGCCCTAGTATTTCGTATAGGGCAATCATTCTCTTTAGACCAGGTTTCAGTATTTTAATGTTGAACTTCTTTTCCATTCAGAATAAACCCCCCATATTTACTTTATCCTGACAAAGCAATTGATCCTGATTTTTAGACAGCTAGATGGACAGACATGGAAGCTCAGGGAAGAATTGAGTAATGCTGTTCTGGCCTCCATCTGTCTCCTTTTCCATCAAGCAGAAAACATCACAACTTTTAAACGTGAATTGTTTAAACATTTTCAGGTTTCTCATTCCCTGGTGGCCACTATCCTGATGTGTTGACGTGCTCCAAAGGGGATCGTTCCCACCAGGCCACAGCACCTTGCAAGTCTGATTCCCGGCAGGAACCTACTCATTAGAGGTTAATTGTGCCCTGCTTGAAGTTTGTCACACTTTAGTCAAAACTGAACCATCTCAGCAAAATGTTTGAATTACTATGAATCAGCTTTTTCATCTGGGAAAATAAACAAACATTCCACTGTGGAAGTTTTCAGCCAACTTTAGTGAAAACCAGTCTTAAAATAGATTGTTGTGTCTTTCTACCTGGAAAATTTGGCAGATTTCAGTGGAATATGTGACAGATATTAGTTTTTATTTCCAAAAGCAGTTGGTAATCTTGGTCTAGATAAAAACTTGGACTTGATGAAAACATTACAAAAACTGGCTGAAAACAGGAAAAGGACTAGGAAATAAAAAGCAGAACAAAATTTCTGAAAACCAAGAGTTAGCTGTTAAGAGAGATATTTCTTCTGCATGCGACCTTGACTCCACTCTCTCCAAATGAAAAGCCAGTCAAACAATAACAGAAATTTAGTTCTGATCTTTTATCTGAAGACTGGTTCACATGAATACAGAGCCTGTGATCCTCAGACCCACAGAATCATTCAAGTAGTTATTTTTGGGTATTCAACTGCACATACCCTGAAGGGACTTGATTTCCTGAGAAGTTGCTCAGCATTTAAGTAAATTCAATGCTTTTGAGATGTTGAAGTCTCGGCTTTACCCTTTCCATGTTGAACTGCAGCTTTCAAGACTCAGAAAAACATTGAAATAAGGTGGAGTAAGATGGTGGGTAACTAGACATGGCTGAAATGCTGGAAAGGATACCTAAAGCTGAATCAAACTCGCTAAATCCCTTTCTTTCCAAGTTCAAACTCTGACAGGCTGAATCACATGCAAAGAGCATTAACTCTCACTGAAGCAGTGCCTGATTTGTGGGTTTGCACAGTGAAGGCATGAGACCTCAGTCCTGCTTGGCACAGTAGTGCTTTTCTTTCTGAATGGTGGACCAGAAGCTCAGCCTGATGAAGGGTGCAAGATTTCATCCTGTAAAACATCTGTTTGGCTGTGACTGCCAGCATCTCTGGGTTTATTAAACAAAATCCTTCAACAAGTCAGTGTATTACAGTCCTGGACACTCACCATTCCTGCAAAGGAATGTCAGAAATGCTGTTGGGCGCAAATTGGCACTTGTAACAATACAGGTATTCACTGAGGTATCACACAGCAGCAGAGCCCTGGCACGGCGATGATCATTCCTGCCGATGCAAACCAATCCAGGCCATGCTGCTTTAAAACCTCTGCCTCATTCCACATCTCTTACCAAGATTTATGACAATTAGCTGCCGAATCCATAATTAGCAAGTGGTAACAGATCAGCAGATATATCCAGTTCTGGTGACACCTCTGACAGATCAGTGTCTACTCCCCAAATCCCTGCAAGGCTTCATGTTTTCCCTGTGACCACTCTCAAGCAGGGTTTTGGCAAGGCTGTCTCAGTGGGGAGGAGAGGGAGGGCTGGGGAAGAACAAGTTCTCACAAGCATGACAGGACCCATGCATAACCATTTGACTTTGCAATTAAAAACATGTTCTGTCTTCCTCTGCGTCACTGAGGGGAGCGTGTAAGTAACAGTTGCTCTGCAAAGTGCCTTGAATTCAAACAAACCAGGAGGTTTGGGTTTCTGCACGTGGAGTTTTGTGTGCTCAGCTAAAGGGGGGTTTTTTTCCCTTCTCTCAGAAACATTCCAGGAACCTTTCTAAGGAATAGAGAGGAGGAGGTGGGAGGAGGAGGAGCTGTAGTTGTATTTGTTAAGACACTTTGTCAAAGACACTCTGTAGTGAATACAGGGGTCCGGGTGAGAACAGGGAGCCCCTTCCCACCTATCCAACACCAAATAATTTATAATTCCTTTACTGCCGCTCTAAAGAGGATCCAAGTCCCTTCTGCATCAACCTCACCTGTCCACCTTTGAGATATGTCACCTCTGCAAGTCTGTTCCAGGAGTCCAATATTTTTCAAACACTCTGAGATATCTTCACCCTTTCTAGCTAAAGTCTCCCAGATTCCTGATCCAATTTTTTTCCCAACCTCAACCTTTAATTATAGGTTTATATATGCCTTGCACCTCAATGCACCCCCTATTAGTAGATGTCAGCTGAGTACATGTTTCTCATTTGCAACCATAGCTTCAACTAAGCACTTTCATTTTCAAGCCCTGCTGGGTATAACATTTAAGACCATCAAAGCACTGTATTTATGAAGTGCACTGCTGGAGAAAAAATAAGATGTGAAGGTCGGGGTTAGATTAGGTCTTGTGTACAAGGTGACTCAGGGAGTGTGTGGCTGAGCCCGTATCACCTGGATTTCAGCCTAGCTGGCTGTCATGCCTGACTGACAGGAACCACATTCAGATCATCTGTGCATTTGTAACACAAACAGCACAGCTGCTTATTGCATTGATTGTATTGGAAGCCTGATTTGCCTGTAATTGCTCCAACTCAATATGCCATTCTATTCCAGATGACAGGATGAATGATGTACAACCTGAATTCAGCCCTCTGTCGCTGCCTTTAATGACACTTTTTTTGTTTTGTTTTGTTTCATTTTTCATTTAAAAACATACCTATTGCAGGATGACAGCTCTGTTCCACGAATGGCAGCTGTACTTCTGAAATCTTTTGCAGTGGTAAAGCGGTTCTTTGAGCCTGTACCTGGAAAAATGTATCCACAGCTGCAAGAGAGCCTGAGAATGCAATATAAAATTTTGTTGATTTTTTCAGCTGGAGGAGGTATGATTTATGTTAACCAAGCTGCTGGAGGAAGAGATGTTGGGAAATTGCAGAAAAATTACTCCTTCTTTTTTTTTTTTTTTTTAAACTCATAGAGACAAAATCATCTATTCAATAGTGGTCACAGTTTTGCCACTTGTCTGTCTGGCTGCCTTGGCAGAGCTCAGTGGAGAAACCTAAATGGTTTTTAGGTTAGCTCTCACCAGAACTGTCCCTGCACATTTTGTCTATGTAAATAAATATGTAGGACAGAGAGAAAAATAGCAAAAACATAGAAGGAGAAGGAAAACGAGAATGAGAAGGAGAAGGAGAAGGAGAAGGAGAAGGAGAAGGAGAAGGAGAAGGAGAAGGAGAAGAAGGAGAAGGGAAGAAGGAGAAGAAGGAGAAGAAGGGGAAGAAGGAGAAGAAGGAGAAGAAGGAGAAGAAGAAGGAGAAGAAGAAGAAGGAGAAGAAAACAACACAGAGTAAAAAAAATACAAGGAAAAACCTACCCTTTCATCAAGTGGAAAACAGAATCTTTTTCTATTTGTTTTTGTTTCATTTTCTTCTCTCTGGTGCTGGTGGTGTTGTAAGCCACATAAAGTCTGGATAAGCTTTCGTTATGTCTGTACCTTCCATCTCAGGTGTAACAGAGCGAGGGCTGATTCTTATTCCCAATACAAATGGCACAGGACCACTCTCTTACCCCTCTCTGTAGAAGATTGTTCTTGAAAATCAAGGCAGTTGGGTGACCATTGTCAAGCAGTGCTTAATCTGAGTGTGTGACCTCCATTTGTTTAGAAGCACAAAGGTAACCCATATGTCTGCCCCAAAAAACCATTCACACACTTTTTGGTCTCTACTTTGCACCTCCAGGATGCCATGAAAATGCACACTGAGCACTGTCTTTTCTCAGTGCCAGTGTGAGTCTAGAAGAAGATCTGCAGAGTTATTCAGGGTGCTTTTGTTTTAAAAGTAAGTTGGTCTCTTCCCCGCAGTGGTTTTGGACTCCTTGTCCCATTGCCCTTACGTACGATTCGAAATTTCTGCATTGCCATCACCACAGTTTCTGTAAGGACAAAAAGCTGCCTAAGTATCTTTGCAGATGTGGAGCTAAAGAGCTCATCTTGAGTTGTTCCGTTTGACAACCTTGGCCTTGCTTCCTGTTAGAGAATAATCTAGAAAAAGGAAACTTGTAGAAGCATTTCACGGCTCTTTAAAAAAACAAGGAAAAAAATGTCACAATTTTGTAGAAGGAATTCTCTATTAAAACTAAGACAGCACAGAATTCAGGAATAAGCTGACCGGGACACATCTTCATGGTCTGTCAACCATGCAACATGTTATAAGCTCTACATTACCTAGTGATGGAGCTTTTTTCATCTATCTTCTTGCTGCTTTGTTTTAATACATATTTATTACCTTATCATAGCCAAACCTGAACAAAATAACCCCCCCAAAGTATGATTCTTCTTTTTGCAAAGAATTTTATTTTACAGAAACAACCACTGGTTTGTTAAAAGAGTTGTTTGCAAGATGACTAGATTAGATTAATTAGTTAATGTTTGTAAAGTACTTTGAAGATTAAGAACACTATATAAGTGTTAAGTATTATTGTTATTATAATAGATAGAGAAGGTAGATAGCTAGATAGGTAAAGAGATACAGCAGTCAGATAACAATAATTATAATACTTAGCATTTCTATAGGGCTTTACATCTTTTGAGTGTTTTACAAACATTAACTAATTAATAGAGTTAAGCAGACAGATAGTAGATAAAATAGTAGGTAGATTGATAGATAGGAACAAATTTTGCCTTTGGATAAATGAATAGTATATTCAATGAAAGTTGCATCCCATTGATGAGGGCAAAATTTGGTCCATAGGCAAATTTAAAGGAAAATTAGCTAGTGTGTTTCAAGGGCTGGGTTAGGATTCTTTTTCCACAGACAATTTGTCTTCCCAGTGAGTAGACTCACTGTGGGAACAGAAAGTTCTCCTGGAATGCTGAAATGAATGTATCAAACATGTCAAACTTTACAGCGACATATTATGGAATCAAAGCGCATCGTAAAGATTAGTCACATCAGCGTCAGTGACTCAGCTTTGCAACATCTGAAATGATGCACCGTGCCTTTGGGAAGCCAGATTATTAGCATTATCAGCATTATCAGTGTGCTTGGGTTCATCCTGATTCTTCACGTTTTTATGAAAATGCAAAAGTGTGGTCTACAGACTGAGGAAAATATAGGGATTAAAGCCAGATGCGAGCATATTCTAGTTACACTGAATAAATCTGATATTAATTAAAACAAAGAATAAAAATTACACAAAGATGCAGAGAACGGACATGACACTTGTTTCCTTTTAGTTTGTACCTTCTTCAGCACTGCTATGTTTCTGCAACAGCTTATGCCTAAAGATGTACAGAGATGGGGGAAAATAAGAGCTGCTTTTTGAAATGAGATTCATGCCCTGGGTGCCTTTGAGATCCAGCTGTCAATGAGGTCCAGGTGTCCTAAATCTTCTGGTATCTCTGCAGTATATAAAGGAGGAGAAGAAGCGAGACCTCAGCTGGGTGTGAACGGGCTCACTCTGGAGAATGGTTGGTATTGGTGCCATTCTGCTCTTGAGCTTTTCTAAGCGCTTCTAATATGACTCCAGCACCTGACTGAAGCATCAGTGCTGCCTCTACCTCTGGGGCAGTGCGACCAGTGCAGCTCTTTGCTATCAGACTGGGACTCAGCACTGCTCAGAGTTGCATTCTATGAACAGAGCTCGTATTTTCCTTTTACAAAGCTCTTCTGCCACTGGGTATATGCAGAACCTTCTCAAGTCTCCAGGGCAATCAGAACCACAGACCACAAATAAATCTTCATGAAAGCATAAAATACAGGAGAAGGAGCCACCTTCTGAACTCTTGGCAGCTGTGATGTAGGTACTTACATCTGAGTTAGACACTCTAGGCTTCCTCGACAGTCAACAGAGCAACGAGAGCTAGAAAGATAAGCTTCATCTGCTTTGTATTTGTCTCCATTAGGATGAGATGAAACTGCCTCTTAGAAATCTTGTTTCTCTCGACTGACTGACAGTAAAGCCCAGATTAGCTCAGATGAGGCCAACTCTGCTGTAGATAATTAGAGTGAGATGAGACAAAACCCCTGTGGTGGGCTGACCTTGGCTGGCTGCCAGGTGCCCACCAAGGTGCTCTATCACTCTCCCTTCTCAACAGGACGGGGAGAGAAAATATGATTAAAAGCTCATGGGTCAAGATAAGGACAAGGACATCACTTACAGTCATGGTCAAAACAGGCTCAACTTAGGGAAATTAATTTAACTTATTGCCAAATAATCAGAGATGGAAAATGAGAAATATGAACATATCTAAAAACACCTTCCTCCCTTCTCCCTCAAAGTGGCACAGGTGGATGTCAAATGGGGGTTGTGATCAGTTCACAGCTCTTCATCCTTGCTGCTCCATCCTCCTCATGCTCTTCCCCTGTTTTTAAGTGGGGTCTCTCCTATGAGCTTCTGTCCTTTAGGAAGTGCTCCATGGGTCCTTCTCATGAACGGCAGTTCTTTACAAACTGTTCTGTCATGGCTCCCTAAGGTTTCACATGTGCTACCAGGAAACCTGCTCTCCATGGACTCTTCTCTATGGCCTGCAGCTCCTGCCAGGAGTCTGCTCCAGCATGGTTTCTCCACAGGCTGCAGCTTCCTTCAAGGCACATCCACCTACATGGGGTTCCCCTCAAGCTGCAGTAGGATCTCTGCTCCACTGAGAACCTGAATGGGATGCAAGGGGACAGCTGCCTCACCACAGTCTTCTCCATAGGCTGCAGGAGACTGGAGCACATCCTCCCCCCACCTTTTTCACTGACCTTGGTATCTGCAGGGTTGCGTGTCTCATATTTTTTCCTTTTTTTTTTCTCTCATCTGATGTGTAGCACTTTTTGCCCTTTCTTAAGTATGTTATTGCTACCAATGCCACCTGTGTCCAGTGGCAGGTCTGTCCTGGAGCCAGCCCAAACTGGCTCTGTCCAACATGGATGCACTTCTGGTGTCCTCATGGAATTCACCCCCGCAGCCCCTCTTCCACCAAAACCTTGACATGGAAATCTGATAAACCCATTTTAAACATTCCTCTTCCTTCTTCATCTGCAAGGTCTACCTAGTGGAATTTCCCAAGCTCACCTCAGTCTCACTAGGATTGAGGAAGAGGAGGTTTTGTTGGAAATTGGTGAGACTGTCATTGACCAAAAAGAGAAGTGGTGAGTCCCCATAGAATAAATTAACAACAACACAAGTTTCCCTTCAGCAGCACAATCTGTCAGTGGCAGGAAAGCCGCTACTGTGAAGCATGTGCTGAAGGCAATCAGCCATTCCTCTGACTCAACCAAAAAAGGCAACAACCAAATATGGTGCAGAACAAACACTGTACAAAATAAATACACCATTCATCAACATAACCACCNTTGCTATCAGACTGGGACTCAGCACTGCTCAGAGTTGCATTCTATGAACAGAGCTCGTATTTTCCTTTTACAAAGCTCTTCTGCCACTGGGTATATGCAGAACCTTCTCAAGTCTCCAGGGCAATCAGAACCACAGACCACAAATAAATCTTCATGAAAGCATAAAATACAGGAGAAGGAGCCACCTTCTGAACTCTTGGCAGCTGTGATGTAGGTACTTACATCTGAGTTAGACACTCTAGGCTTCCTCGACAGTCAACAGAGCAACGAGAGCTAGAAAGATAAGCTTCATCTGCTTTGTATTTGTCTCCATTAGGATGAGATGAAACTGCCTCTTAGAAATCTTGTTTCTCTCGACTGACTGACAGTAAAGCCCAGATTAGCTCAGATGAGGCCAACTCTGCTGTAGATAATTAGAGTGAGATGAGACAAAACCCCTGTGGTGGGCTGACCTTGGCTGGCTGCCAGGTGCCCACCAAGGTGCTCTATCACTCTCCCTTCTCAACAGGACGGGGAGAGAAAATATGATTAAAAGCTCATGGGTCAAGATAAGGACAAGGACATCACTTACAGTCATGGTCAAAACAGGCTCAACTTAGGGAAATTAATTTAACTTATTGCCAAATAATCAGAGATGGAAAATGAGAAATATGAACATATCTAAAAACACCTTCCTCCCTTCTCCCTCAAAGTGGCACAGGTGGATGTCAAATGGGGGTTGTGATCAGTTCACAGCTCTTCATCCTTGCTGCTCCATCCTCCTCATGCTCTTCCCCTGTTTTTAAGTGGGGTCTCTCCTATGAGCTTCTGTCCTTTAGGAAGTGCTCCATGGGTCCTTCTCATGAACGGCAGTTCTTTACAAACTGTTCTGTCATGGCTCCCTAAGGTTTCACATGTGCTACCAGGAAACCTGCTCTCCATGGACTCTTCTCTATGGCCTGCAGCTCCTGCCAGGAGTCTGCTCCAGCATGGTTTCTCCACAGGCTGCAGCTTCCTTCAAGGCACATCCACCTACATGGGGTTCCCCTCTAGCTGCAGTAGGATCTCTGCTCCACTGAGAACCTGAATGGGATGCAAGGGGACAGCTGCCTCACCACAGTCTTCTCCATAGGCTGCAGGAGACTGGAGCACATCCTCCCCCCACCTTTTTCACTGACCTTGGTATCTGCAGGGTTGCGTGTCTCATATTTTTTCCTTTTTTTTTTCTCTCATCTGATGTGTAGCACTTTTTGCCCTTTCTTAAGTATGTTATTGCTACCAATGCCACCTGTGTCCAGTGGCAGGTCTGTCCTGGAGCCAGCCCAAACTGGCTCTGTCCAACATGGATGCACTTCTGGTGTCCTCATGGAATTCACCCCCACAGCCCCTCTTCCACCAAAACCTTGACATGGAAATCTGATAAACCCATTTTAAACATTCCTCTTCCTTCTTCATCTGCAAGGTCTACCTAGTGGAATTTCCCAAGCTCACCTCAGTCTCACTAGGATTGAGGAAGAGGAGGTTTAGTTGGAAATTGGTGAGACTGTCATTGACCAAAAAGAGAAGTGGTGAGTCCCCATAGAATAAATTAACAACAACACAAGTTTCCCTTCAGCAGCACAATCTGTCAGTGGCAGGAAAGCCGCTACTGTGAAGCATGTGCTGAAGGCAATCAGCCATTCCTCTGACTCAACCAAAAAAGGCAACAACCAAATATGGTGCAGAACAAACACTGTACAAAATAAATACACCATTCATCAACATAACCACCCTTTGATCACCAAAAAAAGGCATAAAAAATTAAGCAGGCAAGCAAGAGCAAGAAATAGTGGCAATGCCCTTTTTTTAACCAGGGGTGGACTGTACACACCTTGGTAATTAAAACTCATAGCTTCTTCTCAAGGAACTTGAACCCAAGTCTCAAGTTATGGGTAAATATTCACAGTGCAAGGTTTCAAGACAGACCTGTCTAAAGCTCTCTTGATGGAGCAGTTTTATTTGGGTAATATATTTCACTATTTCCTGTGTCACAGGGAGAATGATTTCTAGTTTAGTGGTTAGCATTCACCTGGAAGGGGAAGTCCTCAGTTCCTGTGCCTGCTTCTGTGAATGTTTCTTCTATTTCTTATTTAAGTATTCATTGATGTGGGTAATGGAAGCCAGGCCCTCTGCTCCCAAATGAAAGACTATGCCATGAAGATACATAGTCATTTGCATAGGTTTGCCATCTTCCTGTTCCCATGAATATTTAATTAACCTATGCAAAGTGAAATGGTTTCAATATGAGGAACTGAGAATGCCCTGCCCTAGAATATTCTGTACCCTAGTGGTTAGGGCAGTCAGGGAAGTGGAGAGACAAGTTCAAATCCCCTTAAGCAGAAGAGGGATTGAACCTGGATCTTCCAGAGCTTGGTGGGTATTTTCAGCACAATGTTATTGGTGAGAAAAAAAGTAGCATCTCTGCTTCCTTTTCTTGCCTGAGCTAATGGGATGCCCTCCCAAAATGCTTATCATACTGAAAGATCATCACAGAGTGTGACTGATACAATCTTTATTAGAAAACAAATTATTTCACCAAGAACTTTGAAAGAAATGAAGTAAATGATGTGACAACAAAATGGCTTACCACAAGGGAGCATACTCACACCTGTGTTATTTGTGGTCTACACACAACCTCTACCAATCTGTAACGACAGAAAAAAATTAAAGTTGCCAGAACTCAACTCTCCAAGTCAAGGACCTGTCCCAAACAAAAGCTATGACAACATCAGCACTCAACCAGATCTCAGAATACCATATGACAAATTAATGAAATAACCCTATGGATATGATGGTACCAGGTCTCTTTCTTCTTTAAAGTTCCAGGCCCAATAAACAGAACAGAATTTCAAAAGAGGTGTGACTCAGAATCCAAACTGATTGGAACTGACATTGGACTACTTGCCTTTCCCCAGGGCACAGATAGAAAAGACAAAGTGTAAAGTTAACCTGGAATATAAATTACTGGAGAAACATGTGAATTCCAGACTGAAGGTCAGCTCTGCAATGCTGCAAACCATGGCACTTGCATCCTGTTATCCAGTAGACAAATATTTATGTCACACAAATAAGCACTGATATATCAGTACACATGAAGAGGTTAGATATCCTGTTGAATGAAAGTGATTTTTTTATGCATGCCTTAGGCCAGCTGAGGGAAGCAATCTGTATCTCCTAGCTGCGATCACCTGACTGGGGAATGGATGAAAAAAAGAAGGGAAAAAAAAGCAAAAGAGCAAATACCAATAGGAAGAAAAGAGAGGAGGAAGGAAGAAAAAAGCTTTGAGGCATGCTATTAAATGTCCAGAATCCCTGGACTGGTAAAATTCAATCAGTAATATGCCTGTTCCCAAGCCCAGTAAATTTTAGATAGATCTGTCCGATAAATTTCTATATCCTGCTAGTTTCAATTACTATGAAAAATTTATCTTCATAATTTCCCACTTCTTTTCCATTTAAGCTCACTCTGAAAGCGAAAAAAAAAATAAAAACCAAAACTTAATTTTGATAATTTTGTATGAGACTGTCATTTATTGACAAAAGCCTCTGTATATATTCAATTCTCCATATTGACATCATATTTGCTTGATGTCAGCCCCTGTCAACGGGGCTCCCAGGTGGCTGCACCACACTGTCACAGCTCTGGAGATCTTTAGGTGAGAAAATCTTCATGCCCAGTCAGCCCATAACACAGATTAAATGCAGAGCTGCACAAAAAAACCCCAGCAGACAGGCCAATCTTTGTTAATCCCAGCACAAACTTTACTGAGGTATTTTACAGCCAACATTCTTGGAGAGCGAGCACGGACTTGCACAAATACGGAGCTTGCCTGTTTAGGTTATGAGCTCTCTGGGGCAATGACTTTCTCTTCGGATGCAGGTATACACTTCATAGCACCAGTCCTGCTGTAATAACGCTAATAATAATAGTAACAACAGCAATAATAATAATAGAAATAATAATAATTTCATCCAGGAAGCTGCGTAGAAGAGCTGAAGGGCAGCAGGTGTGTTGGGGAAATAATATAATACATCAAATCCTGCGCAGTGAGCACATGAGCGTGTAATATCAAAGACACTACCTATGAAATTAATTTGCCAGTGACACTGCCTTGCCTACCATCCCTGGGCGTTGTGAGAATTAATTAATGCTTGCAAATCGCCTAGAGAACTTCAGAGGAAAGGCGCGTTATGTATGCAAAGCCCTGCTGCCTTTCCCTGGTGCCGGCTGCACACCTGTGCCCATTGCATCATGTGCTGCCTCTGTCTGGTCGCCGAGTGCTGGCGGTGCTCATGTGGCATCGGCATGATTGATGGCTGGATTCGGGTGCCGGCACTGGGAGCTCTCCCCTGTCAGCAGGGAGCTTGCCTCCACATGCCTGTGCACCATCAGCCTCTTTCCTCCCGGCACAGTTGTCAGGTTTCCCAAAACAATGATTACCTTTCCCCAGAAACAAACCTCCGTGCTGACACCTCTCCCATCTGGAGTCTTGCTCCTTTGTAAGGGTCTGTTCCCTACCTCCCAGGGCTCGTGTGAAACTTCATTCCTTCGTGTTTGTAAAATATGCCAACGTGAAAGTGCAAGAAGTGAGTGGTGCACGCTCCTTTTTTTATGATCACTATTAGAAAATAATTGTAGCCATGCAAGATGCCCAAGTTGTACCACAGAGGTCACTACACCCCCTGAGGGAAGGACACCAGTACTGGAGGCATTAGCAGGAACATCAGAGTGAGGCTTCTCCACCTTCAAAGTGTCCATCCCTAATCTCAGAGGACCTGAACGTGCCTGCAGGCCATGGCAGCTGCTCTGAAGGGATATGCAGGTCCCTTACGTCTGCAAGCCCAGTGCTGAGGGGACTCTGAGTCACCAAATTCTTCTTACAGTGAAAATAAGTCCCATTTGCAGCAAATAATTACTTACCGTGAAGTAAAACGCTTATTTAAATGCCTTTTTCTTCTCCTTCTATATTCAATGCATTGTTTTAGAGAATTAACATCACTTGGTTTTGTGGGATATTTTTTCAAACTTACAAGTTTGGGCTCAGTTTCCAGGTTATCCTTGACACCCCTGTCACGGTACACCAGCCATGCTTATATTTGCCTCAAAAGAATTGGGGAGAGGACTCCTGTTTCCGATCACTGCTTCCTCCTCATGGCTATAGTGCCATACCGTATCTCCACAGGTGCTGGAAAGCAGTACCTTCTGTTGCTGAGTGATTTTAAGCAGCAAACATTGGCAGACATTTGCCTTGCCCTGTTCCAGCTGCAGTCAGCAATGTGCGGAGGGAAGAAGGAGAGCATGTGGGAAGGAGTTGAGGCTCCTTTCATCTTCTTTTCTGTGCTTCAGAAAGAAGTGGTGGACTCACTAAATAAACCTCCAGCCTTTCTTAGGACTATGAAGAAGTGAAACCCAGAATGCATTCCCGCTGAATCTGAAGCTCCCAGTCACAAATTCAGAATCAATTATGAGACGTAATCTTGCCCTTAATCTCACGTTCTGTTCATGGAGCACTGTCTATAAGATCAATATTAATAAAAGGATCATATGAAGAACTACCCTAGACTACACTTAAAAATTCTCTCAGTGGTTCACACAGACTTTTCTTAGCCCACAGCAGCAGAGATTTATTTGGGAATCCTTTCTTTGACCAAAACCCTCATAGATGTGTCATCTTCTCATAAAAATCAGCTTATTTTTGATATACAAGATTTTGCAGGTTCACAATGGTGAGGGAACTTATCTGTGCTGGTGGTGATCACAGAATCTATAGGCCTGGGGGGGATCACTGAGGATCATCTTGTCCAACTGCCTCTGCCAGGCAACATCTTGTAATGATTTACAAGATCTTCTCAGAGGACACAAATTTATTCTTTCTCTTTTTTTCCTTCATGGTTGGCTTCAGTCAAATGCTTTCAGTTTGTAGTTAATTCTGTCTCTGCTCTAGATTTGTCTTTTATGAGTAGTCTGTTTAAAAATTATTTTGTGTACAACGAGAAATAACATTATTTTCTTTTTCCAAGAATCAAACTTGTTCCTTCAGATTGTATCATTTTTCCCTTCCCCCCACCTCCAGAAAAGCTGGTGTTTGCAAAAACCCTCAATTTCCATTAAGCAGTGATTCTGGTGGATAATTAGAATTTAATTTCTCTGACCAGCATCCTCAGGGGCATTCAGATGTCTTCTGCTTCACCATTCCTGTTTCACACGAACAGGAGTAATAATCTTTTCCTGTTCTACCCAGATGTTGGAAAGCTGAGTCCTTAAAAGCGTGCTTAGCTCCTATAGTGATTAGTCAGGGCCCTCAAGGGAGAACATCAGCGCTCAGTGCAATCTCCCTTTGGCTTTCCCGTTCACCCTGCCTCCTCCTTTTCCATGCTTTGCATGGGTGCTTGGGTTCTACCTCCTCTGAAGAGCTTCAGCTCAGCCCATTCCATACCCAGAGGCAACTAATAAAGGTCAATCTCAGATATAATGAAAGGGGACAATGAGGCTGTTCTGGCCACTCCTAGTTTTCCCCACTGCTTCTCACGAGCTCTGCAGGTTCTTCTTGTTCCTCCACCAGGCCTGAATGTCAGGGGGAGGCTGTTCCCACCACCATCCCCAGCTATTCTTCAACAGTCGTGTCCTTTGAAGATGTGCATACTTATCATGTTATTTCAAAATTCCAAAGGTCACATTACCTTCCCTTTTCCCTTCCTCCCCGCCAGAAAATAAGGGCAAGAGCAATTACTGAGTAAACAAGAAGGAGCGGGTTTGCAGAGCTGCTGTGAGGGACTGGGGGACTCCACCAGACTGGCCTGTTGAAGTCAGAACTCCATTTTCCCCACCTCATCCTGCAAATTCAAATTTCAGAGCTTATAGAGCATTTTCCCTACATCTATGTTGTCCCTTTTGTCCCAGAAAATCTGTTAGATGTTCAAACATTTGTGAGGCAACAAAAAGCTCAACTTTTCCTTCATCTTTTACCCAAAATTCCATGCTGGTGTGATAGAACTGCTTTTCAGCAGTCATATTAAACCCCAGGAGGCGCTGCAAATCACTTGTGAGGTTTTGGGAAATAAAGGTACATGCAAGTCATAGACCACCCCAAATTCTTGATGACCCTCTGCCAAAACAGGAACCAGAGCTGTCTCAGGCTCCTCCTTTTCCAGCCCACTGTGCAGCAAGGCTCCAAGTTACCTTTTCTGTGATTCCTATGAGGTATGTTGGCCCTGAAGGATAAGAACTGCAGTTCTGCTTGGCAATTGCATCATGTAAGTAGTAGGTCTACCTTGCTCCCTCCAGCTCACCCAGCTACAGGCTGGGTAGAGCGGGGCCCTTAAGAAATGCTTTTGTGGGACTTCTGAAAAGCAGGTGGTCTGACACACAGAAAGCACATTAACACTAACAAAGATAAAGAATTTCACAGAAAGATAATTGTTTGCCTAGCAGCTGAATTTATTTCATTCTCAAGTTGTAATTAAGGGAAAAGTTGCAGTTTAGAATGCAATCTGGTTTTCCCTCTTTTTTTTTTTCTTGCCTAATAAGCAGAGCAAGAAGTTGATTCATTTTTATCTACAAGGGAGAAATGTATAATTTTACCCACACCTGATTTAACCGAAATGAGTAAAAGACAGATAAACAGCTGGAGAAACCTGAGAAAAAAAACCACTGAATTCAATTTACTGGAATCTTGCATGCCTGGGGAAAAAAATAGAAAGCAAGAAAGAAAAATAAATAAAAACAAAAAGGGAGGAGTCATCCATGGACAAGCAAGTTTATATCTTAAGATGTTGGACAGTTAAAGTTCTTTTTTCCAACAACAAGTAAGGATGAGAAATTTCCAAGAACCCAGCTGTTCTTATTGTTAGTATGATTTAGTGTCTGTATGTGTGCAATGTTTAGGAGTTGTACACTTTGTAGACTAGCAGTCATACCAAACTTAAGGACGTCAAAAAACAAAACTGGTCTCAGATCACTGGGTGCTGCTTAAAAGAACAAAGAAGCATGGAAGAAAAAGAAAGGGTATGCTCCAGAAAGGCTGCAATCAAAGCAGAAGGCAGGCAATGAAAAGCAGTCCTTCCTTCTGAATAAAGACAAGGAAAGAACAGGGCAGTACAGAATAAAAGGCAGTTTTCTCACGAGAGACATGTCAGATTCTTGTATATGTCTCTACAACATGAATAAATTTTGTTAAATGAGGAGCAGGGACAGTAAGTTGTATCAAAATTGGAAGGAAGGTTAATTGGATAGGGACAGAATTACAGAAAGATAAACATGTTTCCAGGCATAGAAAATAACATTTACCTCTGCAACGACTTGCCATAAAGTGAAAAGTTTGGATTGTCATTCTATAAACACTGACCTCCTGGATCCACCTGCAGGTTTATATGGAATATGATATTTTCTCTACCAGTGACTGGGTTCAAGTGCATGTGAAAAAACTGTAGTCATCTACATGAAAAAGAAGAACTACCTACCCGTCTTTGCTTTTATTGAATACCTATTCTTAATTTCACCAAGACAGAAATGTATCTTCCCCTTCCTTTCTCTAGCCACCTGGAAAAGCCTCCAACTGTTTCTTGGAATCTTGCTAAATCTTCAGGACAGCAATTAATGAGGTTGAGGTAACCTGGGAGCAAATCACATGAGCCAGGCAGGAACATGCCATCGTTTGATGTTGCAAACGCAACTGCACAAACAGACCAGCATGAGTTAAACTGCCCCGACCACTTGTCCCAACACCGAATATTTCTTGTGTTCCCTTCTCTACCTAGTGCTTCTCCAAAGACCCCAAAGCTTGAAATTGTCTGGTCACAGGCTGAGCTTTTGCTGTTAGAAATTCCTTCTAGACTGTGAGCCTCAGAACAAACAAATAGATTGGTTTTCTGAAAGTGAATCTGTCAGACCTTTAGCAATTAATACATGCTTAATATGAGTTGATGAGCACTTTCAAGGATTAAAATTATATTTATTATTTTAAAAATAGGGATTTATTGTTTTCCAGAGATATTTTTTTCTGAGAAACAACCCCTGCTATAAAGATTGTTTTTTCTACCTTCCTTCCAAATCCTTCAGGTATTTTCTGTTTCTCTTTCTGCACTTTCTGTTCGCCCATGTAGAGCAGCAATTTTTGGCACATCAAGCGCATTAGATAATTATATGTCAGTTGAGAAACTCTCAGCTTCTTGTCACTAGTCTATAAAGCTCTCTGTAATGTTGTAATACAATATCGCTGATATCTCAAGGAGATAACATGTTAAGTGTCTACTGGCTATATAATTTGAACCAAAAGTTAACAAAGAGAACTGATCTTTTGGTAAACATATAGTATATTTTTGTCATCTCTTCCTGATAGTGGTTTTGATAAGCAGATTTAGATGTGGTGTTATCCTCTGATTGCTTTTGCAGCGTACTTGCAAGACAGGGAACTCCTTCATAATTCCTCAGACAGATGGTTGAGAGGAATTTCCCAAGTACCCACAGATCAAAGATTGCTCCCTGTAAATGGTGATGGTTGCTGATATTACAAATCCACCCAGACGTTTTATTCTTCCTCGTTCTAAACCCCCTTTCACTTCTATCTGCCCAATGTGGATTCCCATTAGGTGGGAAGAACAATTTTAAGCAATCAAGAGTCAGTATGATAGCCTTAGATTGCTCATTAAGGATCAGGTTGTGAATGAGGGGTAGATGACAGAGATCTTTGGAATCAAAGAGGCATGGAAATGACGAGCAATTGTTCTCTGTCTTTTCCAAAACAAGAGCAAGGGGACATCAAATGGAACATGGAGGAGACGGGTTCAAAACAAACAAAGGGAAATGATTCTTCATACAATGTATAATTAAGCCGTGGAACTCCTTGCCACAGGATGTTGTGGATGCTGTAAATTTACATGGGTTCAAAAAGGACTGGACAAGTTCATGAAAGAAAAATTCTTCAAGAGCTATTAAATACAAAGACATTACCTCTGGCTCCGGAAGACGCTGCAATGCAAATCTCAAGATGTTGTGAGAGTGCTCTGAGGAAGTCTCACTTTGCTATTTTACTTTTCCCCAAGCATGTATTAATTCTTGGCCCCTGTCAGAAAGAGTTACATGTGTTAGATGGATCCCTGTATAGCTGATACAGCTCTTTTTATATCCTCGTTTCACACAGGTATTTTTTCAGGGAGCAGATCAAGTGATGGCCACTTCATACTATTCACCTCAAATGCTCTTACTCCACTTAGAGCAGTAAGTAATCTGAAAATGAGTGTATTGCTAAATACTTTTATTTTGAGGCAGTTTAGCTTCCCAATTTTCTGCCTGGAAGGTACAGGAAATGGAACATTTCTGGCTGCCTGGATAGAGGAGGGCACAGTTGGCTCTCAGAGGCACCTCTCCTCCTCATGCTCCAGTTGGTGACATAGGCAGTCTTGTGTAAAAAAGTGGGGTATCTCTCTCAGCCTTTAAACTCTCTGGTCTGTCTAAATAACCACCCCGGTACAAAATAGTGATTCAGAAGCAGAAACACACATTTGGGATGCTTGGCTATGTGAAAATTGGCTGGGAAATCCCCCAGGTTTTTTATTCCTGTTACTTCTGGCACTTGGCAAGCCTGCCAGTGCCTCCCCGACCAGAACTTTGCCCGGTAATGAGGAAAAATGGAGATAAGTCTAGGAAAAGTGCCTCCATCCTGAAAGCACTGCCTGATGCTCTAATGGATAGTCTGTCCTTTTGAAAGGAGGGAAAAATATCCCCCCCTCACTGCCATTTACTAGCAGCTGGGTTTGAGGAGAGTTAGCGTACAGAACAAGTCCTTTCCTGCACTGGAATACTCCTGCATCTGCACAGGCTAAAACCCTTGTTAGCCAGCCCCTGGGTCCCGCAGGCTTAGCCATTTTTGTGGGCTAAATTAACACTTTGGTGGTGAGGAGCCAGAGAGCCACTGCAAAATGAGGTCTGGCTGAGTGATGAACACTCCCATCCCGTGGGATCTGACAGCTGAGGAGGGAGCTTAGCTTCAGGCCCATTGCAGGTGCTCCAAACTGAGCACCCCAAAAGTGTGGAGGCACTCAAAAATGAAAATCTCCACTGCAGCATTTAACCTGGGTTTCAAAAGCCATTCCTTTCCCTTCCCAGAACCCCTAAAAAGCCTTTTGGGCAAGGAAGGCAACTCTTCAGGCTCCACGGGTATTATTATTATTTGGAAGCCTGTTTTGTATTCAGAGTTGGCTGCTCCTTGGGTTCACCCAGGCAGTTTAGTGCATGTATGCCGAGGTGTATATTGGATGTGCCTAATAGCTGCAGTAGGTGGAGAGGGAGGAAGCTGTGATCCAAATGATGGGAACTCCTGGAGGGAGTTGTCTTGCCACCGGCATGCTGTCAGCGTGCCAATAAATAAGAAAGTTGAGATGATCAGAGGCAGCTATCTAAACAAACGAGGGTGAAAACTCCCAGCCTGCGTGGCAATCAGGCACAGGAAACTCATTCAGTGGCCATCCACCTTCTTCCCATGGTTCAGGTTTGGTATTCTATGAAACACGTAACAGGCAGAAAATACCCCTGTACCCAAAAAAAGGCCCTGTGGCTGTTGTCCTTTCTGTCATGCCGTTGCTTCTGTCAAACACCTCTCAGAGGATTAGTAGTGGGAAACACAAAATGAGAGGTGATTCACAAGCTCTTTGTGTTTCAGTTTGCAAGCACCAAAATTAGCCACTGAGTAGCACTATCCCAGTTCTGGAAGAGAGAGAGTTGCTCCTTAAGGTGTTGCAAATCACTGACAAATTCACTGATGTTGTAGTGCTCCAGATTTTTTCCCTGCGCAGGCACAAACCTGATTTCAAAGGCTGTGAGAAAATCAACAAGTGGTAGGAAGATATAGAAATCATGTAGTTCTCTTCTCAGCAAACCCTGCATGGGCAGGTAATGTCCATAGCTGGCTGATGAAACGCATAGCTGGCTTTGTAATATGTATAAATACACAAAAACACATAAATATGTAATATGCATAAATATATATAAAAATGTACAAATGCACAGCTGGCTTTGACACCAGTTCAAAGCCCCAACATCCTTAATAGGAAGTGAAGGAGCTGCATCTAGGTTTTTCACTTCTCACTTTTTGCTTGGTAAAGCTAGAAATGCAGAGACTACTCTGGTAATCAGTGTCTTCTGTGCTCCACCTTTGGATGAAATGTCCAAAGAAGACAGAATGGCCCAGTATTTTAACTTTTAAATCATTCAAGTGGGAGACACTGATCTCTTCCAATAAGAATGGGAAGATCTGAAAAAGAGTTTCCAAGATATCGGGTGAGTATTTCAACTGACTGCTGGAGCTGTAGTTCATGGACTGACAAGAAGCCTGTGAAACCTGAATGAAAGACAGTATCTGTCTCCAAATCTGGAGTTTGGCACCTGGCTTCCGAGAAGAAAAGAGCACAAAGCCTCACACTTATCCTTGGCCTTCCTGCCCTCACACTGGGTTTTACCTTGCGCTGTCACATGCTAAACGCTTTCAGAAGCGCTTGATGCCCAATGTATTGCATAAGAAGCTTACTTGCCTAAATTGGGCAACTCCATATCAACAAAGCTCCTAAGAGCTAGAAGCTCCTGAATTCAGAGCTGTGATATCTAAGTCCTTTGGTAGATGTAGATCTTTGATACCACACCAATGACAGAAGGGCTGAAATAGTTTAGAACAGAAAAGAATAAGAGCTTTAATCCTTATTCATGGGTATCCAGGATCTTTAATATCTGCGGTCTCTCTGAATCAGTTTAGTTTATTTAGCACAACTAAGACACATTTGATCTGTTAAAGCTGCCAATCTTCTTGTTCCTCAGGCAGGCTGTTTACCACATTTCACACATGAGAGCTCTGCTGTCTGTCTGTCTCTGTCCTTCCCTCCCTCCAGCTGAAAATCAGCTCTCTCCAGGAAATAGTTGAATCAAATACATTCAATGTTCCCTCCTCTTAAGTGTATTAAATATGCCCAATCAAGTACCATAAACAAAATCACAAAACTTCTGAGTTCTACTACTAACCCTCAAAGCTATGTACTAATGACAGATGGTCTGTAAATAAACCAGGCTTCCCCAGTCAAGTGCTGGATAGGAAGCTGAGATTTATATTCAATAATGATTTTGCAAAAAACACAAACTGAACAAAAAACCCCAGCAACAAACCCCACCTAAAATATCTTCAGCTTCACCAGTTTTCAACAAAAAACTGTTAAAGCTCCTTAGTGATTTACAGAGCTAGGAGAAATAGCTTGCATTGGAGGTTTAATGACAACTTCACTTGGATATTCTGGATGTGCATAACCACAGACAACCTCTGTATATTATGACTGTGTATTAAGTGACATATAGAGAAGAGCTGCTTGGATGATCAGAGAGACAGAGAATCTGCTTCAAAAGAGGAGAAAAAAGGGTGGTCTGAGGGTTAAAGCACAGAGTGCCCACATCCAGCTGACCCAGCTCTGCTGAGAACCAGACTAGAGCTGACACTGATTTGCAGGGCCCCAGATCACCTCGCTGCAGTCCAACACATTATCCTACACAGGCATATCAGTTATTCACTGGTGTCTTTAGTGCTTCATCAATGCAACATGTCTGAACACAGCTTGTTGACTTTGAAATGCTCAGCAGCAAAGGATTATAGGGGTTAGAAGTGGCCTGTATAAATACATTGAGGCATAAACAAGGGAGAGTAACAAAAGCTCTCTGAGCTAATGGCCAATGCTCTTACCAGAACCAATGGGATTTAGTGTCCAAGATTACAATTAAAACAAGGTCTATAAAACTTCAGTCATGCAGGGGGAACAGAAAAGACAGCAGGAGTTTTGAAATTATCAGCTGGTGAAAGGTATTGGTGTTCCGAGTGCCCAGAAAGTGTTGCAACACGCAGATGTATTGCATGTCTTATTTTCTCTGGAGCAGTAAACACTTCTCCAGAATGACATGTGTACTTCACTGCATCACTTCAGAGCAGAGGTTCTGTGGGGGAACTTCTTTTCTGTATTGAGGGAAGTCAGAGATGTCAAAAATTCTGGGGTTCTAACATAAGCTGTGAATTTCCAGAATTTATAGTACCCAGCTAGGAGATAACAATGGTATTCCTGCAGTGTTTTTATTTCTCCTTGAGAAGTTCCTCCATGCTAGGCTGTGAGGCTAACCAGAATTTTCTTGTTTTACGGAGCAAAAGTACGATGTGGAGAGTTCAATGATCACTGTGAATACCAAGTCAGTGAGGGCAGACACTTTCCATAGACACTTTCCACTTTGCTCTCAGGCCCACATCCATCATCTCACAACAAACGCAACAAAGATCTCCAGGGATTTGTCTTACTCATCAAATCCTGGTTTTTGGCTGCTGGGTCTGCCTGACCTGAAGATCTGTACTCCCACAGAAAAAGTTCTACCAAAGTGAGCATGACCAGCTTCTATCTGCCCTCACCTACATCTTTCTGAGGACACAGCTCAAGGACTTTCAGCTTAAATTCTCTTGGACTCTGTGTCTCTTTGCTGTGTCAGTGGTGGGAAGGTTTGCCCTGATCTCAGGAAAGAAATTGTGAAAAGAATACTGTGTGGGGACTATCTGTGCTGGAGGAGCTTTTTGCTCCTCTCTGCCCTAAGAACAGGTTTCACCTCGAAGCAAATTCAAATCAGTCTCCAACCCAACTTCTGCCCAGTTGAATAAATGCTCTCAGGCTTAAAAGATATCCCAGAATAGGTGAGAGTTGGGGTTTTTTTCCTGCATGGATGATCAAGCATTTTGGATTACAGTTCGGGTAGCTTGTTTATATACAGGAGACAAATCCTAAACTACTACAAAAAGTATTCTACCCAAGAAACTAGAACACGTAACTTAACTCAGAAGCTGACACCAGCTTTCATTTTTTTAAATGTTATTTTTATTGCTAAATCTTAGATGTTCGGGTTTGCAGAGAAGAGCAGGAGTTTACTTCCCGTAACAGAGAAAGGGCAGAAATAAGCTTGAAACATGGGGAAGTTTTTCATTAACATATGTATAGTATTTCAGGTATTTAAATACTGCTAAAAATTCAGCAGAATGCTTTTTTGCTGACTTTTAAAATTATTATTTACAGTGCTACAAGAGATTATTTTGTCATGAAAGATTGTGCTGTTCTGGTTTTCACCAGTTGTTGAATCTGGGGTACATTCTAGGGTGAATGTCTGAGAGCCAGAAAGCAATAACAATTAGAAATGCATTATTTTATATTCCTTATTCTCCGCAGGCAAAAAAAAACCAAACCAAACAAAACACACACATAAAGTAAGAAGCAAAAATAATGAAAACAAATAGCTTTAAAAATAGTTTGATCATAAACAAAAATCTATCATGACCTTAACAAGAAACCGATTTTTCCAGCCATCCCCTTTTTAAAATTCTCAGTATTCCCAAATTGGGATATTTTTTTAACTGTCTGTATTTTAACCTCTTTAAGTGTGTACACAATGTACACATTTTTTTCCCCCTAATGTTCAAAATTAAGCCCCTCTGTATGCCTTCCATGCTGAAGTTTATAACCTCAGCCTGCACAAGTCCAGTGCAGAAAGATCTACAGCCTCCAGGCAGAGCGAGGAAGCTCTTTAAAGATGAATCATTTTCATAAATGAGTGCAGAGGGAGGTCAAGCCAGGGGACACAGAAGGTTACATGTGTGGCTGAGATAAGGCCTCATTCATCCACTTCTTACTGTCAGGTCTTGATGGGTGAACATTGCCTTGAGCTCCCATAAAACATGTTGTTTGCAGAAAACTTGCAGGTGGTTCATAAAAAAGTCCAAACTGTTACCAAGAAATTTATCTCTCAACTGCTGGATCTGTTTATAATAGAAGTGAAGGATCTCATAGAGAAATTAAGTATCAGAGACTGACTTATATTGGCTTGCCAGACTGAAAAACCCAACCTGCCTTCCAAATGCTGCACTAAAAATGTCAAAGCAATTGTATTGATGACATCTTGACAAGATACTGTACAAGACTCTTAAAAATACAACAACAACAAAAGAATGTTGCCTGTTTATGGAAAACTTGTCCCTGGGGAAGGGATGTGGGTATTTAAGAGAGTTTTATGGAGGAAATTCAATCAATTCTCCCTGGAACATTTGATTTTAGAGACTGTCAATCTTTTATTACTCTGGTGCCCATTCGAAAGGCCATTTTTAAAAGGGTGTCATTGTTTCTCCCTGTGTTTCAAAGTGGATATTCAGATAAAGCTGGGTTGTGTTAGCAGGAAGAAATCATGAGGGTTAAAATGAATGTAGGAGGCATCATACAGTGGACAGTTTGATGTTGTTGTGGATATTTAGTCACTGAGTACCAGATTTGAGACCTTTTGAAGTCAATGAAGCCTCCCTTTTGACTTCACTACTTTTAGCTCCAAGGAGCTGTACTGAGATCTCCAGCTGGTTTCACATAAACTACCCTAGAGCCATCAAATAGTAGCAGCTTTCAACATGTACCAACCTGAAAAGTTCACATTCATGTTCAAAAGTCCCTCACACTCCCCTCTCTTCACCACACAAAAATACAAAGTTAAGTTTTCTACATTCTCCTGAACCTGTTCTCCCATGCTTTCGTATTCATAGATTTTTGTGGCCCGAAGGAGCCATTATGATAATCTGGTGTGACCTCCTGAAATCAATGTATCAATGGGATTGCACCAACATTATGGGAACAGTGTTTGGCCTCTAGACATCCTGCCATATAGAGACAACACCGAATGAATTAAAATGGGATAGGGCATTCATTATGAATTATTTGCTTTGGGGGTTATACATCCAACATTCAGCCACACTCAGGGTTTTTTTACTGTAGTCAAAAGAAGAAAAATAGTTTCCCCAGAAGGGTCTTTGCATAAGTTGTGTGTGTCCATCTCAGTGCTGTTGCTGCAGTTCTAGAGTGGAACATGACAGGAGCCCCAAGTTTTAGTTAACGTCTTCTTAAAAGTTTTGATCAAAAAAATAATTTTTCACTATACATTCCCCTAGCCAGTTCTTTCTCACCAATTTCTCTTGCAGCTGAACTCCCCACTATCCGTGTGCACTGCCCATGGGGTGTTACTGTGTCCAGTCATCAGCAGTGATGACACTGGTACAACACAGGTCTGGTGCTCCATCCTCAATGAGTTGCTCAAACATCTCGTGCACCACTCAGGGCTTCCCCACAGATTTATGTAAGAAACATCTCCACACAGAAGGGTCATCTCTTGGTGTTGGGCTGTAGTGACCCCATGCCGCCCATTTCTAAGGATGAGTGTGGTCTCATCTAAATCAGATCCCCTTAAAACTCAGATACCCTTAAAAACATGACCTCAAAGTATTTTGTCACATGACAGAGAGTCTGAAATTTTACAAGGTCAAAGTCATTTCCAGGAAATTGCTGTAATGTCCGTAAAACAAA
The DNA here is from genome assembly GCA_013398055.1 of Ifrita kowaldi. Lineage (NCBI taxonomy): Eukaryota > Metazoa > Chordata > Aves > Passeriformes > Cinclosomatidae > Ifrita > Ifrita kowaldi. The sequence continues at coordinate 91,624 of VZRS01005667.1, read as the reverse complement.
GCCTCATGTTAACAAAAACCTGAGAATCCTAAGGCATACAAGAAACATTGGTCCATCAGATCCATCTTTCACTTCCAACATCCCCAGAACAACACTAATGGTTTTAATAGGGGCACATCCACTTCTACAACCTAGAGCAGCTCTCACTCTCAGAAAGTGTCAGTGAAAATCACAGGGCCCCAGACACAATGTAACTGCTTCTTAATTAAAGGAAATGTAATGAGAATTGCTGGTAAACAAACATCAGGTGATTATAGGATGACATCTCTCCACAGATTACTGAATAATTGCACTTCTCTGACCCAAAAGGAATTTCCATGCAACTTGCAGAGAGGCTTAGAAGACAGAGATAATTAGGTCTTTATTCTCTGCAACTTTTAGTCTTTTTTTTTTCTTCACATCCAAGCATACAGAAATTATCAGAGGCTGCATCACCCCTAGCACATTAAGTCCCACTTAGAGAGATGGTAACTTTCCTGGTTCCCCACAGCTGCTCATCTTCCTTCAGCTGCTGCCAAGATTTCATTAGCTTCAACTTTGAAACTCCAACAGCAGTGAGGTAAACTCTTCTCATCTGTCCACTCCTCTGCAAGAATTACCCTTTGAAATCTCTGAAAAAAAGCACAATACTATAAATACAATTTCTCATTCCAAATCCACCATGCTGGAAGTGAAGATTTTGCTAAAAATAATATTCTCTGTATGCAGCTGGAATAAAATCCAATAGGGTTTTAAAGGCCCAGCAGCCCTCCTGATGCAGCAGCATTTGTTAGTATTATATTGGTTATAATTTTTTCTATCAGAACAACCTGATTTCTCAAAATCAAGATGTTTCTTGGGAGCTAGTTGACTGTGATAATACTCTTGTTGGCAATGTTTCAAGAAGACCCCAAGATTAAATGCAATGTTAAGTTTGACCTTCTCGCTTTCCTTTGTTTGGAATTTTTTCCTTTGTTTTATTTTGTTTTCCTTGTTTTGACTTTTAATATTAATGTTTTGCAAGTAGTCTTCATCAATTAGAATGATGGTGCACAATAGTACCAGATGTTTTATGCACTCTGTGATTTTTATGACTATGTGTGGGCATTACCAAGCCAATGCACTTTACAGTGCGAGGGGAGAGTAAAAAGGCAAGGATTTCATGTGGGCTTCCACCCTGACCCTTTGCTCTGACATAACAACAAATATTTCTAGATCATTCTTGACAGATATGTGTCTAACTTGCTCTGAAAAACCTCCAATGGTAAGGATTCTTCAGCCCATCAAGGTTGTGTTGTTCCTCTCCCTGGAGTTAGAAGGATTTTTTTATAACTAACCTTAAACTCTTCCCATTGCAAATTAAGCCCATTCCCTCTTGTCCTACTAGCAGTGGACACAGAGAACAATTGATCACTGTCCTCCTTTAAAAACCCTATTATATGTTTGAAGACTTGTAACATGCCTCCCTTCCTTCACTGCTTTCCTAGACTAAACAAACTCAATTCCTTCAACTTTTCATTATAGGTCATGTTTTCTTAAACCTCTTTTCCTTCGTGTTACTCTCCTCTGGATGCTTTCCAAATGGTTTATTACTTTTTTTTTTTTAAGTGTGGTGGTCAGGACTACATACCTCAGGCCAGCTGACTCCCCACCTGTGCCAAATGGTTCAGACTAGTGACCTCCCTTTTGATGTGTGTTTCTAGGTTTCCTTTAAAACAGCTTGTTTTTCCATTCCATGAAATATCACAATTTCTAATTACCAAAACAAATTTCGAAATGCTGGAATTTCCCACACAATGGGAGAAATTTCTTCTGTCTGGTACTGCAACATTTGAAGATGTTCCTGAAGTTGGAATGCATTATACCTTGGAGTATTGGAATCCACACAGTCTAAATACTTGCATGGAGAGCTTTTTACCTGTAGACTTCACATTGTTTTATGAGCAGAGTTTCTGCATTATGTTATGTTGGGTGGAAGGGGGTCAAACAAAAAAGGACCCATCCATTCATCAGATCACATCACAGGGCATCCTCTTCCCTTGGGTACCCTGTCATGAAAATGACATTCACCATATGAGGAGAGAAGCAAACAGCTGCTAAATCCAAGTTTAGGAATCCCTAGTGGCCCACCCAGCTTAAAATGCACATGTAAATATGCACATGTAGATATGTAAATATGCATACTCTATATTGGCTTAGCAGAAGGACTCCAAAGTCCAACAGTTTCCTCTACTGTCAGAGGGAACACATAACCTAAAGCAACTTCTCTCCAAAACACACACTTTGAGTCAAAATCTATGCAAATCTAACCTTCCCTTATCTTTGAGCTCAGGTGAGACATATGTGCTTGCTCATTGCTCTGAGATTTTGGAGGTTTGGATCCTGCCCCCAGCTCTGCTTCAGGGATTGACTGTTGGGTGATTCTGAATAAACCTCTGCCTCAGTGCCCTATCTGCCAAATATAGTTGCCATGCTGTTCCTCCAGGTAGTCCTTCACACTGACTCATGGGATTCTCTAAAGAAGAGGTAGATACTTTTATTATTATTCAGAAAGGAAAAACAGCATTGTAAAAAGTGACAGTAGATTAACTTTTATGGAGAATAGTGTCTCCCTTGATGAAATTAAATCAAATGTGTCTGAGACAGAATGGAAAAATACGGAACATGACATTCAGGAATGTCCCTTGCTCTCCTAAAAGTCTGCAGTAAATGAGACCCTGACGTGAGTAATTAAACATAATAAAAATATCTGTCTGACTGGATAGAATCCAGAATTTTCTGAAATATTTTTATTAATATCATTTCCTCTGCAATAGCCACAGGTCTTGCTTTCCATTAATGCTTTGGACTCAGAAAGCTCCAGTCCCTGCTGGGCTATATGGTTGGAAACTCCATAGAAGACACTGGAATTTTCCCAGTACATGTTAGGGAACTTGCTTTTTGCTGGAAATATCCTTTCATGATGCCTTGAGGAAGACAGTCACTGTTTAGAAAGAAAAGATGCAAAAAAACCCCTCAGATTTGCTGGGCCCGAGTTCTACCTATATTAAGCCTTGCATTTTAGGGTATTATTGACTCCATCACTCACTCAGCAGTGATAAAAGCGTATTTGTCCCTTCACAGTAGATTAGCTACAACTGAAGGGTCTTCTGTAAGAGGCTAAGGACTATTTCACCTCATACATTACAGATATTTTAACATGGTGCATTGAAAATCCAGAGAAGTACAATCTTATATTCCTAAGGAAACCGGATTTTTTTCCTTGACAAAGACCTAGCATATATCCTTCATCTGTCATCGTGACCATGCCACCAGAGGTCCTTAATGTCCCTTCACTGAAGAAGTTCATTTGCACCTTGTAACTCCCACCTCAAGGACTGGCCCCTTTTTCTCCCCCTGTTCTGCACTTGATCTTGTCTTCTGAAAGAGTCAATCCCCTTTGTCTCTTTTTGTGCCTTTGTTTTGGTATTTACAGGGTCTGGTGATAAACATCACCCCTACAGCTCCGTGAGGTTGCTGGTCTCTGTGGTGTCTTCCACCACCCACACACGCTGACATGACCTTTTCGTGCTATTGTGTGCCAAAAGTCCCTTCCTACTACACGTTTTCAACTAGATTTCCACTGCTGCTTTCTGCCTCCTTTTATTGCTGTGCATGCTCAAGAATTGCCTACAACGGAGCACACAGAACCTCTTCAACCATGTCATCCTGAGAGATTTGCTTTAATCCTTTGAATATCCTCTTCCCTCTACCAGCAAACTTTGCTTACAACTTTTGGTGGTGGGGGAATTTGTTTAATTTGTAAAGAATTAAATAAGGTGGTGCAAGTAATAACTGCTCATTTCAGTGTTTTTTTCCAGGATCATGGACCACTACAACAAAATCATCCATTAACTTTAGCTCACCAATTCATATTCAACAGCTTCCAAGAGTAGTGTCAAAGGTGGTGGAAAAATTTGTATCAATTGGAATGAAATTTTGCCACCCTTCATCTTCGTGATACCTGACATCATGAATTTATCATTGAGTTCACTGAGAGCAATTTTAGAAAAAAAGTATTACTTTGGTATTAAGTGGTATTAAGTAGTGGTGGGGAAATCTGAACAAAGGTGCATGAAAATAATGAAATCAAAAGCAGGAAGCCAGCACGTGGTTGACCAGCTAATTTTAAATAGAAAGTTTGGGGATTTTTCAGAGTATAAGAACTCCAGATTTTAGAGAAAAGCAGACTTTACAAGAGGCACATCTCTCCTGACTGCACGCAAGCAGAGAGGTTGCTGATATGGAAAATTACTTGGCCATTGGCCAACCTATATTTAGGTTCATGTAAAGGGAATGAGAAAATTTTGGAAGAAAAATCTCAAGGTAATACATTGACTTGTTATTATCACAGGGGATAAAAAGAGTCAGTAAATCAAGAGAGTTTAGAAAAAGAATATTAAATATACATCAGTTAAAGATGTATTCAGTGGCAGGGCATCATCTGTGATATATCTTCCTAAAGGATAACAAAACAGAATAAAAATACCTGGGTGAACAGAGCAAAAGAAAATGAAGGAAGATAAAACACACCCAGATATCAAGTCACCTAGGTAGACAATAAATTATAAAATAATTATAAAAATTACAATAAATTATAAAAATACAACAATTAAACCATAAGTATAAAATTATAAGTATTTGGGTAAGTTATAAAGATATAATTATTTTCAGAAGCTACCAGCTCTGGCTTAAGCCCCCTCTTTCTGAAGTCACCTTACTGTTGCCATTGAAGCAAGAAGATTGAGAAATGGTGGATATTCCCTAAAAAAGCTGTGCCATAGGAAAAGCTATGTGTCACAGGACTGAGTGAGCACCCCAAGGTAAACCCCATCCTAGACCAGAATAAAGCTCTGGATTTGCTATCACGCTGTTTCCTTCTGCCCTCTGCCACCTCCATGTCATCCCTTTGGGACTATCTCACATTGTTTAAAACAAATTTCTCAGCCATTAGCCAGAGGGGCAGCTTCAATCAATGCAACCCAAGGGCTTTGCTTCGCCAATTTTCCCACACCTTCACTGCCATGCTGCTCCAAGTGACTGGTGGTGGGAAGCCCCCAGCAGCCACACTGCTCCCAAAGTGCTCAGTGTCTGAATATAAGAGGAATAACCTCCCTCAATCTGTCTCTTTGCTGCCGCTCGAATTTTCTGCCCCTAGGAAAAGAGGCCATCAGTCTACATGGGGTACTGGACAAAAAAGGATGAATTGGGATGCTCAAGATAATGGTGATGAGTGCAATCATTTCAGGCACTGAAACGTCCCTCCACTTCTCAGCCCAGCCTACTCATCACAGACAATATTTTCGGATGCAGATTAAACTGAGCCAACTGGATTTATCAAATGTGACGTGACTGTGTTTTGCCTGCCAAATTCAGCATCCCTTCATGAGTATGCACAAGTGAGTCATGATAGGGAAGGAATCAGACTGGACTGAACAGGTCTGATGTGACTTATCTGTTATAGGTAAACTGCAATCCAACTCGTTTCCTCTTCATCCTTCTTTTTTGGCTGATTTTAATGTGAGATGAAACAACAAATTAAACAGATTTTTCTTCTGCCTAGCAGTCATTCAGTTCCACATAATCTTTCATTTTTTTTCCTAATAGCTGAAGATCTCTACTCATTTATTTTGCACTGACCAATGCTATTGCCACATATTTTCCCATTCTTAGGTCTGCAGCTCTTTCCCCCTTGGATTTCAGAGCTCCCATGTTTGCAGCAGCCCTGATTCTGCACTGGCACACCTTTCAGCACAGCATTTGATGTGGCACAGCCTTGAATAGACAGAATATTGAGCAACATGACATAGTCTGTAAAGGCTTTTACAATATCTCTGGGGATAGGCAGCCACACTGATGAACAAATCCCATCTGCAGTAAATCAGAGCTCTTCTATGGAGCTATGCCAACTTATACCAGGTGAGAACTGCTCTTGCTATTATTAATGTACCCTTGTTATCTCCCCCCCACTCTGTATTTATTGATACAAACAGGAGAAACCATGGAAAAGAAACAGCCTCCTCAGTAATGTCTCATTGATCTCAATTGAATAATTCACAGTATCAGAAAGGTGAGTAGGGGTGGAAGAGACTGAGTGTTTTTTTAAAAGTCAAAAACATCTGGTCCCCATTTGTGAGAATTACTGAGTCCTCTTCAGTCCTTTAACCCTTTCACCCACATTGTATCTGTGCTTCCATGGTTTACGAGTTTTATCTCCCAAATCCTTTCAATGAATGAAACTTGATATAGAAAATTAATCTTTTCTATAGCCCCTTCCCAAGGATTAGAAGAAAGACTGATTCAAAGAACTCTTACCTCACACTCCTCCCTAACACCGGCATTACTCCAGTTTAGGGTTGTGTCATAAAACTTTCCATTTCAAAGCCAGTACTCCCACCAGGGTGCGAATGTGGGAGGTAAGGTGTCAGTTTGGGGTAGTTTTGTGTCTGACCCCAAGTACAAAGGATAATAATGGCCATACAAACCTTCAGAAAGCATTTCCTGGTGGGGATGCTATGTGAGTTTTTCCAAAATAACCCAGCAAGAACTGATTTTTGACAGAAGGATTCCTAAATTTGGGAGCTTTCCTCTGGTATTTCTAAGGGCTGGTTTTCAGAAACTTCTCAGTATTGGCTGACCGGATACCAGACATTTTAGATGCCCCCATTTAGGTACCCAAAGGCAAAAATGTCTGTATTCCACTCTAGACTTTTGAAACCATTGTTCCTCTAGCATACAGAGACTTCTTTTTCAATTAAGCTGAGGCGAGGCAGGCTGTTAGTCTAGATGTGAGGTCCGATTACATGAGTGGTTACTGAGTGGGAAGAGACTAAAATATTCTCTTCCAATTTGTTAGATCAGCCACTGCACCTCTTCAGTAGGGCAGCTCGAACCAAGGTTACTCTCTGCTCCCATCGAGAGAAAATCCTGTCATTTGAACTTGCAAAGCTGAGAAAGGTTTGGCAAAACTGATGGTGCCAAAGTGTCTCATCCAGCCTTGCCCTTGGCCACAACAGTACAGCCCTGGGAGGACCCACCTCTTGTGACCCCCCCTGCTATAGATACATATCTTTCCCCAAAAAGGAAGGTGAAAACAAAAGACCTGGAAATCTGGTACTAGAAAATGGAGATTAAGCACAGAAATGCCTTTAAAAATAATGTTTTGAGGTGCCTTAAGTCAAGCATTCTCTGTCGGATCCCTAAAAAAAGGGTAATATATTTGGAGCTGTAACCAGCACTTTTATCAGCACAGAGCTGAGCAACTGTGGGAATTTCAGGGGTAGATAACCCATGTCTTTGTCTCCCAGCAGTGGGGAACATCAGGGATTTCTGCTGTCCACTCAATTCTCCATCACGCACTGGCATCAAGGCTGTGCTCAATGCTGCTGTATCAGAATATAAGCTTTTTGAAAAATTCTCTGGTTTTTCCCTACATTTGAGATTCTTCCCCTGCCCCCCAAAAAAATCCTCCTGTATTTTCCCTTGAAATGTCAACTTGTATGTTTTTTAACCAGCTGTGTGTTATTTGTTAACTGAAAAAGAGGTTTAGCATCCATTAGAGACAATGGGATTGGGATTGCCCTTCAAAGGTCTGATTTACAGATGGACAAAGTACCCAAATTACCACTGATTAGAATATGAATAAGAGGAGCTGCACATCTATGAAATTCAGGCCTCAGATGACTATCAAATAATTAAGAACAGTTAGCAGCAGCCACTAACATAAAACTTCATCAGAATTTCACATGCTGGCACGGACTGGGGAGTCTTAAGCAATAACAGAAACTGAGTTATACAATTAAAGCATATAGGGATGAATTCTGTTCCTGATAAAATCTGTGGGAAAATTGCCATTGAATTCAATATGACCACCAAGATGTGCCCATAATTATTAGCAATGCATGAAGCACTTTGGACACTTGGTAAAGCTGCATAAATGAATTGCTGGGCTTCCACAGGGAGGAACTGGACGTTGCATGACAAGTTTGTTGGCTTTGTTACAGGAATAGTCCTCAGGACAGCAATTCCATTTTACCACAGTTTTTGAGGTTTGAAATTTGTTTTCCTTCCACATTGGAGTGAAGAAAAAGAGAGAAAAGTAAAAAGCTTTTCAAATATTCTGTCAAATTAAATGACACTGCAATTTTAATGACACTTTTGTGCTATCCATGTAACAAAAACCTGAGACCCTGCTTCTCCTGGAATACTCCCTTTGACTAGTCCTGAACCTCAAAAATCCCTCCAAGAGAAGTGTAAACAAAACTTCTCTCCAAAATGCTTCACCTTTGACGCAACGTTTTAACAAAATGTATTTAATTAACAGCTCTAATTATAGGTAGCATGCAATTCTAGAGGTGGAAAGAAACTCTGCTGCATTGCAAGAACCTTCCACCACAAGATAAATTCTCCTGGGGTTTTTTGGGCTCCCTGTCTTTCCCAACTGCTGGTGACAGCAGGTATGGACACTATCAATGTCCCTGCAGAAACATAACTTTCTAGCTCAATGCACTCCACTGTAGCTGAAGAAATTTTAAAATGAAAACTAAAAATCTCCCAAGAGATCCATCAGAGATCCAGTTTTGTTCAGACGTTTCCACACAAGTGTTTTAGAGATATTTCTTGAGAACTTGACATTTATTATATTTTGTACAACTAAAGAGAAAGTGGGAAACCTACAGTGTGATGTTTTGAGACTTGACTCTTGTAGGCTTGGTTGCCTACTCAGCCAGAAAATTTCCCTGTGACCTGCATCTGAGTTTGTTCCATCCCTGGGAAATTGAAGAAAAACATAATGTTAAAGACTGAATGTATTAAACTGGAAGGTGTTGAATTTTAGGTACTAAAGGTGCTAAAGATAGATACTTTGACAATAACAAAGTCAAAAAATAATTCAGATTGGACGGATCTATTGTGAATTGCTGGTTCACTTCAGAGCTTTGTGTTGTGAATAGCAGAAACTAACCCTTTTTTAATATTATTATGACATTTACTGTTTTTCCTGAGCACCCATTTTCCAAACTCAGTACAGTTTGCTGGTTTTTTTCCAGACAGGCTTATTTTAAGCAAAATATCATGTCTAATCAATAAAAATCAGCAGCAAATATGTCAAGTATAACAGTTTGGGGGAAAAAACCGTCAATTTACCCTAAAATTTAGGAAACAAAACCTTCCAGGTTCCCATTTTCAAATCATGTTTCATTTTCAAATTCAGTTGAATTAAGTATGTCAATGAAATAAAAATCAAAATTAAATATTTCATTTCTGGCCACAGAAAATGTTTCTTTCTTCACAAGTTTCTTTTTATTTTCATTTCGATAAGGAAAGTCCCACCAAGAAAAGTAACATTATTTCCCAGTTTTTTCAGAACAGTGGTTTAGCCACTGAAGCTGAACAAACCAAAGCCACCAAGCCACCGGTATCTACAGGGCTTTTTGGTTGAACAATTTCTTTTTCTTTTTCTTTCCCTTTTTATACTATTTGAGAAAGGTGAGAAAGTGGAACTTGGAGTGGCAAATTCAAAAGTAAAAAAGGCAAAAAAAAGGGCGACATTTGAAATCTTTTCAGTGTGTCTCCCTGGAAATATTGACTTTTGGGATTTTTTTTTCCTTATGCTGTTGTTCTTTTAGAAAAAAAGACAAACAAACAAACAAACAAGCCCGAAACAAAGCAAAACAAAACAAACAAAAAAGCAAGTGGGGGATTTCCTTTCCATTCTCTGGGTGTATGGAGCAGTAAGATCATCCTTTTGCAATCAGAGAAATCTCATAACTCTTCTTTAGTCAATGTCCAAGATTGATAGACCACCTTAGAGGCCTCTCCATTCCAATGCACGTGCAGAGAAAAGCACGTTATTCCCTTTTCAAGGAACAGTGGGGCTGACTGAGGAGTTGAACACCTCCACACCACCCAGAGGAGCTCACCACTGCCTCCCAGCTGAAGGTTACTATCTCAAATCCAGCTCAAGGCTGGAGATATGCACCTTCCCTCCTTCTTTCAGCCAAAGCAAGCCAAGAAGATCTACCGATATAAGGAGCGAGAGATACCACTTTGCCCGGAATGGTTGGAGCATGCATCCAAGGTTTCATATCTGAAACTGGGGAAGAAACTGGAGAGTCCCAAGACTCACCTTGCTTCTTTTGAGGAACAAGCTCTTCTGCCAAAACTAGCCTGGAGCAATCGCTTTTCCTTGAGGAGAACAAGGAATATGACTCTGATGAGTAAAGTCTTGCAATTCTGCAGACTTTCAAAAGGCTCTCGGAGATATACGAATACAAATCTGATGGAAAGCTAATGAAACTTTCACTCCTAAATCTCTTAGGTCCTTTTGAAACTTTGCTCACTTATCTTCAAAGCCCTGTTCAAGCATAAGCCTTGGAAATTTGTGTGGGTGATACTATATAGGGATTAACAGCCATTTTATAGATGAGGAAACTGAGGTGAAGTGACGTGCCAAAGGCCACACAAGAAGTCGTGTCAAAGGATTCAGATGGAGGAGGATTAGCAAAGTGAGAGAGGGGTGTTTCATCACTTAAAAATTTTTGGAGAGAAGAACGAGTGTTCACCCGATTTTTAATTAAAATTCTGGGCTGTTTGGCAGTAAAATACTATCATCCACTTAAAATTTCTGATTTCAAAAATTAAGTTTTTCTGTTCTTGGGTGGGTTGTTTCCTTCTCTTTCTGTATTCTCGTTACTGTATCTTCTGTTTCGTATTTTCTAACTTTTTGGGTTTTGGTTTTTTTTGAAAATGGAGTGGAGAAAGACAGATATAAGACACAAATTAATGATATAGATCAAAAAAACTAAAAGATGAGAAAATATTCTGTATAAGTGGACAATACAATCTGCTGTGAATTAGGAAAGACCAGGGGTAGCAGAAAACTATGCTGAGGTGGTTAATAATAATGGGAATATTGTGACCCAATCACCTGAGTGTGTAAAAGACACTTTATTTACAGAAAGAGAAAATATTGACTGATATAGTTGGAAAAAAATAACGAGTTTTGACGAGCTCAAATCTTTCAGATCTGAAGCTGGCAGTACACTTCAGTCTAACTAGAAGCCTTAAACATTTGCTGTGTGCATAACTTAATTATGTTAATCATCTAAACAACTGGAGAGAAAAAGGTGGCTCACGAGCATGGAGAAAAAGCAGGTTCCGTTGGGGCAGAGGTGATAAGGTTTTACTCCCTCTTGGACACAAGAAGCATGGGTAATTGCCTATGGAACTCTGAGGGATTATCTCGCAATGTGAGTGAAATTATTACATGCAAAACAGCAGTTATGTCTTTAAACAGTGAGCTAAGGTTCCAGTGGCCAGTGCAGTGCAGAGCAACTCATGCTAATTATGAGCATTTACTTTGCTTCATCCCCTGGTTTTTCAGCCCACACGGTGTTCCCTGAAACTACAGCAATCCTAGCAATGGCACTCCAGCAGATTAATTTAAAGGCAGCTTGGGGATACCATCATAAACTTCAGTGACTGCAGTATAAACATCCCCAACTGTGGGGCGAAGAATGGAAGCGAAGAATGGGTGACTCACACACTAAGACAGAAGTGTGCCAGGCAAAGTCTTTCCAGGAAAGCGTGGAAGGAAACAACCTGTCTCCCAGACACAGGAACTAGTTGGGCAGGGGTGGACTGGTAGGATGTTGTGGAGGAAGTAGTTGTTCAAAGCTAAAAGTGCCAAACCTTCCATGCCAGGGAAAAAATTTTGGGTTGGCTGAAAGATGAGCATGGGGCTCTGCTTGCTTGGTAAAAAAGGTGTAAGCAGTAAGAGAACTGTCCAGGTTGACATGATGCCTTCAAACTCTTCCACAGGGCAGGATACAACCCCTCTGGGTAGCAAGTGAATGCACTAATCCCTGTCTAATGGAAGGGAAGTGCTGGAAAGACTTCGTAACTTGCTCAAGAATTCAGGAATCGTGAAACACCTCTGTGAAATTAGGACCCCCTCTCGCTGACTGCAGAAATCAGTGAGACCTCAGGGTAGGATACATTTAGTCAAAACTCCTTTGACACTTCAAACCCATTTAAGTTTCTTAGAATTCCTCTCCAGCTCAGATCCTTGGAAGGACTGATGAGCTTAACTCCCACGGACATCATCCTCATCTTTAACCTGCCTTTCAAAATCTGACCCTGATTCGGTACTTCAGGGCCTTTGGCCTTGTTCCCCAATGGTGTTGAGGAATATCTGCTCAGCATCAGGACTTTCATCACCTACCCCTCGAATCTCCATCCTGAGCATTTGGGGCTAGTGGCCTGGTCCCAAGCCTATCACTGCCAATAGAAAGATTACCATTGGCTTCAATGGGCCTTGGAACAGTCTTTAAATCCTCAAATAACCTGCTCTGAAGGAGTCTATCCCCAAAATTAATCAAGGGAAGGAAGGTCTGTGAAAACACAGCCATCTACGTTCCCAGATCCCTCCCAACCCCTCCCTTCCCCTCCCCCACATTTCAAGCACTTCTGCAGGTGATTTCTGTAATTTTAATTAATTTTAATTGCCTGATTAATTTAATTGAAACACCACGGAAATTAAATGCACACATTATGGTGTGTAATTAACATTAAGGCAATGACACAAACTGGCCGGAGTGGAGCGAAGGTCTGTACGCTCTGTTAGTGATTCATGCTCTTCTATTGTTGGTGCTCAGGAACACGAGTTAGGAAGGAGTGTGAGACAGGGGCTGGTTTTGCAAGAGGTGCTGCTTGTTGGGAGAAAGCCACAGCAGGCTGGGATGAATTATGGGTGGCATGGCATGAAGCCTTGTTGATGAAACCTGCCTTGATCTGGAGGGTTTCGTCATGCCACCTGGTGAAATGAATGTGGGGTATGGGGTGGGGTGAGGGAAGAAGGACAGCTTTCCTCAACAGAGAAGAAAACCTTCTCAAGACAATGCAAAAACAACAACAATTGGGATAAAACTTCTCTTTTGCAAGAAGTGTAAAATATGCCTCTTTGGAAGAGGGCTGTGTTCCGTCTTTCCGCCTCTGCCAGGAACCATGGATGTATTTGCATGTTAATTTTGAGTGTTCATTAGAGTCATTTTTTTATTTTCCTAACCTGAGGCTTTTTTTATTATCAGGAGGGTGGATGGATATTTTGCACGATAAGATCTTGTTTGTTGGGTTTTTTCTTCTGTTGTGCTTTTTTTTCTTTGGTTTTTTTCCCCCACCTTGCTTTCTTTCTCTAACCTGGTGTGTCAAATTCCAGTCTGTGTGAAAGGTGAGGGCGTGTTAGAGAAGACAATGAAATGTTCTGCATATGCAGGGAACTCTGGAAAAAGCTCAGGGCTTTGCTCATCCCACCCCACTCCACCCCTGCCACTCCCGAAGAGCAACACAACACAGATGGGTGAGATCATTGCTCCAAGGGGGTAATAAAACCAAACCAGAAAGGGTAATTTAGCAACCCTATATAAGGAAAAATTGGCCAGTTTTGTGCAACCACCGACTACTGCACAGATGCCAAGCTGACAGAGGTAGACCAGATAGGATCTTTCAGATCACTTCTGGTAAAAGCAGGGAGTCTCCCCTTCACACATTTTGTACAATTGACACAAATAAATAATTTTGGACATTTTTCTTATCTCTTTTGTGGAAGAGTCAATTCAGAATAACACTCTGGGTTTGAATTGAATCATCCTCAGCTTTAACCTGGTGTAAATGAAGATGAATCCATCCCTAAGACTCTAATTCTCTACTGCTTACCACTAACGTACTCATTCATGAGAAAATTGTGGAGACTTTCCCAAGACAGAAAAATTCCTCATTCTCTTTTCATAGCTACAGGTTCTGCCAGACCCATCAAACATTTCCATGGCTACTCCTGACTCACAGTCTATCAGACCATTCCCAGAGATAATGTCCCCAGCTGCACATACAAGCATGTTCTTGGCACTTTCCAGGGCATGGTAGGATATTGCCAGACACGGGTGTGTGAATAATTATCTGTTCTGCAGGTAAAAAGCCTTATACCATTGAAAAAAAAAAAAAGTCCCACAGAAAGTAGAACTCTGCAGAACCAAAATCCATCACTTTCAAGAAAGCAAAGTAAAACATCCACCTCAATACCCAATGGCTGAAGAAGAGCCATCCCATTCCCATAATTATAAGGCAGTGATAGGACCTTTCCTTTAGGTTTTAGGAGACCTGAATTAAATCCTCTACCCTCTCCGAGTGGATTCAAACTCATGCCTCCCACACATGAAGAGCCTCCTAACCAGGCAGCATTAAGTATTTCCAATCCCTCCCAGTTGATGCTGTTCCACTTTGCAGCCCTAACCTGGGTCTGGGATCCAGGTGCCTCCCTCCCAGGAGAGCAGCCTAATCAGCAGACTAGTGACTCACCCTGGCTCTTTGTGTGAGCTCTGAATTATTGCCTGCCAGGTGGAAAGGCTCCAGAGCCTTCCAGATCCCGCTGCCCTCGGATACCCTCCAGCCCAGAGGCTAGACCACTCAGCAGCTGGTTGGGAAACATCTGCTCAAATCAACTTTCTTCCTGATTCAGCTGCCTCCTCACCAAATATCCTACTCATCTCCTTGGGGAGTGCTATGGGAGCATGGTGCCTTTCATTCTTCCCCTTGGATCTCTTCCAATCTCAAAAAAAAATTAATATTTGTCAATGCGTAAAGCAAATGGACTAATTCCTGAGGGCGCTGGCTAGCACTTTGTGTGTGGGTTTTCTGTGACTGCATATTCACATGAAATAAGATTTTTTAGACAGGAGGGATGGAATACATTCACTCTTCTTCTCCCCCAACAGTATAGGCACTCTCCAAGAAAAAAGAAATACTTAAGCTGAGTTTCCCCCTTCCTGCACAAAAATGCCAGTAGCTGAGTAACCTCTCATGGAGAAGATGTATCCTACTCTTATTTCTCCTTCACCTTTTGGTTACTCAAAAAAAGACTCTCTGGAATGAAATTACCAGATTTAACCTAAAATGTTCAAGGAATATCAGGAAACTTTCACCTATGACCAAAAATTAATGATAAAAAATAACGAACCATCATTTCCAGGTCCATCTTTTCCAGGTGCAGTTTTAAGGAGAAGCCCAAGGAAGCTTCAGGTGCCACCGTTAGGTCCCTCCTCTGCCCCCAGGCACTCAGTGATTCACAAAGCACCAGCAGCTGCCCTGCCCAGTGCCACAGCTTTTCCTTAGATCCCCAAAGCCAGAGGAAGAGCACCTGCAGAGCAGCTCTCCACATGCACATGTGAGATGTCCTAGCTTGACCCCAACTCCCTTTGGAGCCCCAAAGCAAAAGGACAAAGGTCCTTGGTGTGGGGACCAGGGAGAGGGAGCAGGGTTTTAACCCTGCCTTTGAACAGAGAATCACAGAATGGTTGAGGTTGGAAGGGACCTCTGGAGGTCACCTGGTCCTGCTCAAGCAGGGCAGCCTGGAGATGGTTGCCCAGGACCATGTCCCAATGGCTTTTGAACATCTCCAAGGAAGGAGACTCCACAACCTCTCTGGGTGACCTGTGCCAGTGCTCTGTCGTCCTCACAGTGAAAAGGGCTTCCTGATGATGAGAGGGAATCTCCTGTGTTTCAATTTGTGCCCATTGCCTCTGGTCCTGGAAACACCCAAAACAATAGGGGAGCATAAACGTTCCTATATGAGACAAATATCCTGGTGAAATCCGGGCTTATTTTTTGTTTTTAAACAGAGAAAACAAAAGGCCTTTGTTGTCCGTGTTGTGGCAATGAACTACATTGCACCATTACCACCAATCCTATGGATGGTTTCCAATCACATACAACTTTTGACAAAGCTGATATTTCTAATTTTATATAGACAATTAACCACTGCCATGATAGAACAACTATATCCACTTGAGCGAATGATGTAGGTTCTGACCAAGGCATTGGATAGGAGGAGGATCTGAAACCCATTGCAGACACTGAAAACTGGGGTTACTACTAGGTTTGCAGCTGAGTTACCTTTTCACTTATACATTGAAAGGCTATTTTTATTCCAGAATTAAGTTTTGCTCTGAAGGGCATTTTCATTTCTCGTTACTCTGAAATATACTACATTCCCTGAAATTGTTCTAATTTGGGAAAGTAGTGGAAGTTTATCTAATCCTGTACATATGCACCTATAGGATGGAACTTTGAGCAACCTGGTGTAGCAGAAGGAGTCCCTGTCCATGACAGAGGTTTACATGATCTCTAAGGTCCCTTCCAAGCCAAACCATTCTATGATTCTATGAAGTGTATGACTTTCCAACCTTAATATTGCATTTCTTGCTTTCTGAATGCTTGGCCACCCAACCTGAACTACATTGAAGCTTGTTGCTTGCTCAGAATAAATATCAGCTTCCATACGGATGCACAACTCAGTTTATTTATTAGGCACCATCTCCTGAATAATATTTGTCAACTTCCAGAGACACCCCAAAGTAGAATTGTATAATCAAGCTGTCAGGGGAGCAGGGAGAGGCCAAAACCAAGCAGTGGTCATTTAAATAAAAGAACCCTAGTTCTTATACTGATTTCATGACTTGAGATTTTCTGGATTTGACTCTGAGGCAAACAACGTAGACTTCCAGAGGTATATAGCATTAGATCCACTGCATTCAGCAGGAACCCATTGCTCTAGAAAGATCATGGAGATTTCCCAGAGTTTATCCACAACTCCAAGGCAGGAATCACTATTCCCAAACACTTCTACACAGATAGAAGTCAGATCTCTGTAGTGATAGAGATTACAAATACCTGGAGCAGAAATAATATTTGGATCAGGGAACAGAAGCCAGGATGATAGCATCTCAATCACCAGGGAACAAACTGGGAGTAAACATGGTGAGTAAAAGCTGATGGGGAGCTGTGGGCTCGGAGTTCCTCTCTTGTCCTCTCTCCCTCTCTGGAGCAACAGGTGACTCGACAGATTTTCATATTTCTCATGTTGAGACCTGAACAGGAGCTGAGAAGACAAATAAAAAGCTGTGAATCTCCTTCAGCATCAGTCCCAACAAAGCAAGTGCTGAGCACCACCAAAGCCAACCTGCCCACTGCTGGTGGGAGCCAGACTGTTTCCTCCCCGACAATGTCCATGACTGAATCGCAACAGATCGGATAACATTCCACCTATATTCTCACACAGAAAAACTGTCTGAACTCTGGAGAGCCTCATTTAGGTTTCCAGGTTTATACCAGAGGCATAAATGCCCTCTAACTCCCCCAAACTCCTCCCTTGCTTCCCAGGAAACACATACCCAGAATGCCGCAGGGCAATTAAAAGGCTTGCACTGCCGAATAAACAGTGACAAATTGTAGATTAAGAAAAAGCCTGTTATTTGTGTGAAAGAGGCAGCCTTTGCCGCCAAATGGATTCATCTGTCATTGCTACTGATTGCTCCCTTTCCACTGAACGTCCCCTAAGAAAAATGTAAATCCTATGTAAATCCTTTGTTATCACCCGACAATGTGCGTATCACAAGCTGCATGGGTTAGGACACAGGTCCATTTTTCTCCAGACTACACCACTCCTCTTTCAAATTTCAAGGTCTTAATGTCTCAAGAGTGAGGTGGCAGAAGGCGTTCAACCCCCCTGGGATAGACTGAGTGAGGAAAGCCCTCACAAGAGGAGGAGAAGGGGAATCTCTTTATGGGTTTTGCTGCTGCAATCAGCCCCACTGCAGTTTATTCTCTTCAGGGAGATGAACAGAGGCTGAAATACAAACCCACAGCTCAGAAGAAGAGCATCCTCCTCCCATCTGTGAGGAGGAAAGCATAAAGAAGAGGAGGGAGGGAAAGCAAGACAACAGAGAACTGTGCAGAATTCACCTGCCACAGCACTTTACCCAAAAGTTCATTCCCGTCTCAGTGCCAGGTTGGCATCTTCACACCACATTGCCTGGGTTATGATAAAAAAATATAAAACGTAAATGTAGTAGCCAGCCCCATGTTTACAGAAAAGCCAGGAATAGTTAACCAAATGAATCTGAGGGCTGTGGCACTCAGCATTTGTTACTGAAACATTTATCAACCATGTTTACCGAGCAAGCTGTGAAACACTGGGCCAGCTTGCCCACCAAACCCCAGGAAGATCACAGACTTGTGCAGGTCATTAAAAGCTACATTAGGTTATCTCCTTCTCAGAACAGCAGGACATAAAATACAAGTTGCATTTCAAATTTTGCTCTCAATACACTCTCATGGCACCCACAGGTGGATTTCAACCCTATGAGTGTACCTGGGTTGGGATAACGTCAGCTTAACTATCAATCCAACAGAAGTCCTTCTAGTTTTCCAGAGGCCAGTATTCCTCTTTGAAAATCCAGCCCCAGAGAGCTGTTCATGGAGCTGTGATTACAAAGATAAAGAGTGAGGAGTTCCTGTTTGTCAGGTGGGCTTTAAAACCTCAGATTTCTGGGTTTTGTGATTACCTACTTTAATAGGTGTATGGAAAATCACTGTTATTAGATAATAATTTCATGAATGCACATCATTATTAAGGATGACTCCTGACACGTAAGTCCAGCTGCATCCAGGGAGTTGCAATTATTATTATTATAATTATTATTATTATTATTATTTACACCTTTTGGAGCTCAGCTTATTTTAAGATCACAGGTACCCTGAGGTGATCCTGAGGTACCTCTAGCTTACTTCTCATGGTGCAAATCAAGTTACCTCTGGTTTAAGCTATAGATGTTTGCTGAAGGAGTAGATGTTTGTGTGCACTTGCAGGCAGAGGTGAGTTGGGGTAATTTACTCTAACGTCACCCACTATTAAACACTTTTATTTTCACTCTCTCTAAAGACTACAAGAGTTTGCTGTTAAGGATGATTTTTGTGTAGTGAAATAGACCTTGGCTGCTTCAATCATAACTCTCAGGAACTGAGATCCACCATGCAAAGAATGGAAAAGGCTTTTTCAACCATGCATTTCTACCCCAGTCCCCATGCCCAAAACCAGCTGCAAAGACCCTTTACTTTGTGTGCTGTTTTGGCCACATAACCCTGTTCTGTGCTTCCTTTCTCTGGTTCTGTCACATCACACATAAGCTACTCACCTCCATCTTGGCAGTCATTGGTATTTCTGGTTTGGTCTCCTTCATGGGATACACCATTAAAAGCTCAGCTGGTGTCCTGCTGGAGAAGACTGGTATCAGAAACACCATGTTTTCTTTTCCACATGTAGATTTAGGGAAGGTCTCTTATTTCTTCACTGCCTCTGATGTTGCTAGACAATTTATCTTTTTTAAGGGGTGTACCGAAGTGTCTGAGAGTGTCTGAAGGAAGAATTCAACCTCATGGTAATTAGCTAATTGCTAGCTAGCAGCATCTCTCATTCCTCACAGCCTTCAACCATTTCTGCAAGATTCATCCTGCCCATCAACCCTCAACTCTCTCTGCCACAGTCACATTCTATCTGTGTGGCTTGAGTCCCCTGTGAACAACAGTGACATGATGCTGTACAGGGATTCCAGGGCAGGGAGGAAAGCAAAAGTTTGATGCCTTTGTGACCATCTCTGTTTTGGCAGATGCAGAAGCAGACACACAGCAGCCAAGAATGAGCACTGCTCTAACAGCTGTTTGGCCACAGCCCTGCAAACAGACACAGTGTTTTGCCTGCATAGCTATGATATAGTTACGACTCCAAACTGAAATTGCTGAAACACTTGAAGAAATCCTGTCTTTTTAAGGGTCTTCTGCGGGTAAGAAGCCCATAGTCCAGCCATGGACATTCACACTGCGCAGAGTCTGCCAAGCAACACAGTATCAAAAATTCCTGTCTACTCTTATGGATAGCAGACCCAAAACTGTTCAAGAGAAGCCCAAGATGACAGATGTCGCCACCAGGCCATACAAGATGCCTGCATGGTCATATCAGGCATTGTACAGATCACCCATGATAGGGTTCACACCCAAAAATTAACACAGGTTTGGACGTAAAGCACAATTTGTCTGAGGAAGGTGTAAACTTGAGGCATTATGCAAAATGCACTGAGGAGATGTGGCCAGGGACATTGAGCATCAAATTCACAAGGTACTTGTGTGCCTTCAGCTCTACACAGGTCCCCTGTGGGGTTTGCAGAAGTGAGTGCAGAGAGGAAATGAGGTATCTAAAGTCCCGCTGATCTCGGTACTGTTGAAGATCAAGGAATGAGCACCTACATCTATGAGATTTTGGAAAGCTTTCCAAGCTCTCCTCTCCATTTTAAGAAGTCTGAATATCTTCAGTAATCTAGCCCCAGTAGTCAGAGGAAACTGTATACAACAGCGTTCTCCCAAATTAAAAACCTAACACCCGATCCAAGCAAAGGACTTAAGTGCTATTTTTTTTTTGGTGTCTGGCCCTGAAGCAGAAGCCCAAAGCGCAGCATCAGGCCCTTGGGCTCTCCCTGCCTGATGCATAGGGAGTGTTAGGGATCTCAGAGAGTGGAGCCTTTCCTTACACCTCCTCTCTGGTCCTGCTACAGCCTCAAGCCTGGAGGCTCAAAACCAGGAAGTCTGCCACAACAGGGAGCAGCCCTGGGGCGAGACTCCATGCGGTGCATCGGAAGCCACGGAAAGCAAGCCAATTTGGAAATGCTGAGCACAAAGGGTGTGCCCAAACTCCAACCCATCCTAAAGTACATGAATCAGGTCTGCAAAGTAAAATATCTCCCTCCACTTAGGTTCCAGAGGGCCGAGCCCACTCCCGAGGGGAGACATCTGGAAGCACTCAGAGCTGTGCTTTGCTCACTCTTTTTAAACACAGACCAAGACAGGGGTGCACACACCTTTTTTTTTTTTTTTTTATCAGGAGACAAGTTAGAGAAATCGCTGGCCCATGAAGTGAGAAATCTGGCTCCAGTGCTTTCTTCAGCCTGGAGGGATCCAAACCACATTTCCCACCTCCCAAGAGAGGGCCCAAACCAAGGGGAGTAAAATGAGGTTGAGATTGGGGAGATAGGATGTGCAGCCGTCTCTTCTTCTTGAGGCTGCACAGAAGCGCATTCTGGGGGGCATACGGAGATCAAAGGAACCTCCTGGAACCCAGATGCACGTAGACCACCGCTCTCAATCTCGTGGTTTTGCTCTCAGCTGGCCAGCGTGGGCTCTGGGTTAGAGTTGCTCTAGTTAGAGCCTTTCATATGAAAATCAGTCATGAGGCAAAAAAGAACAGAACCACATCTCCCAGCGGGGAGAGGAATCCAGTGTCTCCATTGCTTCTCCTCGCCGGAGGTGCCTGTATCAAAGAGTCGGGAATCAGGGAGCTGCAGAGAGCTGTGAGATAACATTTTTGAATCTGTGGGCATCTTTGTCTTTTCTTTGGTGCTGCTTGTAAACAAAACAATGCATGAAAATATGGGCCAGCTCGCCAATTTGGTGTTCCAAACTCAAGGAGGGGATGTAGCAAACAACATTAGAGACCAAAAGCAGGTAAAGATCCATTCATGTTGCTTTTTTACATTTTCTGGGCCCTGTAAACTAAATATAAGCAAGACTTCCTTACAGTAAATTAACTTATTTTTTTCCTTTAAGTTCTGTGTGGGTCTGTATTCCCCGGAATCACATGGGAGAGAGAAAAAGGACGTGCTGGGGACATCTGGTCCTGCTGAGACCATGAAATGGGTCGTGTACTTGGGGCAAAATGCTGGACCCCAG